>CM035230.1:55075248-55675248 GCA_020226215.1 Sindora glabra | reverse complement strand
TTTCTATTAATTCTTTGTATATAACATTAAACATATAAATTATTTTTTATCACTTTAATAATTTATAATAATATTCTTATATTTTCATGAAAAATAAATGGACCATTAGCTGTGAAAGCTTAATTTGTTGAACACATTTTTGTACCATCTGCTTTAATCATCAAGGAAATTACACTGAAAGAGGCTAATTGCCCTCACCTATCCCACTTATTAAATAGAGCCCGCACTTAAATTACTGTAGGATCCGGTTGACAACTACAAAAATTAAGGAAGCTTGTCTGTTTGTTGGGCAAAATACTTGGAGTTTGCCTTATATCAAATAACCCCTTGAATTTTTAAATTTTATAAATAACTCCCTTGAACCTTTTCAAGATATGAAAGCACTAAAAAGATAGATAGAATGATTTAATAGTGCTTCTATATTGTTTAACAATGGTTATAAATCGTTATTATCATATTTTATTCACTTAGTAATGATTTAAAATTATTAAAAAATAAAAATATAATGATGATTTTCAATCGTTAATAAGTGAAATATAATAGCGGCAATTGCTTTGTTTAGCTCCTTTCAAATTTAACCTTTTTAAATTTTGAAAAAGTTTAGGAGATTATTTGTAAAATTTAAAAGTTTAACGAGTTATTTGATAAAAAATCATACTTTATCAGGGTTATGTATATTTGTGCCTTCTTTGTGTGTTTCATTTGGGTAGAGCAAGACCTCTTAATTGAGAGCTTTCATTTCCAAATTACTGATATTTTAGATTTCGACAGAAGAAATCCAAGTCTCGAGACAAAATTGCACTCCGAACTCCTATTACATGAAGAGAAATTCTTACATATTTCAAGACATACAACACACGTCAAGAAAACGTTGTAATCATTTTTGTTAACCATAAGTTTGCCTTCGTTCTATTTCATTTGGCATAATTTATGCTTAGGTACCATAAAATCATGTCCCGACTTTAATAGTTAATTCACTTATTTGTTGAACAGTTTTTTAGTATTATAAATAGATTGATTGTTTTATGTAGAAAAGTAATATTGTGAAAATTTGTAAAGATTACCAACGTGGAATACATCTGTAGAAGTTTGTAAGAAATGTAAGATATTATAAAGTAGTTGTGAAAAATATGAAATATGAGTTCTCTGATGTTATTGCATCCATCCTTTGTTCTATGAGGCAATGCTCTCTGAATCCTGAATTCATCATCTTCCCCCAAAGTGTTTCCTAATTTAAGCGGAGACAGATGTTTTGGGCCAGGGCTATAGCCTTGAATCTCACTTCATATATTAAAAGGCCCATAGAAATTGGGTCCAACACTACATATCCATAGCTATACACAAAAACAGCAGTTTGGGGAAATTTGTTCTCTAAAAAGTAGACGGCCCAAAAAGAAAGAAAAAAAGTCAATTATGTGATTATTTTAGCGATTGATTTAATAATGTTATGAACTAATATTAATTATTTAAATAAAAATATTATAAAATTAATTAATTATTATTTATTTACATTTAAAATATATATAATAATGTAAATTTATTTTATGATTTATTTGAGTATATATATGTGTGTGTTATATATATATATTATTCATGTATATAAATTAATCCTATTAAATGTTTCTTTCAATGTGAAAGAATTAAAATTTGTTAAATAATAATTTAAAAATATTCTTAACATATTATAACAATTATTTTATTAAAATATTAATTTTATTATATAGATTTAATAAATAGAAAGTTAAATAAATATTTATTATTTATAAATAACTTTTTTTCTTATATTAAAGTAATACATGCATGAAAGCCTAAGAATGTAATTGAATTATAAGCATTAAATGATGATAAGAATAAGAATATAGAGTTGGAGTCCTTCCATTAGCATTTTAAACAAAATAAAAATAATTTTTATTTTATTATATAATATAAGGAAAAAAATATAATATACTTCTTTCACCTCTTTCTTGAACCCGGAAATAATTTCTTTAAATTTTACAAAATTTGAAATTAATATTTATTATCAATTTAATTAAATTTTTTTATCAAATTATATGAATTTTTAAACAAAAATTATAATACTATAATATATTAATTTATTTCAATATTTTTCACAACTTATTTTTTTATTATTTAATTAATCTCACGAAGGTGAAAGTTGAGCTGTTTTATAAGTGATTTGTTTATTTAGACATGCAAATTCGTGACGGCTCCAAAACATGTACAATTTGTCACCAAATTGTTATGACTACTTTCTTTGATTTTTTTTTAAATAATGAAATATTTGATAATTTATTTAAAGTGTATATATAAAATGTTAAATCTATATTTTAAATATAACGAAGAGTGAGATCCTTAAAACGTACACTACAAGTGCCAGCTCCTGTGATTTCCTTTTAAATGGTGCAAAACATATGGGAAGTGATAACAATCTCATTCTAAACAACATACATATATATATATATATATATATATATATATATATATATATATATATATATATATATATATATATATATATATATATGATGAGCTAGAGGCGCCGTATCTATCAAATACGTGCTTCATTCGCACTAAAAAAATAAATAATAGCAGTGATTAGTGAAAAAGCAAAACCATGTAATTCAACCAAATCAACCATTATCTAGAGCTTTGGTACTGGTTTTTTTTTTTTTTGGCTTAGGCTCTTTCATTTTTTATCCGTACAATTCCAATAATTATTCAATTTACGAGAGAATTTTTTTTATTGTTCAAAAAGACATTTTTCTTTATATCATTTCCATAATAACTGACGAATTAGGTGGGCAAATAAATGATATGTTTTCTTTTCCAAACCAATATAATATTTTTCAAATAAAATTAAGCACTAATTAGGCTCCGTTTGTTTTGTTGAAAAATATTTTTCACAAAATATAATTATGAAAATGATAACATGAAAGAAAATATTTTACTTATTTAATATTAAATATAAAGAGTTTGGAGAAAGCAACTTCCCCTATTTCAATAATGAATTTACTTTCCTCTATTTTCAAACTTTTAGGTATCATTTTTTTTAATCATCAATATAAATGACATATCATCTTTCTATTAATTTATATATAAATGATATTTTCTTAAGGAAAATACTTTTCAACAAAACAAACGGAATCTTAATAGCACTTCTTTTTGCTTTTTATCAATATCAATTTGCACTTCCGAGTATTTAGTTTGTGAAATTTACATCTTGTCAAGTAATATAAATGTAGGCTATCATGAAAGATAGACACAAAATTTATGTAGGGATGAAATATGTATGTTACTGTAAAGAATTATGACCCGCTAGTAAAAGAAATTATTACACATGTTGAGATATGTGAAATCAACAGAAACTGCGGTATAAACTATATTCTTAAGTTATTGGTTATTTTTCATATGTAAATTGTAATTGTAATTGAGTCATATTATCAATGATATAGGAAAAAATTTAGAAAAAAAATTATATTTGTTTGTTGTGAAGTTTTCAATCAAAATTTTATATATGTATTACTTTTAAATTCACCAATAATAATTATAATTTAATGAATATGATTACTAATTAGTTATTAAAAATTAATATACTTGTAAGATTCTGATTAAGAGTTTCACAACAAATATTTATAAAATTTCAACTAAATTTTATTCAATGATGTATGCAAAGATATTTTTTCATCGCAAGTAAACACGTCCATGGCACTCTGATTCGACCTCACGTATGCCGGATTAGAATATAATTGTTTATAATAAAGACTGTCATTTTCTAACAATTTCTTATGTCAAGTAATCCAAGGCAGCCAGCAGTTAATTAGAATCTTGTTGATCATTTTATATAACAAAATGCTCAGCGAAGGTTTCAAACAAAATAGTATATACACGTCTTTTAACAGTAAAAATAATTAATCCTATAGATGCAGTCTTCAAAGGAAGGATCTCTACATTAAAATAATATTTTGAACGTATGAGTAGATGTCTGTATAATATTTCTTCCACTTCATTTATTCTTAAAAAAAGTATTATATTAATCTAGTAGGCAATCATTTGAATAAATAACTCGATTCAGTGTCTCTGGACAACACTTTGAAGGCTGGAGGCTGGTTTTGAATACTTAAATTTTAACAATTTTTATATAAGTTAATTAATATTTAGATGCGTGGCATGAATAATTTATCAGGGGAAAAAAAACCGATACTATCATCAAACTTAACACAAGACTTTAATCTAATTATTGCCACCAATTTGCCATTATATTATGTCATCATATGGAAATTCAATTCTCTGACTTCTGAATAGAGCTCCTAATCCAATGAATGAATTTGGGGCGTATATTCAGATTATCATGGCTTCATTTGATGCAAATAATTAATATACTAATTAATAACTAAAAAAGTAGTGGGTATCTGATATAAAATTAGTTATTGAATTAGTTAAAATTATAAAATAACATAAAAGAATATATTAATAGAAATAGATATATAATTAAAATAATTTATAATTATCTAAAAATAAAATTATATTAATATAATTAAAAACTTTAAAATAAAAATATAATATTTAATATTTAATTAATTATATTTTATAAACTTATATATTTATTCACTTACGTAAATTTTATTTTATTATTTATTATAAAATTATAATTATTTAAAATATAATTAATTATATTTTATATAAAATATTTGAATTTATATTACAAAAGTTATGAGTTATAAATTCATTGTAAATTATTAAAAAGAGGATAGATTTAAAAAAAATGAAGAAATAGTAACTTATAAATTATAAGTTACTTTAGATAACTTATTAAATTAGAATTTATTTTATATGAGAAATATATTTAGAGACTAACTTATGACTTATTAACTAAGTTAATGAATTATAAACTAATTTATTTATCATGCAAAAAAGAGCTATTGCCTTAAGACCAATTTATGAGTATTGTTTCACTGAAGAATGTATTGTTCTCAAATGAATTTTATATGAACAAAAATTTAAATTTTAGAGAGGTCTTTGTTGAAAGAAGAAAAATTTATTAATACTTTAATTTTTAGAGTGATTATCCACTTGATCATTATTATGTTTGCCAAGGTGGAAAAAAAATGATTTTGTCCTAAAAATAACATAATCCAACAGGAAAATATATATCGAGCATCTGCGTATATCTGGTTATTATTTATGTTTGCTCCAAAAGAAAAAGGCCAAAACAGCTTTGAATGGTTCAGAAACAGCCTTGTTTTTTGAGGCAGATATATTCTTCATCTTGGAACATTTTCACTAGAATATATTCTTTATAATATCATGATCTGTATCACTGAAGTCCGCAGAAAACAGGCAGTGTTTTTCAACCGTCCAATGAAGAATTCACAAAAAATAGTAGCCCAAACATTGTAGGTAGACAATAAAATGATCAAAGGCTGCTAAGTTGGCACCAGATGCCATATCTAATCTGTGAGGCTCTTGGCTGTCTGTCTGTCTTTTACTGCAATTATATCTAACAGGAGAGCCTGTGCTTTGGCATCAGCAAAAACAAGGCTGACATAGTACAAAGTCTTTTAATTTGGTGGCTTCGATAAATTCTATGATATGAGTTTGTAGATAACATCAATATCAATGTAAGCCGTGAATTATGTAAGTTACGCAAATTGGATTTTTCTTTTCTTTCTCGCTAAATTGAAGCGCCTCTTTTTAGTCTATAAAAGAATTGGCATTGGCTATTTATAGTATTAATTATATATATAATAATCAATTAATGATTTAAAAATATCCATACTCAAAGGATCTTACCCAAACGATAGATATTTGTTTAATAGATCTTACCTATATTAGACCCACTACTTAATGGTTTGAGATTTGAATTTACTCATTAAATATTTAATGAATCTTAAATTTTTTTTTAGGTACTTATTAATATTAATTTATATAATATATAAATTTATCTGTTATAAATATTTAATAATTCTTCAATATCTTTTGCATATTACATTAAACTTATTTTAATGACATATTTTATTATTAACCTATTATATGAAATTTAATAACATCACATATATAAAAATATTGTGATGGTTTACTTAAGATAAATAATATTAAAAATATTTAAATTTACATTACATTATAAAGATATTTTAAAATATTATTATTTTATTTTATAATATTAGATTATATAATGTAGGAATATCTAATTATAATATAAATAAATAAATAATTATTTATGAGTTAACCTAATACAACCTATTTTTACTCTAAAGCTATTATAAATAATATGAATGGATCAAAATAAAAATGGATATGAATAAGAAAATAGATATGATTTATAATTGTTAAGTATAATTATCATCAATGGGAGTGATATAATCTACATTTACCCTAAGGTTAATATAAATAGTATGAATGAATCAAAACAAAAATGAATGTAAATGAGAAAATAAATATAATTCATAATTATTAAGTACAATTATTATCAATAAAAAATAATAACATTTTATTTTTTATTAAAAATTTTAAATTATATTTATATTAGCGAATCCAAATGAATCTATTTTGAATTTTTTAATAAAATTTTATTGAATTCTTAATGAATATAAATATTTAATGGATATAAAATAATGACTCTTTAATGGATTTGAATATAATTGAATTTAGGTTGAGTTTACGATTTATTGCCATTCCTATTAAGAGATAAGTAGGCAAATAACATTTTGCCTTCTTGGTTTTACACACTTTATGCAGTCATTTTTATTTTTGTTTTTAATTTTTTAGTATGTTTGAGGAAGGGATGGAAAGACAATAAGAGAAATTGGAAGAAAAGGAAAGGTAGAAAAATAAATGGTTATATGATGATTTTTTATCTATATGAAAAAAAATGATCTTTTTGGATTTGGAAAAAAATAGATTTATTCAGCTTGCTTTTTCTAATATAAAAAAGAGAGTACGTGAAAAGTGAGAAAAATTGAGTGCAAATAGTATTACACCTCTCAAAATTTTCCAAATTGAAAGAATTTAAGATAGTAGAAAATTTTGGAAGATTAATCATAAATCTTTGATATAATAAAAGCATAATTAAAGAGAAATGAAGAGGATTAAATTCCTCCTGAGTTGACCTGAAAATTAAGGGAAAGAATCAAAAGTCATGCATGTACAGAAATTTCGATCGATAGATGGGGGAAAAAAAAGGCAGAAACTGATGAGAGGGTCTATTTTTGAGCAGTAATAAAGCCAAGCATGGGAAGGGCAAGGCTTGACTATCGGGATTATAATGATAATGACAAATAGGGTGCAAAACAAGTGTTTGGGTTGTTCCCAGCCAAATGTCTTCTCATCGTTAGGAATATGTGTATTTAGTTATTCTGTCTGTCTGACTCATACTTTCACTCTCATTAGTGTCATGGTGAAGCAAACAACAAAAGTTTTGTGGTGATAAAACTAATATCGTCTGGGAAAAAACCTTTCAATTCATGTGGTGTATCTCGAAGATTTTTGTCTTTTTACATCGTAAGTTAGATTCCAATTTTTTATATATAATCACCTCTATTAATACCCCCCCCCCCAAAAAAAAAAAACTAACATCACCTAAACAAAATAAACAAATATTATAAGTTAATACGTTGAATGTAATTTGAGATTAATTGTATCATTCATTTGATTTTTATTGAATTCACAAATAGGATTGTGGATAAAAGTGGTAATTTTTAATATGACTTGATAATTCGACGTACATGTAAAATACTTTAAATGAATTTGAGTTAAATTTATATGAATTTAGGTTAAATGAATTAATATGTTTAATAGAATAATAAATGAGTCAAGTTAAAGTTAAGATAAAATTTAATGGGATGTCATGTTAATTTGTTTAAAAATTTAAATTTAAAATTTAAAAATATTATTTGAGAGATAATTAATAACTAACTTATAAATATTTAGATATAACAAAAATATAAAATTTAAATTATAACAAAATGATAATAAAAATTTAATAAAATATTTAATTAATGATAAAAATACTTTCAGTGAAAAAAATAATAAGTAATCATATTTGATGAATAGATTTATAAGATAAAATTTATTACTTAAAATTATTAAATAGACTAGATAAGTTGCCTCATTTCAACATAGTTAACAAATAAGTTAACCTAACACAATACGATTATTATTTGAGTCGAGTTTGGATTAACCTTAAATAAATTGTGACTAACCTTTATCACAATAAAAACAAATAAAAATTATCACTTCTAATTATGGATAATTTTGTGCCAATAATATTGTAATTGCAATTATTAATATTCTTTTTGAATGATCTTAAAGTCATATTCCCTTATACTAATCCCTTTATAAGTATTCAAGTGATTTGTTATCGAAATATCATCTTAATATTTTATACTCATCATTTACTTTATTAAAAATATTATATTATTCTTGATCTTTCGGCATATAGCTTTTCAATTTTAATGCACAATGTATAAACATGTATCATCTTTTCAATATCATTTTATACATTCTCTTCTACCTACTACCTATATACTTATAAACTTAGCTATGCAATAGATCCCATTCTAAGTTTGATTTATTTTCAAGTTTTTTAGTAATAAATATAAGCAAATAGTAGTCTTTTACATAAACCAAATTTTTTATCTTTCTTTTACAAAAGCATTATTTTTACTATTCAAAAATACCATTTTATTTGTATTAACCTTCATCTTCACATAAACAAAATATTGTGGAGACTTATCTATTATTGGAATATCGTCTTAATATTTTATGCTTATCATTTGATTTATTAGAAATATTTTATTATTCTCGGTCTTTCTGGTATATAGCTTTTCAAGTTTAACGCACAATGTACAAACATGTGTCCTCTTTTTAATATAATTTTACATATTCTCTTCTGCCCACTACTTGATATACCTATAAACTTGCCTATGCAATAGATCTCATTCTAAGTCTGATTTATTTTCAAGTTTTTCAGTAACAAATACAAATAAATAGTAGTTTTTCATATAAAGTAAATCTTCTATCTTTCTTTTACAAAAATCATAATTTTCACCCTTCAAAGATATCATTTTACTTATATTGACCTTTATCTTCACACAAATAGAATATATCAGAGCCTAAGCTTTAATACCACTTATTGGAAAAAAATTATCAAAGTAACACATAGCAAAAAAAAATAATTATTCACTTGAATTGATTTTTTCTATATGCACAATAAAATATATCACCAAAAAATATTATAAGAAAATAAATTAAGAGACTAGTAATTTTTAATATGAAAAATTTCTTAATGTGAAAGTAAAAATTATAGGATTTGATTCAGTAAAAAATTAACTAGTAAAATAATAAATACAATATCTTTCTAGAAATTTTAAAGAATAACCAGTATAAAAATCTTCACTAAAATAGATAGAATTCTCAATAAAATTAACACAATAATTAACACAAATTATTATGTAAAACTAGCTCATAGAAAAAAATTAATAGAAAAATATGTACTATACTACCTAAATTACTAGAAATAACATACCTAAATTTGATGTAAATCTGAGTAAAGAATGTAACAAATTTTCTGATATAATTTGGTAAAAAAAAGTGCACTTCGTATTCTCTCTGTGCTACCCAGAATCTTCTATTGCTACGAATTAGAAAGACATTGCTATTGAAAAATCTAAAAATAAATCAAATTTAGAATGAAATCTATTGCATAAGCAAATTTGTTAGTATATTAGGTAGTGGGTAAAAGAGAATATATGAAATCATATTAAAAAGGAGACACATGCTTGTATATTGTAGATTAAACTTGAAAAGCTATATACTAGAAAGAGCAAGAATAATAAAATGTTCTTGATAAAGCAGATGATGAGTGTAAATATCAAGATGGCACTCTAATGTTAGATTACTTGAATACTTATCAAAGGATTATTAATCAGCTTTCTACTATAAGTATCAAATTTGAAGAAGAAGTTCAAGGTTTAATACTTTTTAGTTGTTTATCAGACCTATGGGAGACATTTAGAATGTCTATATTTAATTCTACCCTATGACATGGATATAGCTAAAAAATAACATTTTGAATGAAGAATTGAGAAGAAAATCACATGGTTCTTCTTTACAATTGGATGTTATGGTTGTTGAGTCTCAAGAGAGAAGTAAAAGTTAAGGCACAAGGAACAAAGATTAGAGCGAAAGCAAATCTAGAAAAAGATTTAAAAATGTTTAGTGTCATTATTGTAACAAAAGGGACACATTAAGAAATATTGCTGGAAATTGAAAAAGGATAATAAAATAAGAATAAAAGTTAGACAAAAAAAGAGGAAAATGTAACAAAATGAAAGTGATGAAGATTAGGCTAATATAATTATTAATTAATTTCTTTTAGGTTATGAAGATGATGTCATTAATCTTATATAAAATGAAACCAAGTAAGTAGTTGATATTGGTGCTTTTACTCATATTATATGTAGAAGGGATATTTTTTCATCTTACGTTCTTGATATTTTGGAAATATAAGATTGACTCATGAGAGTGTAGTAAATTGTGCTAACATTAGAGATGTGATTATGAAAATATCAAATGGAACTAGATTAATCCTTAAGCATATAAAATATGTTCTAGACATTTAGTTGAATTTACTCTATGTAGGTAAACATTGTGATAAAGACTATGATAATTTCTTCTCATGTGACTAGTGAAAGTTTATCAAGAATTGTATGATTGTGGCTAAATGATCAAGGTATTCTACAATTTTTTTAACTAAAGCAAAAGTTGTCAGAGATGTTATTATTTCTATAGAGTTAAGTGATGAAAGTGAGTTATGTCATAAAAGGTTGTGTCATATGAGTGAAAATGGGATTATCATTTTGGCTAAAAGAGATGCATTATGTAGAGTGCAAAGTTCACATTTATAGAAGTGTGATCATTGTTTAGCTGGAAAATAGAACATAATAACTTTAAGAGTTATTACTTTTCAAAAAATCAATGATACTTGAATTGATACATTCTGATGTGTGTGATTGTACAAGTATAAGGATATTTAGAGGTTCTCTTTATTTCGTTACCTTCATTGATGATTGCTCGAGAAAGATATAGGTATATACATTGAAGATAAAAGACTAAGTATTTAAGGTATTTAAATAATTTTATGCTTTAGTTAAAAGAGAAATAGGAAAAAAGTTGAAATGTGTATGCACTGATAATGGAAGTGAATATTCAGGATCTTTTAATGCTCATTGCACAAAATAATTAGACATTAAAAAATACTACCAAAGATTTTTTAGTTGAATGGCCTCGCTAAAATGATGATAAAACATTGGGTAAGAGAGTTAGATATTTACTTTCACATGTTAGATTGTTAAAAAAAATTTAGGCTTAAGCTTTGAATATAGATATGCATGTTTTAAATTATTCTCCATGTGTTCCTTTGTAGTTTAAAGTGTTAAAAAAGGTTTAATCATGTAAAAACATTTCTCATGATCATTTATAAATTTTTAAATGTAAAGCATTTTTACATATTTTTAAAGATAAGAGATCTAAACTTGATGTGAAAATAAAGCAATGCATATTTCTGGGTTATGACGAAGATGAATTTAGCTATAGATTTTATGATCTTGTTGAAAACAAGTTAATCAAAAATAAAGATTCTAGATTTGTGGAAGATTGGATGTTGAAAAACATTAGTAAAGAAGAAATAGTGGTCTCTTAGCGTAATAAATCATTACCTAACTTGAATATAGTTCATTTAAGAGAAAAGTAAAATGGAGTTAAAGTTCAAAATTCTAAACATGATGCAATTAATACAGATAACCTTACACAATATATATATATATATATATATAATAAATAACTAATACCAAATGCTCCAATTAATTTACTTAGAAGATCTATAAGAATTAGACAACCTTCTATAAGATATACTAAAAATGAGTTCGTTCTTTTAACTGAGCTAGAATATTATAATAAGGTCATAAAAGATGAACATAAAAGTGAGTGGATTGAAGCCATGCAAGATGAAATGAAATCTTTATAGAAAAATCACACTTATGAGTTAGTAAAATTATAAAAAGGTATAAAAACTTAGAAGAATAAGTGGATGTATAAAATAAAGAATGAAGAAAACAATTCAAGTTTCGATATAAAGCCTGCTTGGTTATAAAGGGATTTAGTCAGAGAAAAGGAATTGATTTTTGTAAAAAAATTTCTCCAATTTTGAAGATGCTTTCCATTCGTGCGGTGCTTGGCTTAATAACTAGTCTTGATTTAGAAATTGAGCAAATAAATGTGAAGATAACTTTTCTTCATAGTGATTTAGAAGAAGAGATTTACACGGAGTAATCAAAAGGTTTTGAAATGAAGGAAAAAGAAAACTATATCTACAAATTAAAAAAGAGTCTTTATAGGTTGAAATAGGATCCTAGACACTAGTATAAGAAGTTTAACTTAATTATGGGAAAGTAAGGTTACCAATAAGATAACCTCTAATTATTGTGTGTTTGTTTAGAAATTCTCTAATAATGATTTCATTATTCTTTTGCTCTATGCTAATGATATTCTGATAGTTGGTACGAATGTTATGAAAATTGCTGAATTGAAAAAACAATTAAGTTTTTTGCCATAAAAGATCTAAGTTAAGTAAAATAGATTTTAGGCATGATGATTACTCATGACAAAGGTGCAAGAAAACTCTATTTGTTATAAAAGAAGTACATTAGAAACATACTTCAAAGATTTGGTATGGAAAATGCCAAAGTTATTTCAAGTCTTCTTACTACTCACTTTAAATTGAGTACTAAGCAATATTTAACTATGGATAAGGAACAATAAAATATGGAAAGAATTCCTTATGCTTCAGCGGTTGGAAGTTTAATGTATGCCATGGTGTGTACTAGACTTGACATTATTCATGCTATTGGTACAATGAGTTGTTTTCTCTTAATTCCAGGTCAAGAGCATTGGAATGCTATAAAATGGATTATGAGATATCTAGGTCAAGTAAAACAGATTTTGGGCATGATGATTACTCGAGATAAAGGTGTAAGAAAACTCTATTTGTTATAAAAGAAGTACATTAGAAAAGTATTTCAAAGATTTGGTATGGAGAATGCTAAAACTATTTCAAGTCCTTTTGCTCCTAACTTTAAATTGAGTACCAAGCAATATCTAACTACAGACAAGGAACAACAAAATATGGAAAGAATTCTTTATGTCTTAGCAGTTAGAAGTTTAATGTATGCTATGGTATGTACTAGACCTAATATTACTCATGCTATTAGTATAGTAAATCATTTTCTTTTAAATCCAAGTCAAGAGCATTGAAATACTATAAAATGAATTACAAAATATCTTTGAAGTACAACTAATTTAAGATTATATTTTTGAGATAAAAAACCTTTGTTAATTGATTTTACTGATGCAAACTTAGTTAGGGATATCATTTCTCATAAGTTTATTTTTAGTTATTTAATTAAGTTTGCAAAGGGAGTTGTGGTATGCCAATTCAGACTGTAAAAATGTGTTGCTCTTTCAATAACAAAAGTTGGAATTTGTTACAACAATCGAAGTGTGTAAAGAGTTGCTGTGGATGAAGAAGTTTTTTCAAGAATTTGGATTTAAGCAAGATAGCTATATCTTGTTTTGTGATAATTAGAGTGTAATATATTTTGGTAAAAATTCTACTTTTCATGCAAGATCGAAGCATATTAATTTTTATTATCATTGAATATGTGATGTTTTGAATAACAAGTTATTGGAACTTGAAAAAATTCATACAAATGATAATGATACTAATATATTGACTAAACCTTTATTAAGGAAAAAATTTGAATCATGTCACTCAATAGTAGGAATGATGGTATTTACTACTTAATCTAAAGGGGAAAACTTGTTCATGATGAGTTCCTTCTAAGTGGATCCATAATATTTTTATATATATATATATTTATTATTTTGTATAAATGAGAAAAATTAAAAAATATAAAATATTAAAAAAAAGATGTATATGGTGCTATTTTTTATCTTTTGGTTTTAAAAGTCTTCTTGAGCTTAGAGTTCCATGAAAATCAAGATTGTGGGTGGAATTGAAAAAGGTCTTGATCAGCGTGTGAGAGCTTTGATCTCTTGATTTGTAGCGGTAGAAGATGCTGGACAACATAGAAAGGATAGGAAGTGCACGATTTTTTTGTCAAATTATATTAGAAGATTTATTACATTTTTTACTCAGATTTGCATTAAAATTGGGTATATTATTTTTGGTAATTTGGGTAATATAGTGTATAATTTTCTATTAATTTTCTTTTTCTCTACTAGCTAGTTTTACATGATAATTTGTGTTAATTATTATATTAATTTTATTGAGAATTCCATCTATTTTGTTGAAAAGTTTTATACTAATTATTTTTAAGAATTTTTAGGAAGATATTGTATATATTATTTTACTATTGAATTTTTTATGGGCTAGGTCTTATAATTTTTATTCTTACATTGAGGCATTTTTTATGCTAAAAATTGTTAATCTCTTAATTTATTTTCTTACAATATTTTCTGATAATTTATTTTATTATATGTGTGAAAAAAAATAATCTAAATGAATAATTTAATTTTTTTCGTTGTGTATAACTTTAGTAATTTTTTTTCCTAACACAACGATATGTGTTCTCAATTTATGTTTAGAGTAGTTTTATAAGATTAAAAAAAAAAACTTCTTATTTGGAATTGCAAAAGTATTAAAATTTATTCAATTTGAAATTAAATTTATAAAAAATATTATATATGAATCCAATTTTAAATACATCACATTTTTTATTTTTCATGACTTCAAAAACCTAAAAACCATAAATAGTATTTATTCTTGCCAATGTGAAATGAAATACTTTTAACCAGTTAGTTGGTGCTATCCTTCATTCAAAAGTTGGAACTTTAATACCTAGCACCTCGAAAACCTTGGCACGAGGTTCACAAAATAAACTATTTAGCTTAGCAATAGAATATGTTTTTGATCATTGCGTCGTGGTATTTGAGATGTGAGAACTCTCACCCATATATTATTTAATGTGCTCATACTATAAGCCGTGGATTAAACAGGGTACATTAATACAACGTACTTCTTTTGTTCGAAATGAGGTTCGAAACAAGGCTTCTTCTCAGAGAATAATTAAATGAAATTCAATGTAAATTTAACTTTTTATTCACTTACAAGATTCAAATTTTTTAGTAAATAAAAAAGTGATTAAATCATTAAATATAGATAAATCAAAATTAGAAATCAAATTTTAGATGTAATAAAATTTTTTTAAGAAATATCAAGTATCACTTCAATTAAAAGCTCTCAGAGATCCAATATTATATTTAGGAGACTTCATATTTAATATTCTTACAATGAAATAATTGAAAAAAGAAAAACGGCACTCAATTAATCGGTTATTTATAGACACGGTATAAGATTTTTATCAGCGGTTGCAAACTAAACAATTAACTATAAAGCAACATATAGCATGGGACGTTAGGATTAGGCGCAGCAAATGTACATTTATTGATTTATTTATTTATTTATCATCCTTAATTAATACATAACATGCTAATGTCAAATGGCGAGTCTATTTTCAGCCGTTAACGCATATATTTAAATTAATAAGGATGAGCAGATGATAGCAAAGTTTTAAGATTTTGTCCTTTGAAGACATCCAAACAACACATCAGGAAGCCTAAGGCATGCACTAGCATTGTCCCATTTGTCCCATGGCCTCAATTAATTTAAACACTATTTTCATAGAAAATAATGATATAATATAATTTCAAATTTTGGTTTTAATGGCTTAGTAATAAATAAACATAAACATTCAGTTAAACCCACGTTCATGGTGACACGCGCATCTAACTTTCAACTGCTATCACTATAATTAAAAATAAGTTCTATTAATTAACAACATAATAATATGGTTGGCACTCTTAATAATATACTAATATTTAATATTATTTTTAAATTTTTTATATCTTATGCTCAAACTTGGAAAATTACGTGTGTAGTTAAAAATTATATTATTAATTTAAATATAAAAAATAAAAAATATCAAAATTAATTTATCATACTACTAATTATTTCAATTAATGAATGCATTTATTATACAAATGAAAAAATAAATTAAATTAACTTACATATTTTAAATTAATATTTATGTATTAAAATTATTTATATATCTTTTATTATTTTATTATTATTAAATTAATAATATATTTTTTATTTAAATAAAAATAAAAATTACTAATCTCGCCTGTACAAATATTATCGTTTCGTATACATCTGTGACATGATGTAAGGATCAAAGTTGAAGAATATCATATAATTAATATGAATTTTATTCGCTGACAACCTCTCTTCTTGGTAAATCGTAATGGTTCCATTTTCCAATGGGTAGGAGGACACAATTCAAATTGACCTTGAGATTTAATAATTGATACATACAACGTTTGTGCATCTTTAACATGACGAGTCCCATCACGAGCAACCAAATACAATATCATACACACAAACAAATATAAAAGTCAGTTTCTTCTAATATTTTTCTGAAGATAATTCGATTTAATTATCCAAATATTTGTGAACTTTCTATGGATCTGAAACACCGTTTTATTTCACAATTTAGTTGTATTTATATCTTCTAAACATTTGAGATCTTATTGCATTCCACAACCTCAACGAAAAATATTCGAAGATTGACAAGATTATAAATGCAAGTGCTAGCGAATTTTTTATTATCACGATTTTTTGGAGAGCATTTATCCCGACTGATATTTTATATAAGGGGAAGATTATGGTACCCCAGGAGTTTCTAAACTCCGGGTAAGGGTGAGGGTGAGAATTAATAATAAAATTATTAATTCTCTTAGAGAAAAAACATGCAAAGTCATTTTAATGATATAAAGGGAAAATACTTTTTAAATTATATAAAATTATAATTTTATTTATAAATAATAATTCGTATATATAATATCATTTCTTTATAAAGATAATTCTTGAATAATTGAAACACGAAATTGTATGTATGAGTTATTATTTGAAAATAAAATTATAATTTTATATAATTTAAAATTTATTTTATTAATATTTTATAATTTTAGAGATAAAATTATTAATTTTATATTTTTTCTTTTGTATTATATGTTCAATATTGATTTTTTATGTGCATAAACCAATTTTGTGTTGAGATTAACTCAAATTGAAGTTTTTATTAATTAGTAGTTATTTATTATCGTAAGTTTCCATCTGAGTTATGCTTTTATCTCATAGTATTTTTGTACCAAACAAATACATTTGGGCTATAAATATTTTTACTGACTAAAAATTTAAGGTACAAGAGACATATGATATAAATGTTTATAATAATTACTTGAGATTTTTTATAAAGAGAGATAGAAGAGTAGTAATCAAAAGATTGTGATATTATGGTTAAAATTTTCACACGGATCACTTTGTAATCTTAATTTATAATGGATAATTTCTAATTTATGGTTTTTTTAGAGATTGAAAAATTTTTATATTAAATTTTTTATGTTTTTCATTGCACTACATTAATTGCTTAATTATCTATATTTGTTTATTTGAAAATGAGATTTTTTTAAAAAAATTCAAAACACAAAATATAGAAAAATCTAATATTCTGAAAATGAAATCATTCATCACCTAACAGTCAGCTTAACAAGGTCCACCAAATTCCAAAAGCGGCTTCTGACCTAATTGCCAAGAATAAATACAAAAATTTCACTAAATTGGACTTCAATTATTAAGCATACATAATAATAATAATAATTGGACTTTTCTTATTTTATTTCTGATTTTCTAAATAAGCTTTATATATACCATTCCCGTTTTTGGCTTTTTGGCTTTTTTTTTTCATCATAAATTTTTTACTTTATTCGTGGGGAACGCCAGCCACGTCTGACTGAATATAATCCCTATCCCTAAAATATATATGAACACGGTGAAAAATATATGAGAAAACAGGCAGTGGTAGGTTCGGCGGAAGCCCGTTAAAAAAAGTCAGTCAACAGCGCAGCCCAGGCGCCCGCACCGTAAAAGATGCTTGTTCACGTTCGCGGGGTTCTTTCCCTGACTTTTCTCCGTGCTCTTTTATCCTTATCTCTCCTCTTTTCTTTTCCATTCCACAATTGCAAGTGAACATTTTATAATTTACAGACATACATTTTGTGATATTTATAGAATAAAAATATTATATATATTAAATTTTAGATTAAAAATAAATTTTAAATTTTTTATAATTATTGAATCAAATTTTATAAATTTATTCTATTATTTTATTTTTAATTGATAATTTTATATTTATATTTAAGATTTAATTTTAAATATTATTTTTAATACATATAATATTATTATTTATAAATAATATAACCTTATTCTCTCTTAACAATGTTTAAATACGTAATTAATAAATACAATAAAATAGTAATAGTAATTTGGAAATGTCTACATTTGCAGCTTTTGCCTCCACACAGGAATGTAAAATGGATTAAGAATTATTATTTCATCCATATTTAATACGTATTTGTATTGTGGAGAACCTTTTGATTTATTGATATTTTGTAAAGAATTTATATTTTTTTAACATTCAAAAGTCGATATTTGATTATATATATTAATATTTTAATTACTTTTATTATTATATAAAAAAGTTAAGTACTCTCATTTTTTTCTATTTAGATATGGCTAATAGGGCTTAAAAATTGATATAGTTCCGTATGGGTAAGAAAATTTTATAAAGATTTTATTGGAACGATTATGGGTTAGGAGACTCTACTACCCAATCATCTATATTCATGGTATATAATTAAATTAAATGATATATATTTATATAAATATATAATATAATTGTATGATAATAAGAAACATTGAAAGTGTACAAAAATACGTATATCATCATTCGATTTAAGTATAAAAATTTTTTTAGGACAAATCTTAATAAAAACTTTATGTTATTATTTGTTATGATAGTATTTTTTATATTTTTGGATTATCATTATTTCATTGATAAATGTTAATTTTAATTTTTATTAAAATTTTTAATAAGATATATATAAATGTATATTATTTAGATAAAATAAGAAAAGGATGATTGCAAGAATTTAATGGGAATAAAAATGTGTATTAAAAATTCATGTAGATGCGTAAATGGGAAATAATGGACTATTTTTAAATAAAAATAGGAAATATATATATATATACTCTCCTTTGGCATTCCTAAGGTGGACATGTATAAAAGACTTGTAATTTTAATTAAAAAATTATAGCCTTTTGTTGCTTATGGATAATTTATATAAATCCTACACTTAATGAAAGGAAAATTTATGGAAGGAATTTTTTTTAAAATAAATAAATTAATTTATGATTCATATTATTTTATAAATTAATATGTTAAAATTTTCTCTTTTTCATATTTTTTCCTCAAATTAAATTTCAAAATTCGTTTTTGCATCCCCCCCCCCCCCCCCCTTTTCTTTTTGTTTTCCCCTTCTCTACTGAGCATCGAGTTAGTATTAGTTCCCCGATCTCGCCAATTCAACCGGTGGTCCCCCGTCAATCCCTGATGGTGCCAATGGCAACCTTTAGGGCTGAGAAATTCACACGTCGTCAGCTATATGAACCTCTCGCCTACGTGAAGATAAGTGAGGCTAAACTCACGCATCTCACGCATACGACGAGCGCGTGCACTTAACAGGAGCTGAATATACTAAGCAAGTATGATCACGCGCCATTACAGATGACACACTGGGAGTATCTTGGACAGATTCCAATCCCCTCTCACTGATTGGGTGGGTATTTGAAGGAAGGATGGCCCCATTTATTGTCCGATAAACCGCGTTGAACGATAAGATACTTTCTGCCGCCACGTATCGGTATGCTCCTTGCTTATATTTTTATTATTAACCTAGAACTTCTTTTTCGTCTTCAACGATTCCCTTCATGTTAATTTCATACCTAACACTAACAGATAATAAATTATTAATTTCATCCTCAGACAACACTTTTATTGGTGAATTAATGGCTATATAAGAAGACGGATTAAAATGATAAATAAGTAAAATATGATGATGAAATTAATATTAAAAATTTATGAAATATCAAATTAATATAATTTTTATTTGTAATAAACATAAATAGAAAGAAAATTATAAATAAAATAATTTATATTATAGTAAACATTAATTTTGAATATAAATTTAAATATGCACTTTTAATGTACAAGTTACCCCACCAATTAAAATTTTTAAATTTAAATTTATTATTAAAAATAACAGAATTAAGACTATTTTTTTTACTTTTCTAAAATTATAATTTATAAAAATATTATTTCAAATAATTCAACTTTTTCTAACAATTTTTAGAAACTACAAAATTATTTAAATAATGTAAAATTTTACATTAATTTAGTCACCACCACAAATAACAACAACAATAATAACAATACTAATAATAGTTAATAAAAAATCTAATTCTACTAATATGAATCTCTATCATGTAATAATTTAATTTTTTATTAGAAATTAATATTCAAACTATCATAAATTAATTTATATTTAATGTTTATTTTATTTAAAATATATATTTTAGCATTAAAAAATGTAAGTTATATTATTTGATGTCTCATAAATTTTTACTATCAATTTTATCTATCGCATTTTATTTATTTTTTATTTTAGTTCTCTTTTCTATCAAAGACGCTAACTTATTAATGAAAATTATTAACAAAGAGACAAAAATAATTAATTTATTATTTACGAAAATAAAATTAATACAAAATATATAATAAATTGAATTGATAGAAATTATATTTGTTGGAGATTAAAATGATATTTTAATTTATGACCAATCTTCATGCACGTATTCGTTCCCAGAAACGGTGAAAGACGTGATATATCTCCGCGTATATATAATTAAGCAAAATTGCAAAATACCATTGCAAGACTTAGGAAAGCCTAGACTTTTCCTCCCTTAACTTTAAAAATTTAGAAATATAATTTTTTTAATTATATAAAATTTAAAATTAATACATATCATTTGTTTGATTAATTATTTTATTAAATTATGTAATTTTTAATATTTTTAAAATAAACATTATAATATTATTATAAATTAATTTATCATATCATTTTTATATATAATTTCACTATTCATTTTAATATATTTAATAAAATTTTATATATTTAATTTAATTTTTATTAGTTGTATTATATAAAAATTATGTATAACAAATAATGAGATAAATTAATATACAATAATATTATGATTTATATTTAAAAGTTTCATTCTAATGTAGACTTTACGCATATCTTTTATATCTATGATCATTTATTTTTGTATATATTTATTTAGTAATTTAATTATTTTTACCGTTATGTAAAAATTTTATAAAAAATATAATTTGATATTATTGGTTAATTATAGATACAATAGGTGTCAATTCTAAATTTTATATAATTTAATACAAGAATAAAGTTATTAATTTGTATTAGGTTAGATCAGAAGCTAAAGATTAGAAAGTAGATATTGAATTAATTAAGTCAATATTGTTATTGTAGGTTAGCTTAGTTTGAAGTATCAAAAAAATAAAAATAAAATTACATATTCATCTCTGAACCATTAAATTTAATTCTTTACGAAGTATTGATTCAACAAAGTAGATTGATTTATATTCACATTTAAATGTATTATAATTTTTTGAATTCTAATTCATATTTTTTTTATGAACTTGTCAATTGTGCGTGAGTCTAATTGCATTCTAAATGCATTTTAATGCTTTATTTTATGATAATGATTAAAAATCACTAATTATTTGTACTCTCTTTTTCTCCTAAATTAAACGGCAAAAGAAGCAATAAATTCAGGATCAGGTTTTGGAATCTCTCCTTTCCCATATGCACCATAAAAGTCACCTTATAACATTCAGATTCCTGCAGTCAACAAGGCCTATAAAAATACAAATACAAAAACCGGCATAGCGGTTAGACAGTGGAACGCGCGCAGCCAAAGGTGGACCCTCTGATTGGATTCTTTGCAGATTCTACGATAGACAATTCATACTTGATATCCCAATATTTCTTCTGAAACAGCCCTTCCTTAATTATATCATCATATAAAAGATTTCATTATTACAATTATTTTAGTTAATAATAAATAAAAATAATTCCATCATACTATTCGTAATTTTTTATTCTTTAATAATTTTTTTTAAATTTCTTCATTTCCAAATATAATTGATTTATGTTTCCAAAGCAGGGGCTGGCACTATAAAAACCTTCACAGGTTCTCCCTCCGCTCACGTCTGTGGTGTTTTGATATTGAATCGGAGAGGAGAGAGATTTATTGCTCCGAAAAAGTCTGAGTTTCCTGTTCGAATTTGAAGATGTCGCTGCTCACAGATCTACTCAACCTTAACCTCTCTGAAACCACTGACAAGATCATCGCCGAGTACATATGGTTAGTCTCTGCTCAAAACTCTGTTTTCCGCACGTGCTTATAAGCACGGTATTCTTAGTTTCGATGCTTTCTGGAATTGTTCTCTATGCGTTTTTGTTTTTTTATCTCATTTGATCGATTTGTCTTTGCTCTGCTTTTCCTCTGAGTGTTTTTTTTTTTCTTTTTTTCTTGCAATTACTTATTGGAAACCAATACGAGAACAAATGATTATTGGGTGTTTGACAAGTGTGATTGAACTATTGCTGTTGCTCTTGTGAATAAGAATATTTTTGAAAGAATTCATATATATGTTGAGGATAGTGATCTTCCACAATTTCATTAGTTTTTAATTAATAACAGAACATAGACAGAAACTGTTTCATCAATTGATTTCTCTATTTATTCCATTATACATGTCTGTATATTATTTGTGATCTCCTAAATTCCATGTTGGTTTCGTAATTGTTGGGATATGCTGTTGGTTCATTTTGTTTCTTAGGATGTGTTTTCTCTGGCTTGACGCTTTCTTGCTTTCTGTTTGCTTTTAGTACACTAATTTTAACTACAGCTATAGGGACACCAAAATTATGTCAAAAATACTTGTTCTCATTTTCACGTAACAATTAACTTTGCATAGGTATTGTTTTCTATATTTAAATAGTTTACTTTTTTAAAAAAATAGATAAATTTCTGTTTGGAACCTATTTTCATAATCTATTTTTAAATGTATAATTTAAAAATAAAATTAAAAAAATATAAGTAACTTTTAAACATATCCTTAATTTATTTTATTATTTTAGATATCAATTTTATAATTAAATGAAATATTTTCTTAATTATAACACTGATACACTCTTAACAAAAAATATTTTTTGAACAATTTCTAAAAATACAAAAATTAAAACATATCCAAATATATCCTTAATTACTTAATTCCCCACTTTTTTTTTTTACCTCTGATGAATTCATAATTCTAATTTTGTTTATTTCTAAAATTGTAGGGTTGGTGGATCTGGCATGGACTTGAGGAGCAAAGCAAAGGTAAATTAAATTTAGTTCGTCCATTTTGTTTAATAGCAGTTGTTGTTATTAGCTGACTATTTATGCAAATATAAAATGGTTTTGGGTATATAGACCATTTCAGGTCCGGTCACAGACCCCGCAAAGCTGCCTAGGTGGAATTATGATGGATCCAGCACAGGCCAAGCTCCTGGAGAAGACAGTGAAGTCATCTTATAGTAAGCCTCTTTTACCATCTTTCATTTGATTCTCTTTTCTTACGTGAAATTGTCACTTTTTCTCGGAGTCTGGAATACTTGGTTGTTACATCTTATGTAATACCTTAACATGTCTTGGACACTGTTGACAAATGATTCTCAGTAGGACTCTTCAACTTATGCTAGTTGTTCTCTTAAAGAGGTTTATTATTTCATACCTTTTTAAAAGAAATATTCTATTAGATATTTAGTGATTTTAACTATCAATAATCAAAATATATCAAGTTAAGTTATATTAAAAAATGAATCCAAAATGAAATATTCTATCATATATTTAGCAAATCCCCTTTAATGTTAGTCATTCTGTTTGGTAGGCAGCCATCCTTCTCAATAAAGTTCCTTAATGCTTAGAAATTAGTTGCGTCATTGGATTTCAATTTAATTGGGCTTTAGCAATAATTTTTAAGTAAGCCTCTGCTGACAACTCCAGCATGTCATTGCACCTTGCCCAGTAGACCTGGAAGAACCTCACCTTTCTACTATTTTTTTTTTTTCAACAACAACAATAATAATAAAATATACCGTGGGCGCCATCCGAGGTCTTGTTGTCTTGTGTTCATTATTTGATTCTTATGTGTTTCATTGATGCTGTTTTTGTTAATGATATGAAACAGCCCACAGGCAATTTTCAAGGACCCATTCAGAAGGGGAAACAATATCTTGGTAGGTTAATTTTCTCCATACATTGTCTGGGATTTTCACTGAAAACATGTTTCCATGATGTAATGGTTTTTTCTTTAATCAAATTATAAATTGGTTAGGTCATTTGTGATACTTACACTCCTGCTGGAGAACCCATTCCCACCAACAAGAGACATGCAGCTGCAAAGATCTTTAGCCACCCTAATGTTGTTGCTGAAGAACCCTGGTATTTTCTTATTTCTCATTACTTGTTTGCAAATAATTATGGTAAACTATTAGCCAAAAGCTGTTTGTTTTCTTCTGACCTCACTTTCTCTGCACTTCTGAATAGG
Source organism: Sindora glabra (assembly GCA_020226215.1). NCBI lineage: Eukaryota > Viridiplantae > Streptophyta > Magnoliopsida > Fabales > Fabaceae > Sindora > Sindora glabra. The sequence goes on along the minus strand of CM035230.1, from coordinate 55,650,541 downwards.
TATGGTATTGAGCAAGAATACACCTTGTTGCAGAAAGATGTCAAATGGCCTCTTGGATGGCCTGTTGGTGGCTATCCTGGGCCCCAGGTAAAAATAAAAATCCTTCTTCTAATAGCAAAACAGCCATTGAATTTTCAGCACGACCTTTCACTTTTACCAAGCATAATTTGCCACTAATTTAGAGTAAGATTGCATCCAAAGTTAAACCGGATCTCTTCTTTAAAAACAGCTAGTGACAGTTCGAGTTAAATAAATGTGTTAGGAGTGGAGACTAAAAAGTGTAACAAGCATCATTCTTTATGTAGTCTTTTGGTAATAATAGAAGTGGTAATCCATTTAATGCTTAGGGTTTGAACCCCAAGTATGATAAAGAGTAGAGTCCTAAGGTAATATCAGGTATTACTGCACCACTAAGGTGCTGGCTAGTCTTTTTTTAATGAAATGGCAAGCTGAGAAATGAGATTCTAATTTTTTGTTTTATATACAGGGACCTTACTACTGTGGTGCTGGTGCCGACAAAGCTTTTGGGCGTGATATTGTTGATGCACACTACAAAGCCTGCCTCTATGCTGGCGTCGACATTTGTGGAATCAATGGAGAAGTGATGCCAGGCCAAGTAATTAATTCTCAATGTTTTGATCCGTCATTTTCTGTACTATTTTTTCTCCTTTTAGTCTAATTTTAATCCATTTTTCATGTTACACAGTGGGAATTCCAAGTCGGTCCTTCAGTTGGTATCTCTGCTGGCGACCAGTTATGGGTTGCTCGTTACATTTTGGAGGTAATTTCATCATCATATATGTATATAACTATATATATATATATATATATTCTGTAACCACAAAGTCCGATCTTAACCTCTTCACTTTTGCAATAACAGAGGATTACTGAGATTGCTGGAGTGGTTCTTTCATTTGACCCCAAGCCAATTCAGGGTGATTGGAATGGAGCTGGTGCACACACAAATTATAGGTATATTTGTGTTGACTTGTCAATAGACAGGGGTTCAAATCCTGGACAAAATCCTTGTTAAGAGAGGAGAAATGCATTGATACTTTAATTCCGAAGTTGTTGCCCCACTTAACTATCATTTATTATAATATCTTTTGCCTTTTAACGATGAATTTGTTGTTGTTACCATAAAATTGCAGTACCAAGTCGATGAGAAATGATGGGGGATACGAAGTGATAAAGAAGGCAATTGACAAGTTGGGCAAGAGGCACGCCGAGCACATTGCTGCCTATGGTGAAGGCAATGAGCGTCGGTTGACAGGAAGGCATGAAACTGCCGACATCAAGACTTTCGTATGGGTAAGTTTCTGCATTTCTTTGTTGCTTCTATAGTTGTTGATGAGACAAGATGCTTACATATAATGTTTGGACAGGGTGTGGCAAATCGTGGTGCTTCAATTAGAGTTGGGCGTGACACAGAAAAGGAAGGAAAAGGTTACTTTGAGGACAGGAGGCCTGCTTCTAACATGGATCCATATGTGGTCACTTCCATGATTGCAGAGACAACCATTCTCTGGAAACCTTGAAGTGGTTAGACGGATAGATCGACCAAAGTGATTAGAACCGAAGGAAATTTGTGTTTTCAGGGGCATTTGTCGGTTTGTTTGGATAAGGATTAGCTTTGTACTCTTGTTATGGATAGCTGGTTGGCCCCGCTTATTGTTACTGCCATTCCAAGTTCATTGCTTGCTTGTGCTTTCGTCAAGTGTTAGAATAATGAGATGGTTTATTAGTTATTAATAATACGAAAATCACAATTGGAATGTTGTGTGTGGGTGAGACATGTATACCTGTCTGTAAATTTACAAGATAAAGCTTCCATTTGTTATTTTGTTAGTGTTCTATATTATGATTTATGGTTTCTTTGAAGTGATTATGATAGAATTATCTTAAATTTATGGAGATCAAAGCTTTATATCTTTAATCAAAAAGATCAAACACGAGTGATTTATAGATTGGAGAGTTCAAAAATGAGTTGGAGCTTTAAAATTTGCATATTTCTATAAAATTTCCTTGCAATGCTTATATGTTTCATTAAACAGCATTTAATGATTAAATGTTCGACTTCATATGCGTGATTATCCAATGGAAAGCACTAGGAGAAAAAGAGAAAGGCAATTGTTACCTTTTTAAGTTGTATACTCAAAAAATGAAATCACATCATTTGTGCAAAAAATACTTATCCATCAATTCACAAGGTCAACCTGTGATTCTCATAACTGGCAGGTCTTCATATCTACTACTAAGATCATTCAGTAAAGGATTAAATGGGTTGTTGGCAACGGTGATAAAAATTAGAATTTGGAACGATAGATGGTTTGATTTAGGGGTTTTGAGAGGTTTTGGAATCTTAGTGATTTATCTATGAAATTTCTTTCTGTGATATTTTCTATGATTTTTGGGACTCCGTTTAGTATTACTAACAAAGTTGATCACTTGGTTTGGGATTTGTCTAAATTAGGCTTTTATATTGCAAAAAGTACTTATATTTTTTTGAAAAATACTATTCTTTATTTTCCTAGTCAAAGCATTTCTTGGATATAGAAATTGCTAACTTGTCCTTAAATTTAATTTTTTATTTGGCTTGTTGTATGGAATATAACTCCCATCCAAGAATTGCTCATTAAAAAAGGTATGGACATTTCACCATTTTGTGTTTGTGTAAAATTGGTTTATAGAACATTTCTCATATTTTAAAGAAGTGTTCGATTGCTATGTCTTTGTGCAAATCATTGCCTTACCTTTCATGCTGATTTGTTAGTGTGATTCCAAGCTAATTTGACTTTTTGTAATTTAAGTTACAATAAAAAATGTTTAGAAATAAAAGAATGTTTAATCATGAAATAGAGAGATTTGATTTGAAAGCTACTATCTTAAGTAAGCCTATGAAATATTGGGCTGTTATGGGTGGCTAGAAAAAGCCTTTCTTAAAAGGTGGTTTAGGTTATATGGAAAACTCCTTCTTTTGGCTTGTACAAGTTAGATACTAATAGGGATGACAATGGGTTGGGTTTGGGTAGAATTGACTTAAATTTGACAAGAATCGAACCTACTAAAAACTCAAAATATCATATCCATTTTAGACCTAAAATTTGAAAAGATCCAAACAAGTAAGATTAGTCAAAACCCGCTTGGACTTAGAAAAATCATTATTACATTTTTTAAATTAATTTTAAAATATATAAGTTTAACAAGAAGTCCAGTGCATTTGTGAACCTTGGCTCATATTATATGGTGGGAATTCCTAGTTCTATGGTGTTGGTTTTTATTGTGCATATGAAAGGGAAGGTAAGGTACCACCTATTTCTATGACTCTGGTTGGACTCAATTTTCTTAGTTAAATTCTTTAAACAAAGCTAGTGACTAATTTTGGATCTCCTCACACATAGGGACTCTGGTTGGGGATTATATTTGCACACTACTGTGCAAGTGTTTAGTCTTATTCTCATTACCTTGTGCACTAATTGGGAGAATGAAGTAAATCATTCCATCTTTCAACTATATTTTGAGATTGAATGGATATATTTTAATTGCCATATGTTCATTTTTTAGGCAAAGAAAGCTACAAAAAGAACAAAGAACTGCAATCAAAGTTGATGCATAAGTAAAGTGAGCCATAGGACCAAAAATGCAATAACTTTGAACAATCTTATATTGCTCCAAATTTAGTTCTATGAATTTTGGTTCATAATTCGAATAAATTTACATTAATATGTTCTTGAGAAATTTATATAATCAAAATCACTTACTTTTTATGTTTTCATGCCATATTAATTTTGAAATATTATTTATCTTAAATAAATTATCACAATATCCTTATATATACATATGAGATAATATTAATTTTCTTATAATAATAGATTAAGTATAAAATATATTATTCAGATAAATCTAATGTGATGCCCTACAAGAATATAAGACTTATTGAATATTTACAAAAGATAAATTAATGTGTTATATAAATTAATATTATAATGAGTTCAGTATGATATCCAAAAAGGATCCAAGACTTATTGGATATTTAATGGATAGAATCAAATCCAAACCATTAATAAGTGAGTCTAATTTAGGTAAGACCCATTGGATAAATATCCATTGGTTTAGGTAAGATTCATTGAGTATGGATATTTTTACTATCCCTAGATACTAATGGGGTAGCAAGTGGAAAGTTAGGGCAAGCTGGATGTACTGCCATATTGCGACAAGGAATTAGGTTGTTGGGTGTTTTAGGGGACTGGGAATGTGATCTAATTTTGTTGTTGAGATAATAATTTTAAGGGATGGGTTATTACTTGCTCGAAATTGGGGTCTACTCCCAACTATAATAGAAATGGATGCTTTATTTATTATTCCTTTTCTTACCCCTAATAATCCTTCTATTTCTTGTAATGTTAGTAGCTTATTTGAAGAATGTAAGAATCTGTTGGAAGAGTTAGGAAGACCACTTGTGAAGCATGTATATAGGAAAGTTAATAAGCTAGTTAATTTTATAGGTAAGGGTGTTATTAATGGTGGTAATAAGTTAAATATTTTGATGTCTCCTCCTCAAGAAGCTTGAGTGTATTTAGCCTTTGATGCTATGGGCCATCTTTTCCCTAGGTATCTTAAACTTTAGTTTTCTTTTTAATACATTTCTCATTTACTAAAAAAAAATGAATTGATTTGTTTATTATTTGGTTCATCACCATATATGGATAAAAGATATGTAATCATAAATTATACCAAAATTATATTAATAGATATTAATAATGAATAAATCCTAAGCCCCAATAATAAAAGTATATTAATAAAAAATTATAACAAAAGTATAATAAATTAAAAAAATAATTTAACTAATAAAATTTAAAAAATCATAATAATTTTTAAAAAATTATACTTAAATTACCGAAGGTAGTCACTTAACTAATAAAGTTATAATAAAATTAAGAGGAAATCATTTATTAGAAAAAAAAAGGGAATTGGGGTTAGAGCTCCTATTGAATCTAGTATGAGACTAAATTGTTATGTAAAATTACTTTACATTGTTGATTCACCTGTTAGCAAATGACCCATAATAATGCAAAGAATAGGATTAGAAACTTTTCCCATTTCTGTTCCATTTGATTTTGTGACCAAATAACCGTGATAAAATGCATAAGATAGTAATAAGAAACATTCTAAACAAAATTTTAAGTTTTAATAAATGAACACATTGTCTGTAAGCTTGCAAGCATGAGTGTCACTGAATCTAAAAGAACAAAAAAGAAAATTCACTTAACACCAATTGGCTATAAATAATACTGGTGGTATAGATTATTAAAATAGCTTAAGGAGAAAAAAAATGCTACATTTGTTGAAGCATTCAACTTTAACTCTCACATGTATGGTTAGATAGAAATAAAGTATTACATAAAAATATTAAAAAATAGGTATTAAGAAAAAAGGTAATTTTAAGAATATCGTCCTTCACCTTCTAGGAAATACAATATTTTTACCATTAAATAATTGTTAATATATTAACTTCATATTTTTATTTTTATTTATTTATTTTAAAATTATAAAAAAATAATTTAACAATAAAAACATTTGAATATTTCTAAATCCCCAATCCTCTTCTTCGATTTCTCAACTACAACACATTCTACCAATAGACTAAGCTATAGCACATTTAAATCCCTAATTCCATACTCTTATTTCTCCTCTGTTCTCAACCCTTTCTTAAATATTATCAAAAAACTCCCAGCCCTTTTCTACATTTGTAATTTTCATAGAATTTTCTACTTGGAAAAGGGAAAATGGAAAAAATTATAATGATTTCTCTTAAAATTTTATTTAATTATATTTAACATTATTTTTTAAAATTATGCACTTTTACTCCTTTGAGATACTTTTACTACTATAAAATATAATGACATTAATTTTTTAACTATAACTCCCCTTTCTAATGTCATCTCCTATAATTAAAAGATAATTTTTTATATTTTTATGTATAAAAATTGCAACATAGTTATATCTAAAAAAGAATAAATGTTTTTATTCTTAAAAAATATAATTATAAATAAACAATATAAGGAAATGATCTTCCAATTATGAAGAACAATATTAAAAAATGCATTGTAGTATAAAATTTTGAATTCATTACATTTCATAGTTGTGAAAATCTTTAAAAGGATGGATTTATGTATTTTTTTTAAAATAGAAGTGTCAATCATAATTAAACTAAATTTTAAAAAAAGTTAATATATATGCACATATATACATACATACATACATAGAATAGTTCAACAACAAAAACAAAGAGATCAGGAGAGTAAAATTGTAGAAGTAGAATTTAACTTCTATTATAACAACTATAATTAATGATTATGTTTAATAGGCTTAAGAAACGGATTGAAATCCATCAATTGATACATGAATTTTGATAAATTAGATTATTTAAAATTAAGTTTATTTGTTTACATGTAATGCGGATTAGATCATGAACTTATAATTAAAATTTATGAACTTGTAGACCAAACTATAAATATGAATTAGTTTAGAACCACTCAAAATTTATTTTATTTTTTTTGCAAATAATATGAATCAATCAATATAGACTAGTTCATATCCTAGCATGTCCTTTCATTTTATAGCCCTGCTTTTAGGAGCAACAAAATGAAGGAGTAGTTAGTAGCTTTTAGCTTACAGGAGAAGGAAAGATAGATATCATCAAAGGTTTCTTTATTTTTTTTTATTTTTTTAGGTCGATAAGGATTCTAGAAACCTTGCATAGGAAAAAGTTAAATAACCCATTTTTTTTAAATGAAAGAGTAGTTAAATCACTATACACATATATAGAAAGATTAAGAATCAAAATTTAAATATAATGAAAGATACAAAACTTTCATGAGATACCGGATATTGCTTGAATTAAAAGCTTTCGGTAAGTAACCCATTGTTTGATTTAATTAAGGTCAAGTATGGTGACAAGTTTAACTAATGTAAGCTAACATTTGCTTAGGTGCAAAGGAAAAAAAATGAAAGAAAATGAAAAAATAAGAATTTTTTTTATTTTTTTGAATATGCAAAAAATAAAAAGAATTTACATAGAAAAATATAAAAAAATTAAATTAAATTGAGTGATAATTTTATCCTTCAATTTAAAATATTTATCTAAAATTTTATTTGTGACCAACAATAAATATTATTATATATAATTCACCATATTTATATTTTTTGTAAATATATATTTAATAAATAAAAAATAAAAATATCATTAGTTAAGTATTCATAACAAATGTTTATAACAAAATTTAATCATTTTATAAATTATTTAAAAAATTAAAAACATTAATTATATTAATTGTAGTTGAATTTTTATTAGGTATTTTTTAAGTAAATTATTCATTTTTATATTAAAATATAAATTTATTTTATATTTTTATAATTTCTATAAAGAGTTTTAATTTTATCATTAAAGATACAATGTTAATTTATATAAAATTATAATATGAGATTTATTTGGATAATAACTCCAATACATAGTAGAAATATCCACACAATTAACCTTAGCAAGTGAAAAAAATTAATAAAAAATTTAACAAGTTAAATAAAACCAAAAGCAAAATTATAAATTTTACACTTCTTTTCTGCTCATATATGCCAAGAAAATTTTTTGGTGAGCTCTACTTTTTTCACTACTCATTTTCTTTTCCATTCCTTTTCTACTCTACAACAAAATAAAAAAAATATCATTTTCTATTCATTTTTTTCTTGGGTTTCTTTTTATCCATTTTCTATAGAAACAAGTAAGTGTTAAATGCTCTTATATATTCTAACTATAACACTTGTTGTTACTTCGTTAAATGAAGTTCAATTGTCACATTTTTTATTTTTAATGATTTGAGATGAAAATTTAGAGATTGTTTGATTTAAATTAGGGAAAAAATTAATAAAATAAATATGAGAAAAGAAAGGAAATAACTCATTATTGCTAAATCTCTTAACAAGAAAGGAAATTAAAGGGAACTTAATTGTTGGAAGGAAGGATAAAGATAAATAAATAGATAATAGATCAATACTTAACATTATGAGGACACATGAAATAGTTTATCATCGATGGCTAGTCCAAAGTGGCGAGATAATAAAAGTCTGGATGAAGGTTAGGGTTTTAATAGAGATATGTTGAGACCTGAAACTTATAAATGAAAGAAAACTTTAGAGGCTAAAACCAATCATGCATGCTAAATTGGTTTTTGTATATGCATTAAAAAAATGATGGAATGAGTTTTTTTTTTAAATCAAACACACCAAAAGAGGAATGAAGATTTTTCATTCCCTTTTAATTTTTTTATTATCTCCAACCAAACAGTTTTCTAAATTTTTAATATGTGTGATTTTTACACAATTAACAAACAATCTATAAAATTAATTATTTTTATTTTTAAGTACAATTAAATAATGTGTTACCGTGTAAATAAACTTTGAATGAAATTAAACCCCAAATCTTAAGTTACACTTGTTTGTGAGTTCAAATGGATCAAATCAAGCTAAGATCCATAAAAACTATGAATTCTATATTTTAGCCCAATCCCAAATTTTTTTAAATTATAGTTCATTAATCAATTAGGGTTTAAGCTTAAATTATAGGCAAAGCCTATAAGCTTATTATTGAATAGAAGAAGGTTGCTAGTGTACAAAACTAAGACGTCATTACTACTATTAGGTCTTTGGTCATGGTCTGTTATTTTTATGGTTTTAAACTGAGAGTAAATGATTATTTATGAATTGAAACATGATTAGGAAGGTAAAACAACAAATTTTACTCCAAATTGTTATTTTGAAGTTAGGCTAGTAAATATCACAATCCTAAATCCTAAAATAAGAATAAAAATAAAAGGTAAAAGAAATATTTGCATATTCTAATTATAAGAATGTTTTACTTATAATCAATAAAAAATAATTATAATTTTTAATAATTAAAAGATAAAATTAATAATTAAATTTTTAAAATTATATGACACTAATAAAATAGTTCCTAAATTACATAAAGTTAAAATTTTATCTCCAAAACAATAATTTGTAATACAATTTTTTCCTTTTGTATAGAATTATAAAAAATTTCATTCATGAATTACTATATGAAAGAATGAAATTATGTGTATAAATTATTATTTAGAAATAAAATTATAATTTTATAGAATATAGAAATAATTTTATTATCATTTTATAATTTCAAGAATGTAATTATTAATTTTGTTGATTTAAAGATTAAAAAAATTAAAATTTTAAAGTAGATTGGTTCTAAAGAATTTTGACATGTAAAAAACAAAATGAAAAACTAACTATTTATAAGTGGATGTATTTTTCAAAAAGGTATCTCAAAGTTAGAGATAGGCATGGGTCAATCTAAGTAGGTGAAAGCTAATTTTTTCATTGACTAATGCAAATTAGAAAGATAAAAATTTCAATCGAGACTAATTGGAGTAAAGGTTTAAATTGATCTTAACTATTATAATCAGTTTTGGTCGAATTAAATCAATTTCAAATAGTTGGAAACATTCAACTACACATCACTTAAGGAATGTTGGAAGAATAACCTAATCATTAAACCTCAAAGACAATCAAATTGAGTGCAAAAGAAAGTTTAAGAACAATATTAGTACAATCATAATGACGTAAAAATAGCATTTTGTAGTATAAAATTTCACATGAGTTGAGTTTTTTTTTTTTGCTTTCTTTATTAGAAAGGAAACTAATTCATTATAATTACTTGGATTATTTGGATATAAATTTGTGAAATTACATCTGAAAAATAAGAAAATTTGAAAGATCGAAACTTAAAAAATATGACCTTCTATAACTGTTGAGCTCCAGAGTCAGTATTAAGTCTATTGATTGTTTATTTTGTTTGAGAGTTGTATTTGAAGTTTGAGGAAGAAGATCCTACTGAAGAAGACTAAATAGTGAAGGGATTATGCTATAAGTGTTGAAGGAGATGAAATTAGAAAGGGATTGTACTATAAGTGGTCAGGTTTTTTCTGGTTCCAAGAATAGGAGTTTGGGGATTTTCATAAAGTAAAAAGTAAAGAAAAAATGATAATATGTGTACAGTGTATTGATAGGATTTAGTTAAATATTGGGCTTATATTACTAATATGGGTCAAGTACTAGAACAAACATATTTTAGTTGGAGAAAAATCAGGTCGATACTATTTGTTGTAATTTATTGCAATAAGATACCCTAAGCCTACTTTCTTTTATTTAAGTTCACCCGTAAACAGTAAATTATAACAAAGTCTAGAAGATTAAAATGACACACTTACAGCATGTTACAAAATGAACAAAAGTACTAAAATAGAAACTGTCAAATCCTATATAATCATCACACAATCTCTGTGAAGCAACTTGACAAATCAAATGAAACCATTGTAGAAATTGTCGAAAAATTATAGTAAACAAACTCAACCAATATTGCACCATCAGAAATCAACATTTTCATCCTTCAACAATTTTTAATCAATGCTAAATAGTAATTTCACATGAATCGATACCATCAAAATAGGTCGTCAACAAATAAACTTTACATCATCTTAAATAGTTTGTGTATATGGATTATCTTAGCCTTAACTTCATGAAAACTGTTATTATTTATGCATATATATATAGTATGTATGTTGAAATGAAACCATAGAAGTTAGAATGATGAACATGCATGTCACTATTTTATTACATGTTATTGTCATTAATCCCACATAATAACTATTTGCACATTTAATTGACATATTACTATCGAGAATCTTTATGTTACTATTTATATGACAAACAAAAATGTGGAAGCACATATGTTATTTTATTTTTGGCATGTTGTTCACATAGAAGTAAATAGAAGCATGTTACTCTTTTGATATTAACAGAAACATACAATCTAATACGTTGTTTGTGGATTATATCTCATAACAAACTTCAATTTTAACTTTATTACTCCATTTTCAATCCAAATATCATAATGAAAATGATAATAATATATTGTTTTAGCCATATTGCTATTTGTATGACAAAAAGAAATATGGAAGCATGCATGTTAAAAATATGCATATTTGTATATCAAATAATAACATATAATCCCTCATGTTATCTTTACATTACATCTCGTAAGGAGCTTTAGTTTTAACTCAATCAATTGATATTCTAATGCGAACATCATCATGACAGTATTTGTTTTACTTTATCACAATTTAATCTTACTTTTTCCACTGATGTTATTGTCTAGCACAACAAAGTTATGCAAATAATGACATGCACAATGATTATGTTTCTCAAGTTATTGCAATACACTTGTTAACATTGGACATGTTTTGTATTCTTTGATATAATGTTACTATTTGGATCCTAAATAGCAAAATCTGATCCCACATGTTTTGCTTTGATTTTTTCTCATAAAGAACTTTAATTTTACTTATGTTGTTTTTTTGCGTCTTAATTTTGCTCTTCCAATGGTGTTACTATTTGGTTATGATGTTACTATTTAGCACTAGATAGTAGATTATAACTAAATAATAGTATGTAAGTAATTGTGCAATTTTTAAGCTTATTTCATCATAATAACAAAAGATTGTAACATATCATGTTATGCTTCAAACCTTTAGATGTTACTATTGCATGTAAAAATAGTAACATGCATAATAATTATTTTTATCATTTTATTTCAATACACATGTAATAGTTGATGTCATTTTTTTCCCTAGAACTATACTTTCAATTATGATTAAGAAGTACTCTTTAATTATGGGAGCATTTTATATTTTTGGCAGAATGTTACTATTTGTATGAAACAATAACATGACATTGTCTAATTTTTAGCTTAATTTATGATGAATTTGACTAAGACATTTATCTTTATCCCTAAACAGAAAGGCAACAAAACAACCAAACAAAGAGAAGCAATTGAAGAAATGGTTGGAAGATTCCAGCAATATAGATCGAATGTGCTAGTGTATATAAGGCAGACGGATAATCTTCACTTTAATAAAAGTCACATAAGTGTGCTATAGCAAAACCTTTTTTGGTTGCTTTTTAATGCCATAATCACAAAAAAGTTTCATCATAGTATGTACTAGAAAAGTGATTAAAAAATACAAGCAATAATTTCCACTTTCTTCTCAAAGTAAAATGAATTCATAATTGGAGGTAAACATTTCAACATCACACGTACATCTACAAAGCTCATTTTTAGAATAAGAGACGGAAACAACACTCTTGACACAACATTAGGCAAGAAGCCATAATTAAATTTCAACAATAAACGATTTTGTGACCAAGGACACCTTACAAAACTAACTATATTTGAAGCACTTCAACAAGCAATAGGAGGAACAGTAGAAATGAATGTTTAGGACGTCTCATAGCTCATGACACTAATGTTACTAGTGACCTTGTTTGTACCAAACTAGGGCTTAGATACTTGTTTGGTCCTACTTCAAATATGTTAAGAGCATGCATGACATGACAAAATATTTATGGTCTGTACACATACATTAGCAATTGATGAATTCAATTACAAATGATAAGCCACTAAATGATATGGGCTATGTCATGTTATTACTAGTAAGTTATCGGTATCCAACTTGTATTGCTTCATGTCATTTTTTTCAAAATTATCTTTATTTATTTTTATTTATTTAATTGCATGTTCTTTAGCAATTTTATTGTTAATGGGAATTCATTTATTTAATTATTTTAAATTTTTTGTAGATGTTACTATTTAAAGATGAAATAGTAACATGTTACTATTTAATCTATAAATAGTAACATATTATTCTTTAATAGTTTGATTATTAATGTGACTTAATTTATTCATTTATTTTAAATTTTTAGTTCATATTACCGTTTGAAGGTCAAACAACAACATGTGGTTATTTAGTATGCAAATAGTTAAAAGAAGGTCAAATAGTAATATGTTGCTATTTAGTATGCAAACAGTAATATGTTATTTTTTTGATAATTTTATTATTAATAAGAATATATTTATTTGATTATTTTAGATTTTTTGTTACTATACCAAACAGTAACATGTTATTTTCTAACTAGTTTAGTTGTTAATGAGACTCGATTTATTCATTTATTTTAAATTTTTAGTTGATATTACTGTCTAAATCCTAAACAATAATATATTACTATTTGAATTTGTAAACAGTAACATATTGTTCTTTGATAGTTTTGTTATAAAAAAGACTTAATTTATTTATTTATTTTAAATTTTTTATTGATATTATTATTTGGAGACTAAATGTAGTATGTTACTATTTAGCCTATAAATAGTAACATACTTTTTTTAGTAATTTTATTGTTAATGATATGAAATGACTCCTTTTGTTTAACTTTATCTTTAAATGCAATTTTCATTGAAAATAGATCTTACAATATGTATATTATATTGTTGACAATATTGATTGTGTGAGATGATAATTGTGCTCAAAGGATCTTAAAATAAAAAAAATACCAAAATACCTCAACTACGAACTGAGGCTCTTCACACACTAGTTAAAGGAGAAACTTGCTAGCCAACTTGAGGTAACCCTTAAACAATATTATTTTCTTTACCCATGTTACTATTATGCTACTGATTAATATTTTGTTTCATGTTACTTTTTCTCATTAAAATAGAAATATGTCAACTAATAACACTAATGAACAACTATCGTTACGTTTCAGGTGATCAACAAAGAGTTGGCACTAACAAACCAAGAAACAAACCTCCTTTACCACTATCACATACAAATAACACATGAAGAATAACACATCGAATACGAAAAATAAATAAAAATACAAATCACACCCTCTTCATAAGAAAACTCTAAAAATGATGACGACATAACAATCAAATAGTACATTATAAAATCCCTAAAAAATAACACTAGAGCAATTCATAAAAATAGTAATATCCCAAGAAGAATAGCATAAATGACAAAATAATGACATACAATAACTAAAGGATTAACTTCTTAACACAAATGACAAAGTAAATCAATTAACCGATGAATTAAAATTTCTAACAGGGAAATTTCAAAGGTTAAAGGAACAACTACGACAAAACAAATAAACAATCATAAATCTCACAAAAGAAAACACATAGATACGAATGTAACTTTTTGACATAACAACACAAATAAATAATCTTAACAGATTATCAATACCTTACAAAAGGAAAATGCCAGTCTTGAGAATTAAAATAACTAATTGACAATATAACTCACAAAAATGATTGTGTGGCTGGTTATACAGCAAAAAATAAAGATTGCATAAAAAGAACAACAACCTCATATTGAGCATGTTCAAAGATTGATAACTAAACAAATTAAAGTGAAAATAAGAAAAATAAAATGAGAAATTGAATACACTTAATCGGAACCATACAAAAAGTATAAAAAATAACACCACACATAACAACCAACAACAGTTGCTGTGGAGAAGACTAATAAAGATAAGGAGTCTCCTGTAATCATCTTGGAGGAAATAACTATGGAACTAACTAAAAAGAAACAGACAAAAAATCTAACAATAAGTTCAAAATGGTCGATCACAAAATACTTCCACAAAGATGCTAAGAAAAAAACTAGTTCAAGTATAGAAAATAAGAGAAATATCATAAGTTATGTGCTATTTTATTGTTAATTTGATTTGATTAACTTAATATTAGTATCTAGTACCTCAATAAATTTCTATACCATATTATCATTCACAGGTATCTTGTTTAGACATCTCCTCAGTAAGACTTGTACATAACATTTAAGGAGTTGTTAGATGTACTCGTAGAAAAGTCAATAATATCAAATGCATGCTTCTTTAAAATTTTACAATATTAATGTTTATGTTGTTCTTTTTATAATCATATTATTATTTAGAGTCAAAATGGTAGAATGCAACTCCTTGTACTACTATTTATCATTATTTTATTGATATTTTTCTATTTTTTAACTCCTTTCAAAGTTTAACTTCTTCATAATCAATTTATTTAATAGAAACAAACCCTTTAATTTTAGATCATGGATTCCCATGCATTGATGCTTAACATGGTAGGAACATCTAACAATAATAAAATATTTATATTCGACAGCATGTATTAGGTAAGATATTAAATATATTCCCAAATTTGACATATGAAAAAATAATTTGATACTGACTTATTTTTAAAATATATTGATAGTCTTATACAGTGAATCCACTTCAATACTACAAGGAAACGAGAAAACTCAAGTTTGATCAAAAGGTGGAGCAAGCAATAATTACAAAAATTATTGCATTCCTAATAAACTCAACAGGCGTCAAAGACTACATAAGCCTCAATCATTACACACTACTTGTGCTTAATAATACAGAGTGCAAGTAGACTTATTATAACTCAATGAGGCCTAAAAATGAGAGGACTACAGATCCATACTTTCTTGATGCTAAAATGGTAGTGAGTGATGCTTATATTATAATAAGATACTAACTATTTTAATGTTACATTGACTGATATATTAATTTTTATTGATGTTACTATTTAGCTTGAAAATAATAACATATTATTTTCTACTAGTTTCATTATTAATCATATTTGATTTGTTTATTTATTTTATTTTTTGATTGATATTGCTATTTTTAAATCAATTAGTAACATGTCACACTAAGAAAAATAATATGTTATTGTTTGGTATGTAAATAGTTACATGTTATTTTCTTGCAATTTTATTATTATCATACTTAATTTATTTATTTATTTTATTTTTTAATCATATTACTATTTCTAGAGCAAACAGTAACATGTTAGATAAAAAAAATAACATGTTATTATTTGTTCTAAAAATAGTAACATGTAGAACAAATAGTAACATGTTATTTTTTTATCGATTTTGTTATTAATGATACTTGATTTATTAATTTATTTTTATTTTTTATTTGATGTTACTATTTTTAGATCAAATATTAACATATTATTTTTCTTTAGCTTGATATCTTACATAACTTGATAATTAAACAATAAAAGGATTACTACGAGGAAAAGAATAATGAAATCCTTCATGAGAATGAGATAGATATAGGAGTAGAATTAGCAATTGTAAAACTACCTTTTGATCTTATATCATATGAAAAGTTACCACAATAGTAGTTTAGATCGTAAGTAACATCTTTACTAATCCATAAGTACCATAATTAAGAGGTATCAACTAATTTATTTCACAAATTTACAATTTTAGGCAAGATTGCAGCATTTTTATATGTAAATAAATAGAAGATATATATAAGAATAAAGAATTTGAAGAACACTTTTTGTTAGAATCTATAAGGAAATACAGGATAAAATTATTGAATAACTTCTTCAAGGATTTCAATTCTTTCAATTGAAGATGATTCTTATGTATATTACCATTTCCTTGTAGATCAAATTTAATTGTATGTAGCATTCAATTATATGTAACATGTTAAATTCAATTATATATAATATTCAATTGTAAATGTTAATAAAAATTCAGCATATTCTTCTTTTTAATTTCTTTTAACAATTAGAATTCATTTATCCCTATATTTATAACTTTTGCCTTGATGTTATTATTTGGAATTAAAATAGTAACATGCAAGTAATTATGTAGTTTTTAGTCTAATAGCTTAAAAATTAAGTAAAAAGATAACATGTCATGTTATGCCTCCAAAAAATTTGTATGTTACTGTTACATGTAAAATAGTAACATCTTACATCAAGCTTTGATGTCACTATTAAATGCAAAACAGTAACACGTACACTTATTGTTTTTTTAGGTTATTTGAATGCACATGTATTATTTCATGTCACCTTCTCCAATAAAATAATACTCTTAAAGTCTATTAAGAAGCAACTTCTATTTGTTTAGTGTTTTATATGTGTGTGTGTGTGTGTTTTGCATCATGTTATTGTTTTGATCCCAAACAATAACATGAACGCCACATGTTTAATGACCAAACAGTAGCATATTTTTTAGCAATTTTTTTATTTTTAGTTAATATTACAGTCTGAAAACTAAGTAACAATATATTTTTTAATAATTTTGTTGTTATTTAAAGTTGATTCATTTATTTATTTAAAATTTTTCGTTAATGTTACTATTAACACTAACTAAACAGAAATATGTCTATTACTAATACTAACCAATAACAACTTATGTTACTATATTTGAATGACGTTACTATTTCTTTTTACAAAGCAAAAGAATTATAAAGAATATAATTATGCCATATAAAAATTGCATTCAAGTTAGCTCATTGCAATTTTTTTTATTATGATAGTCCTATTTTAACACACTCACCCTTTTATTTATCCTTTATCTTTTTATATTTGTCTGTTTATCTTTTTGAAATTGGAGATAAGATAATTGCTTTTTCTCCTATATTAACCTCCTGTCTTAACATTTTAGGAACAATGTGTATTACTTGTTTATAAATCTTCCTATACATGCTCATATGAAAATAATTCTTAATAACTTCATTCACATAAATCCCACATCTTTTGATAGCAGCAATTGCATAAACACAAGGAAAACCATCTAGTTACTACTGGTGATAAGTACAGCTGTGCTGAGAAATATTAACACACATAATTGGATCTGTTAACACACTAAAGATAATTTCTGATGACTTTATAATAACCCAACCTTTGCACTTCCTTAAGTATAAATCTAATCTCGACACCCAAATAGGATAAATAATTCTATTCCAACTCAATGATTCAGACCTTTGTTTAATAAACCATTCCATTAGTTTCGAACGATGATTATCAATCATATTTATGATTGGCAACTTTTAGCATCGTGAATCCAACAATTGTAAGATTCAGTTGTGTTTGATGTCATTGTTAGGTTTCGGATCAACATATGCAACGAAATTTTAAAATTTTGATCCAAAACCTTCCTAGGATCCATGCAAAAGTCATAAACTAGTATTAGGGTTTTACCTTATTTGTACTCGTGTTCTTTCTGAACGAATCGTTAAGAGATCGAGATGATTCAAATGCCGGCCGAAAGGTACAGTGTCTCTACGGTATCCACACAAAGTGAACAACGACTTCTCCCCTCCACGAAGCTGCTAGGATTCCTTTCTTTCACTAGGATTAGGTTTGGACATTTTCTAGAGTGATTTAGGATTTGATTAAAGCCATTGTGTATTATGTAATGTGCTGTCTTCAAGTCCTTTTATAAAACTAAAGTATATCACAATCCTAGTCCCACTAGGATAATGCTTCAAAAATTTTAATCATACTAAATAACTATCACCTTATCCTTATCCTAGAGAGAGTGAGGAGAGATAAAACTTATCTATTAATTATCTAATATTAGATAATAATAATAATATTATCTCATAATATAATTATCTAATATCTAATAACGTAATTATCTGATATTACTTTAATATCAAATAATATCACATAATATATAATATATATTACGTGAATAAATATATATTATCTTAATAATATATATATGCACGAAAATAAGTTCAATTAATTGAATTTTAATCTAACTAAAACTTAATTAATTATTGTCTTATTCTTACTCTTTTTGTATGAACTTGTAGGTTCTTACTATGTTGATAATGACTCATTTTGGGTCATAAATAGTGAATGATATTTAGTAATACATCCCTGCCACTCAAGTAGTAAGAATATCTATGATTTGATATCTACCTAATATATGATTAATATTTTGCATCACAATCCTTTTTGTAACAATATCCAAATTGAACTGGAGGCATAGAGTGTGTCATCCTCGTCAATGTTCAATTTATATTTCTTGATACTGAGTAAACTTAAAATAAATGATCAATATCATATATTGATTCAATTGAACATATCCATACATTTCTAAGTCTCACTTAATCAACGGGTTCAAGGATATTTCTCTTTTAGACAACAGTAACAAAATCCCATCTACATCACTTACTTCCCTCTGCATGATTTGTGACATACTCAATCAACAACCTACTCGTCATCCAAATTAAAGGTGACATAGAATGACATCAAAGTGAATAACTCCTCATGTAGGGAATCGTAGTGACTTCAGGTTAAAGGACTATGTGCATTTATGATCATATGAGAATAACTATTAATACGTTTATCCATGCAATATTCTCATAGTGGGTCAGTCCAGTACATTATTCACTAATAATGTACTCATATATTGACTTGATATCACATATTCATGATTTATAATCATCATTCACTATACATGCTAGTCTCGATGTATTATTACTATCATTTTCGTAATAATACTTGACTAGAGGTATTTTAGGAATAGTAAAGCTATTTCAAGGATAATTTTTATATTTAAGTTATAATTTACGTAAAATAAAATAAAATATAATATAATAATTATATTGCCAAAATGAAACGTGATACATTGTATAATATTACAATCATCTCTATGATTGACTCCTAGGACACACACCAATAGTCATATCACCATAACGATAACTACGGCTAAAAGTGTTTGACCAAATACAGATGCAAGCCTCATGAGAAAATTATGAGCAATTCGACCTCCTTTGTGTTTGAAAACTTCTAAATTTTCACTAAATGCACCTATTATTGGGGAATAAGCACATGTTATAAATAAATAAACTATATACTTTCTAAAGTAATTTAAAAATGTAGCATTATTGAATCTGTTCCTTAAATTTTATTTTAAATGATGCAGATAAAAGAAGTGAGATGTTGTTGGAAAAATTTTAAGTATTGCTTCAAGCAATCCCAAATTACTATTAAAAATAAAAGTCACCCGTCAGTTTGCATCGAGTACTGTGGACAACTGTGAAAGGAATTAAAATTAATTTTCTTGATTTTTAGAATCAAACATAACAAAAACTAGAGAAAACAACCTTAAAATGAAACGGTCACAAAAAATAGAAATATAAGCCATTAAAATAGAAACATGATCTATAGTATAAGCCATGTTACTATTTGGATTGAAAATAGTAATATCAATAAAAATATAATAAATAGATAAATTAATTTTTATTAATAGCAAAACTCACAGAAAATAACGAAACTACTTCCATATTACCGTTTCATCTCCTAATAATAATATCAATCTAGCAACTAAATGAGTACGTCTAATTATTAATCCAACTAACAAAAACTAAGAATAAATAGCCAATCCAACTTTCATTAATAATAAAACTACTAGAAAATAATACTAACGCTTCCATGTTACTATTTACTATTTGATTTATAAATAATAACATTGATAAAACTCAAAATAAAATATCTAAATAAAGGGACATTCTAAATAAAAATACAATAAAAGAAAGGGAAAAATATAAGGCCTTTTATAGTTACTATTTCCAGACCAAATAATAACAAAAGATACAATGCTACTGTTTAGCCTCCAAATAGTTACACTAATCAAATAAGCAAACAGAATCATTCTTGAGTGAAAAATCATGTACAATAAACTCAAAAAGAAAAAAAAATTACCTTGATTACCATCCTTATAAATAGCTAATAGGATAACCTTCTTAAACTTGGATTTTAAAAAAGTCCCATTAATAAACAAAAAAGGTATGCAAAATATGAATCCTTCAATACAAGCATAAAATGCAACAAACATTCTTTTAAATCTCTTATCACTATCATCCATATCCACCACAATGTAGCTACCACGATTTACTTTATTCATAGTAGATACATACTAACTGATTTGTTTAAAGGAGTCATCAAAATCACTAAATACTATACCCTTTGCTTTTTCCATTACACTCTATACCTTATGATAGGAAAGTGCTAATCCATAATTATTTTTACAATAATTTACAACTTTATTAACTTTCAAAGATGTAGATCCTCTAACTAAATTAACGACCAATTTAAAAATCAATTTGGATCCCATTCTTTTTGAAGTTGAACTATTCAACATGAAACCATAAGTGTGATGATTCATTAACTTTTTAATATAGAAAA
This sequence comes from Sindora glabra, assembly GCA_020226215.1. Lineage (NCBI taxonomy): Eukaryota > Viridiplantae > Streptophyta > Magnoliopsida > Fabales > Fabaceae > Sindora > Sindora glabra. Next base: position 55,629,606 of record CM035230.1, on the reverse strand, counting down.
AACCATTCACCTTGTACAATGAAGTGATCACAGCCCACTTACAGCCTTTCTCGTAGTTCTTTGAGCATATAGTTGCCACTTTCATTTTTGTATTCTTAACATAATTAAATGAAAAGCCTTTCTTAATTGAATACTTGTACAATGCATTCCTAAACTTAACAATACCACCATAGAACCTCTAATCAATATAGTTGATTGCACTTGATCATGAATCGGACAATAAAATCCTCTCATTGTTTGAAGAATACAAACTTACAACTAAAGCCTCATTACACCCCATCACATTTAAAACAGTAACCTGTCTCTTTGAAACACCAACACCATTATAGAGCGAATGTGATATAGAACTCAAATCAATATTAACACTCATATTCGCATATTTCAGATTCAAAATGCAAACCAAGTTAATCATATTTTCTAATTTTGACTTATTCCTCAACAAATAAATAAGATTACTAGGAAAAGAATATGACATGAAAAAATTACCGGTAAACAAATCCTTAAAATTTACACACAACATCCATACTAAATCATTATAGTTTGTACTAGTGTTAATCTTCAATACTATAGTTTCACCTTTACACTTATATATAAGCAATGGATATTGTTTTATTAATAAAAAAATCATAATTACTTAATAACAATGTAATAAAAAAAGAGACAATCAACAAATGCAATGATGATAAAAAAAATAGAGGCGATCAATTAACTGTAAATACGAAACGAGGATTGAGACTCAAAATAGATACACAAAGCATTAAAATTAGATAAAAAAAATAATAGAAAATCTTGTATAAAAAGGATAAAAATAAAAATAATTAAAAAAATATTTTGAAGAATATAATAGTAATGATTCATAAAACTGGTATCTCTTTGAAATAAACATCAGCGTTAACACCTATTCGAAAAGAAGTCCAAGAAGTGATGCCACAATATAATTTATTAATTTTAATCTGACTATGTACTTCAAATACTTCAATTGAATGTAGTGTGTGAAATTCCTTCATCTGCCATTAATCGAAAATCAATAAATTCTTTTATTTTTATATTGATGCAACTTGATTTTCTATTATAACTTATTCCTACCCATGTGCAATCGAATTATGGCGAACAATTGCTATTGGTTGATAAAAATATGTCCACTCCTACTCAAAACCAAGTTGCATAAATTATCAAACTCCATGTAGACCCCTAGTACCCATTTCTATTTCCAAATTAAATGACCTTATTAAATTCTAATAACACCATGAGCACAAAATAGTTGTAACTAGCCCAACATAACAAATCCTTAGCTTACTAAAAATTTTCTTAGAATTGCAAATTCTAATCAACTTCATTAGATGATTTCATACAATAGAATTCAAAATCATTTTATTGTATATATCATAATTTGTCATATAAACACGTCAAAACTAATTTATTATTAGAACCTTTAGTCTCTTATATTTATTTGAAAGTAAGAGAAATAAAAAATATTTTTAATTTCATTCATTATAAATATAAAATATTTTATAATATTTTATATAAAAATATTTTATAATATTTTATATAAAAATATTTTATAATATTAATGAATAAAATAAATATATATTATTAAAAATAATAATTAATTTATTTTAACAATAATAAAAAATTTAATAATTTTTATTAGCTTAATAATATATGAATAAATAATAGTGTAAAATTAATTTCTATTGAAATTAAATCAATTTTAAATATATATAATATCTTTTAATTTTTAGTTTATCATTTTAAAGGATAATTTTACCTTCCATCTTATATTCTTTGCTTTTCTCTCGCTTAAACAAATCATTAAGATAAAAATAAAATAAATTTGAAGTTGAACTCACTTTAATTGATGTTATATATGGCTTTTTTAGGCCATGAAATGCTCAACCACAATAGAGAAATAAACTTGCTTTTCCAATTGGCATTGTGTGGAACATAATTTTCCCACATATATTCAATAATTCATCATCATACAACTCTTATATGGCTTCCAAGCTCATGTCATCGAATCCTTTAATGGAGAGAAAGAAGCCAAAAGATGGAACTGATGAATAACTGGCCATTGTGAATGCAATAGCAAGAGCATGGTACCAACATGGTTCAAGATTCGAAGGAAAAACTATAAGTGAGTTCGAAACTACAAAAGCTTAACATACACCAAGAGCTTCTCATTATAAGTTGGAAGTAATGAAATCAAGCAAGGAGTTAGCAAAAAAAGGAACTTCTACAATTCATGCCAAAGGATTTCTGATTGATGCATATGAAGTTCAAAGCATTGTAGGGCTACTTGATAGTTTTATAGAACAATCTGATTGCAGACATGGAATCTCTTTTGTAAATGAAGACAAAAAGAGGAAAAAGCAAAAGAAAAAGAAGATGAGAAAATGGTTTTAGCTAAGTCATGGTGCTGCGTACGATGCAAAGGAAGATGTGGTGGATGGAAGAGTTGTAAAAGATGTTCGTATGCCAATAAAAAGTGCATTTCTTATTAATCTTGCTAAGTTATGCCCTATAAGGCATTCTAAGTTTTCAACATGACAATTTGACATGGCTTGTTTGATTTTGTGTCTCTTTAGGATAGTGTCATTGTTAATTAGACATGTAAAACAAGGCTCGTGACTACAGGTAATACGGGCAGCCCACGGTTATGGGCTAATATGGATAAGCTAGCATAAAGCAGGCTTATGTAGGCTAGCCCGTGTGGTCACGAGCTTGATTTCGAGTAAAAAAATAATTTTTTAATTATTTTTTTCTTTACACTTAGTCTTAATATATATAAAAGAAAAAATCAACCTAATTACTTCTTAATAAACTCATTCTAATTTCTATACTCCAATTCAAATTTTCTTACCTAAATAATTCAATAAAAATTAAAATATTAAAATATAATTTATAAATTATAAAATAAAATAATTAATAAAAATATAAAAATATATTAACCGCCGATAGGCAAGCCTGCACTGCAAGTAGGGCAATGTAAGTAACTTAACATAAAACTCACATTTAATGTGAGCTTATGTGGGTAAGCTCACATGGGCAAAAACTAATGTGAGCTAAGCCAGTATAAGCCCGCTTCACCTATTTTACATGTCTATTATTGATTATGGTCGAAGATATAAATAGAATTTGAGCTAGTTGGCAAATCCATATATGTTGAAGGATTTCATTTAGTATATATAGAAACAAATGAATTTCATAAGTTTATGGTGAAATTGAAGTATTTATTCCTATAAAAGCTTGGCTTTTTAGTTTTTAAAGACTCATAGAAGTTAGTGTAGTTTAATGAATAACCATGATAACTAGATAGAGAGCCCTTTTGAATCTAATCATACTACTATTTATATGTTTCTCAAGTGTTTTAGGAATGCTTATTTAGAGTCATGTATCTAACATTTACTTCACTTTTCTTAATACTACTACTTGACACAATTCTAAATGTTCAAATGGTTTAAATTTAATTAATCTAATTCATAATTAACTCAACTCACCTCGAATTTAATTTATATGATGACTTAATATTGACCTTAGATGCTTGACCTATGATCAAATGATCTAGAAATGTGATCCAATTATCATTTCTATTAAGTAAAATTATGTTAGAGGCATGACATTTAATCTCTTTAAACAAAGCATGTAAAGGAAAGAATATTACAATTTCTTGATTATGTGTACACTTTTCTAACTCAAGAATCACACCAAACATCATATGTTGAGTTTATATATAACCAAAGGCATATTTACTCTAATCTATCTTCATTATCATCCAATTATCTTATTTCATTGAAAATACTAACTTAAGTATTAGAGTATGATTGTTTGTTCTCTATGCAAGATGCCTTAACTTATAGATGATTTTGAAAGGCAACACTTTTTTAGGACAAACACAACAATAATTTGTATTATTGTCAAATTGACATAGGAAATCTGTGGTTTGTTACAACACCTAGATGCCACTACCACTTTAAGAGTACCATGTTGTGTTTTAGCCAAAAAGAACGAGAATACTATGCGGTGATTAGGGAATTCCAACATGATGCAAAGCAAAGGGAGATTTTTATTCTATAAGGAAAGGAAAAGAGTAAAAAAATATTCATAAGGTGCCACTTTTAGAAACCTTCATCTTCTTTTTCAATTTTATGTCTATTTCTTTCTTTTAAAGTAAAATTCATTATCTATTTATTTATAGTGCATATTAGAATTTCTATGTAATGGCATTGTAAAAGATTGAAAAAGCCATTTATTTAGCATATTTGAATCATAAAAAAGTAAGAATAGAATGATTTTAACTTCATAGAGAAGAAGGATTCTATTCTATGTTTTGTATTTGGTGAAAAATGATAATTGGAATTTGGAATGACTTGAGATGAAAAGACTTCCAACAATGAAATTGGATCATAAGAAAGAAAGTTTTGATTTTATTATGTTATGGAAAAGTTCTCACACCATTCAACATGGGCCAACAAAGCCCAATTATAATTCGTAAATGTCATCTTTAATATATACTTACTATTTATTATAAGTTAGGTGGTTAGTACTATGGTGTTATACTTTTATATGTCAATTAGGTCAAAAAAATTGACATAATAACTTGATTACAAATTTTTTAATTTAACTATTCATTTTTTTCTCTAATTTTTCAAAATCATGTTACTTTTTTAATATTATTTATTCTTTTTTATTATTTTTATACAAAGGATATCAATTTTCGTAAACAATATTATCAATTTTCTATATCTTGACATTTTTTATTAATATATACTAATTACAAATTATTTTTTAATAATATTATCAACATTAATTAGTAAATATTGTACAATAACCTTATAATTAATCATTTGATATAATTTACAAATTATTATACATTATATTTTTCTTATAAAATAATGATTTATATAAAAATTATAGTACATCATTGATATAGTTTACAATATAACACACATTCTTTATGTTGAAAAGATTAAAATTCTTATTGCAAATTTTCATTTGTTAAAGAGATCTGATTTGTTTTCATCACATTAAAGTGCTCTACTAAATTTTAAAGATATTAACCATTTATTCCTTATAACATTGGGTAGAATATAAGGATAGCACATATGATTAATGTTATATAGTTAAAAATATTTCAAATTTTATGATTATGAATATTCCATCAGACCACAAATATCTTATGATAGCATCTTATCCCAACAAAAGTCATGATTTGATGAAAAATTCATAGTTATAAGCTTTGAAGCATTTCCAATCTTGTAGCAAGGTGGTGTGTTATCATCTTATGCCACCTATATGAAAAATAAAGTGAAATAGAAATTTATAAATAGTGAAAATAATAATAGACATCAGTTATTAAAGAAAAGTCATAATGTAATCATTTTATATTTTTTAAAAAGATGATTTGAACGCCTTTTAGGCAATAATTATAGAAAATTAATGCCCTAACTTATTAATGAATGATTTTTAATGTCAATCTTTTATTTAAACTGACATTGTAAGTTACTCTTAATTTCAAAAATGTCACTATAACAACTTATCATGTCATTTTTTTTTGTTAGAGTTAACTTTATAAATTACTCATAATTACAAAAATGCTACCATGCATGTATGTTGATTTTCTACATAATTGAAGTTAATGTGATGACATTGTGAGATAATCTATAATAATGAATTGTACAATTATGAATTTTTGTATAAAAAATTGTAATTTTTATATATAATGGCAATATATTTTAAAAATGCTATAATGTAACTTTTGTTAATAAAATATATATTAATTTTTTATATATTTATTACACATAAAATCTTTAGAATTTAAGTAGTAAACTCCCTTAATTTTTATGATTGCATAGCAATATTTCTAAGTCCATACATTTGGTGATTCTTAGTACAAAATTTGAGATCTAACAACTTTGCTGATGTGATCTAACAATAATAAAGTTATTCGATCCATAGATGATCACCTTTAAAGGGATAATCTATCTAGTCATTCATTAACTTAGACCAATTTTGGACCTAACCTTGTATGGCCCATAGGATTTTGATTTAAATGACAATTCATTTATCACATATATCATGATCGAGAGCATAAGCTCAATTTGTATAAAGTGATCTAACACTTCCACTTATTTAGGATTTCTTAAGTGTGATTGTGAGGTTATTTTATAATAGTGGTGATAGCTATAGTGCTATCTTTTCTAAGTTTGTTAGAAGTAAAAATGGAAGCAACTTTCCATGAAAGAAAAAAAGTCCATATGTGATTGAACTTATCTACCTTAACTTCCACCTCCCTTGTTATCAAAGCAGGATTGGGGGGGGGTTTGCAATAAGATTAATTTAAATCCAAATACATGCCCGCTTATCCTGAGGGGAAAGGAATGTAGCTTAAAATTCAATGTGTTTTAAGTTGCTCTCCTTAACATTTTCCATCTCTTCTAACTTGGAATTTGAAAGAGAGATGACTAATTATAAAAATAAAAAAAAGGATTATTAATATTAACCATAAAAAAATAAGACATTATTATGTTTATTCATACTAAACTTGAGAGATTAAAGTTTTTTTCCTTATAATATAATGAATGAGTTGATTCTTTTTTGTCCTCTATTAAAAAAAAGACTTTGACATCTTTTAAAATTTAATAAAATTATGTGAACCATTTTTTCAATTACAAAATTTTTTTAGACTTCTCTTGAAATAATAAAAATGCTACGTTTAAACTTAATTTCAATTTTTCATTTATAAAATATTGAAAAATGATTATAAATTCCAATAAAATAATATAAGATATTTAGATTAATTTGTAATTATATGAATATTTTAATTAAATTCAAATATCTAACAAAAATTACTCTTGTGTCCTTGTATCAAAATTTAACTTTTTCCACTTGTCATAAAGCTTTTTTGAGATAAATTGCAACATATTTTAATCACAAAATATTTAAGATATATCATATTGATATATTTGAAATGTATAATTATCTTTTTTTTTATCATAGATGAAAATTTCAAATTTAAATTTAAGTGTATCATTTTTTTAACTTAAAAAGAGGTTTAAATATGTTTTGAAACTAAAGAGAATCGAGGAACTTCATTAAATTCGAAGAAAGAGAAGATCAATGTATATTTTTACCACTTTTTTTTGTCATTATTTTCACCACGAACTTACTTTAAATTTGTAAAAAAAAAAAAAAGGAAAAGAAATACTATAAAACAGGCCCAGATATCCAAACACCAATAGGTCCAGGACTATCCCTCATCAGCCGTGGCCCGTGAGACTCCCAAGCCCACTTTCTTTCTCGTCTTCCTCGTCCCGCAGCTACATCCCGATTTTCATTTCAGTGCGTCTTGCTTATCCTTCCCTTCAGGCTCGGCTGACGTACAGATTACCAGGTAACACCTCCTTCTGTTCATGGAATATGGCAGCTCTAAGGAAACATATGTATTTATATTTCCAAGATTCAAACTTTAGTTGTGCAGTTTAGTGGGCATTAGCAGATTTCTTGGATATATATAGCTTTGCTTTTCAAGGAAGCATGGCTTGTTTCTCTGGTTCTTGCGGTACTGGTTTGTTTAATGACCAGCATAGTTTTGCAGTTAATATGGCACATACCAATTATTTAGTAACTTATGGAGGTTTATGCACTAGCTCATTTCTTTGTCCTTCTTTTGGGTTTAATAAATTCTACGAATCTCGACATGGGTTGTTTTGGAATCATAAGATTGGGCATATTGAGAGGACAAGATGTGGAATTAACTTCTGGGGGCTTCCTTCTTGTTGTAAGTCTCAACAGGGTCTTTCCCCTTACAATGAAATTGAGCCACTGCTGAATGGAAGTAGGGGGGAAAGAAAGACCAATTTAGGTAAAGGGAGAAAGAGGTTTTCATTGAGATTACGCCCGAGGTTACGGTTATTAGCTATTAGAATGAAGGGGGTTTCAATTAAATCTTTCTTCAATGAGGTGGGAACTTTCATAAGGAAGAACATTAGAGCAGTGGCTTTTTCTACGTCAGCATCTATTGTACTAGGCCTCTGTTTTCTGTTTCTGAAGTTGACAGCATTGCCCTCTTCAAAATTAGTTCCATATTCAGACTTGATAACAAGCCTTAAAAGTGGATCCGTTACTAAAGTTCTACTTGAAGAGGGGTCTCGACGTATATATTATAATACAAATGCAGCGGTCATTGGAGTTGATCAAATTTCAGATAAAGGAGCACAAGTAATGGATGTTTCAATTGATAAGGATATGGATAGTTGTGCAATTGGTGATACTCCAAGAACTAACCAAGCTTCAGTTGCGAATGTACTAAAGAAGTTTTCAAGGACTCGAGCTTCTATTCCTCAGTGGCAATATGCCACAAGAAAAATAGATCATGATGAAAAATTTCTTCTTAGTTTAATGAGAGAAAAGGGAGTTACATATTGCTCTGCCCCTCAATCACCAATAATGTCTATGAGGAGTACTTTGATAACTGTGGTAACATTGTGGATACCTTTAATTCCATTGATGTGGCTCCTATACCGTCAACTATCTGCTTCTGGCAGCCCAGCAAAGAAGCAAAAACCTCATAGCCAGATAGTTGGGTTTGATGATGTGGAGGGTGTTGACACTGCAAAAGTGGAACTTATGGAGGTATTTATCTTTTCCTAGAATTGGTGTACCTTGATATGAAGTGCTTTTTCTTTATTCTTTAATTTCTTGCTACCTGGATAATGAAGTTATATCTGTTCCTAGCATGATTACTGTTTTGTCTGTTTGGACATTTATTCTTCAAAATAGACAACAGTGTAGTGTGTGTTTAGATTTATACCGTGACTTATATTTATGAATGATAAGAATGCTTTGTGTACTTAAGGTGATAAAAAATTAGATGAACCTAAGTATATCATTGTCTTTTATTTGGACTCTCTAATTTTCTGTTAAAACTGTACGTAATTATTTTATATACTCTCTAGTTTCTAGTAATTTTCAATCATGAAATATCTAGACCAGAATTCTGCATGTTGATCTCCTTTTTTGTAATGAATTAATTCTTGCTATTATAGCATATGTGTACCAAGGTAGGGTTAATTGTTAAGGAATAAGGCGAAAGTTCTCTTATGGTTTTGACGGCCTAAAAATTGTGTTTCTAGAGTCCATAATCCTTGAAATTGAATATAATTTAACAAAATTATGAATTGAATTTCGCCACAATTCAAGGCTGTTAGCATACATGTTTTTATTCCAAAAACAAGTGTATATACTTGTATAATGTAAGATGATTGATGCCCAAGATAGATTGCTTTAGATATTTGAACAGTTGCAATAATGCTAATGACTTGGTTGAGACCATCTATGATTTGTTGTTTCCTATGACATTGACCCATCAAATTGATATTGTTAGACTATTTTAAGGCTTATCAGTCATAGAATTGTGTATTTGAAGTATTTCTTTCTTGTGAGTGACTTGTTATCTCTAAATTAATGTTATTTTTGCCATTGAATTCAATCAAATTGTCTCCGAATTTAACGAGTGTGCAAAGACAGATTGAACCGAACCCAGTCACAAAACTTAGAGGTATGAATTGTTAAATTGAAAGCATAGTGAGAAGAATGAGTTTTCATTCAGATTCCATTGGTTGAAAATAACATACAATATACCCTGGTGCCATTCCATCGTGATAACTCAACTTAGCTGAATGTTTTCTTGTTAGTAGTCTAGCAACGTTGGTTGTTCTTCTCTAATTAGCACAGTGCTTATCTGTAGGTTATTTCCTGTCTGCAAGGAGATGTTAACTACCAAAAGCTAGGAGCAAAATTACCTAGAGGTGTATTGCTGGTGGGTCCTCCTGGAACTGGGAAAACATTACTTGCACGGGCTGTTGCTGGAGAAGCTGGTGTACCTTTTTTCACTGTATCTGCCAGTGAATTTGTGGAAATGTTTGTTGGCAGGGGTGCTGCTAGAATCAGGGACCTATTCAATACAGCAAGAAAATATGCACCATCGATCATATTCATTGATGAGCTTGATGCAGTTGGAGGCAGACGTGGAAGAAGTTTTAATGATGAACGGGACCAAACACTAAACCAGGCAAGTTTCATCTCATATCTTGCTTTTCTCTCATAACTAGGGAGAACCAGCATTAGCATGTGACACGACTTGACACCACAAAATGTCAATACAAGGCATCGGATGACATAAATATAAATATATGTATAAAAAATCATATAATTCTTGGTTGCTTGGCATATTTATGCGTGACAGACCAAGAAGTAAATGCAAATATATTTAAAATATACTTTGTATGTGTTGAATCACCTTTCAAAGGCGTTTAACCAGTGTTGAGTGTTGAAATTGAATACTTTTAACTCCTATATGGGTGTCTTTGAATGTCTAGCAGGAGTGTCTTGAAGTGTCTGACAAAGATGAGGTTCGTTTTGTTTTTTGGGCGTCTATGCTTCATGGCCATAACTGTCGAGACATTAGTCAACTTTCCAAACTTCTGTAGTGTTCAGATTGCTGAATCACGTTTAAATATTTCTGAATCCATAATCTACTTGTTAATCCCCCCCCTTTTTTCTCTGTTCTTTCTTAAATAGAGGAAAAAAGAGAAAGTACTTAGCACAATCTTCTTTTATAATTTTTTTTTTTTCAAAGCAATGACCTGAATTTAAAGTATATTCTTTGTTTATAGTTGCTGACTGAAATGGACGGATTTGAGTCAGAAATGAGGGTGGTTGTGATAGCTGCAACTAATCGACCAGAAGCATTGGATCCAGCCCTATGCCGCCCTGGTCGTTTCTCAAGGAAAGTAATTGTGGGAGAACCTGATGAAGAAGGAAGGAGAAAAATCTTGTCGGTACATCTAAGAGGAGTTCCTTTAGAGGAGGACACAAGCATCATATGTCATCTAGTTGCATCTCTCACTCCTGGTTTTGTAGGTGCTGATCTTGCAAACATTGTCAATGAAGCTGTTTTGCTTGCTGCTCGCAGAGGTAAGCCCAGCTGCAACTGCAGTCACAAATTAATGTTCCCTAGCTACCATACCTTCATGGTAGATTATTGACCATTTTCTCTAGTCATGAAATTCTGAAGCATGCATCTTAGTTATGACGGAGGAAGCATAGATATGCCTTTTTTTTTGGCATCTAACATGCGTACCTTGTGTAACCAATCAATAAACATTTATTTTAGTTTTTCTTTTGCCATTTTCTACTTTATTTATTACATTTCCTTTTATATAAGATATATGACATGTCTGAGTCAGATGGTGTCGTGGTTTTTGGACTGGTTTGTGTCGTTGTGTCCATATCGAATCTCATTTCCATGTCTGTGTCTATTCTTCCTAGATTATCGCTGGCTATGCTCTATTCCTGTTACCCAGTCAGTCCTTGTTCTTCCTGTCTTTCTTCACTATTGCAGTAGGCGCTTTACAATGGTGTATCTTAAATTTGTAGGGGATCATACCGAGGACTGAAAAAAAGAAAAATTTTGGGGTGGGGAATTGACTTGTGAATTTTTTCTTCATAGAATGTTTGCATAATTCCATGGTACTAATACATGATTTTAACATTTTGAAGGGGTCATTCCCCTCCCCCACGTGGGTCGGCCCCAAATCCCTTAAAAACTTCTCCCCGAGTGCTTTTGTTGCAACTTTCCATCATAAGAAATTAATCAAACACACTCAAATATCTTAACTGGAGAAAATAATAGTAGTGACTCTGAATTCGCATGCATATTTGGATTTTGCAGGTGGTGAGACAGTGGCAAGAGAAGACATAATGGAAGCAATAGAAAGAGCAAAGTTTGGAATCAATGATAAGCAGTTGAGGCCAAGCACAATAAGCAAAGAAATAGGCAAATTATTCCCTTGGGTGCCATCATTGATGGGGAAGACTGAGAGGAGACAGGATGACTTGCAAGGACCCTTAGGCTATCAAACATTGAGTTGATCAATGAGCTTTGCTTGTTACTTCCTTTACTTCTAGTTATCCTTAATTTCTTGTCTTTCTTAATTTGTTTGTAATTATGAATTTTGAGCTCCATTTATGTGAATGAGAAGCCATTGGATCCAATCTTGTTGATAAGGAAAGTAGAATAGCTGGCAATGTTTACATTCTAGCTAATTAGTTGATATTTTACAGTGGCACCTAGGGGTGTAGTGGAATTGCACAGACCGAATATCCAGATGTTTTGGGCTGGACTGAGATAAATTAGTTCGAATTAAACTTGTCTTTTTTTGCTCATCAAATCTGAAGAGTGATTGTTCGAGCCCTGCCTGGACAGAAAACTATATTGTTCGTGTATAAATGGGTTTTATGAAGTTTTATTTTATTTATAGAATTTAAATTTGATTTATTGACAATATAAAATACACCATTAGTAAATAGTGGGAGGGAAACATTTTGTCAAAAGAGTAAAACTAATTAAAAAGTTTTAATCATAGTAGAATTGTTATAGCATTTTATTGATATGATAATATATAAATGGGTGATAATGTAGAAATGATTTACATTAATAATGGATTAAATTTGAATCCTTATTTATATAGTAATATTCTTGAAAGTTATATAATATAAAAATTCAAACTTAAATGGGCTTATTCAAGTTTATGTAATCGTGAACTTAAACAAGTTTTATAATATATTATGGAAAAAGCATAAAATATCTCTTTTAATTTTGAGGTTTCAAAAGGCAACAAGTTAAAATCTTGTCCCTTCACATCAATGCTTTGATTCTGTAAAGTATAAACCTGTCTAGCCGGAATTCACGAGGTTTGTTCCAAACCCCAGAGTCTTTCCCAATTCCCCAACTGTTCGCATAGGCTATGCAATGCTCGGACACATCGTAGCCCAGTACTTGGCAGGCTTTGTTTGCACGACGGGATATTAGAAGGGGAGTTGAGGGGTGAAGACGAAATACATCTTTGGTAGTTGCTTGAAAGTAAAGATTATTGACATCAGTCTCATCCACAAATCGATCTTTGCCCACAAGTTGATTGAGCTCTGATTTCAGCAATGGCCCATTCAATTGAACTTGATGATCCGTGCCTCTGATGAATGTTTCCTACAAAATCACGATAGATGTTAGATAGTTACCCAACTGTTGCTATTGTAAGGTCCTTCCTCGTAGGTTTAAAATTTCAAAAGTTCAATAAGTGCCTACTTAGTTAGGGCAATTATGGGAAAATAGGGTCATATGCTTGTCAATTCACGAAATTGTGTAACATTTAATTGTAGTATCCGGAATTAAAAGTTAACTTTTTAGCATGTCATGCTTGGCGTTTTCGGTCAATATTTATGCACCTCTGTTAATAACATTTTTATATGAATCAAAGATATGCCATTAACGTTCCAGTTCTGGTGATTTATGAGAAAGTTAAACACTAAAGCTTAATTTGTTTTGTTCGGACGATATTTTTTAGTTGGAAAATTTCATTTACCTTTATAAATTAAAGAAGTAACATGTTACATATATATATTGATTAAATTTTTTTGATAAATTTAACTCTAGTAGTAAAAGAAAATAACTTCCTTTTTAAGATATATTGATTAAATATTAAATAAATAGAACATTGTTAATTTTATATTTTATAACTATATTCTTATGAAATATATGTTTATAATGACAAACACTAGCTTTTGTAATTTTAAAACTTTATTTAAAATAAAAAAAATAAAAACTTTAAATTTTATATATTTGAAATTCAAACACAAACAACATATAATATCTAATATAGTTTTACCACATAGGTCTAAAAATACATATAATTTAGTCAATAATTTATAACAATTAGGGTAATAATAATTTCTTTTTATTTTTTTATAATAGTTAAATTAAAAAAATAAAAATAAAATTGTTAAAAAGTATTCTAAATAAGTAAATTATTGAAAAACCTATATATATAATATATACATATATGATTTATATAAATAAAATTGTAATATCAAATATACGAAATTTCGCAAGATAAATTATACTAGTACTGTCTCATGCCTTGAATCTATTCCAAATTAAAACATTGCCCCACGCCTTATCATGTGGGATAAATTCTCCTACCATATCCATATTTTGTTGAGGTAAAATTTATGTGGCAAGCATTTGTCCCAAAATTTTGCCATTCCTCCTAATTTACTAGAATTAATAGATAACTTATATCTAGTCATATATTTCAAACTTATAGGTTAACTCTCAATTATTGAGGCAATTCTTTGAAATTAAAACATGTGATAATATTTGTATAATAAATCAAATTGTGTATATTAAAATATGCCTCAACAATAAGAAGGTAAGGAAAAAAAAAAAAAGGCTAGAGTTGACTTACACTTAACATTCCTACGATGACATTCCTAGAAAATCTCTTGAATCCTTCATCTTTGTTATCACTTTAATAATACATCTAACATGTCCTTTCTTCCATTAACACTCTCGTTAGCTTTCTTCTTCTTCTTCTTCTTCTTCTCCTTCTCTTCTAATCTTTTATCAATCCTCATCATAAAAAGGGTCAAGTTTTTTAAATAATTTTTTAAAAATAATTTATAACTTTCCTTTTCAAGTCTTAAGGATATAATGGTTTGAATATTGGAATTAAATCAAAAATATATGGGGCACCAAGAATTTCTATCAATTCCATCAAAATCTGTTTTAGTTCCCTTCCAATAACCTTCTTTGTGCTACCAAAGAGGCTTTTTGAGACCACAAGATTGCTTATAAGGTTACCTAAGGTAACAAATGCAGAATCTACTATCTAAAATCATGCATTTTTTTCAAAATATGTGCAATTCTATATATAAATTATACGGTACAATTATACTTCTATGCAATACTTTATATAATTTTCATCATTGTAAAACTTATTTCACAATTTGTGAATATAATGACATTCATTACAGTTGTCATGTATATTCATTGTCAATGTCAATCTCATATAAAAATTATGCAATAAAATCATATGAATATTTTTCATACTTTATGCAATTGCAAAATTTATATCATCACTTGCAAATATAATAGTATTTATTATAACTATCATGTATATTCTTTATTGTTAATACTCCTCATGCAAAAATCATATGACAAAGTCATGCCTATGCCATATTTCTTATACTTCATATAATTACAGAACTTAAGTTACTACTTACGAATATAATGACATTAGTTATAGCCGACGTGCATATTATTCATTGTCAATGTCACTCTCATGTAAGTTCTAGAATAAATTATGCAGCAAAGTTATAACCTAACACAATACTTTATGTACTTCATGCAACTACTAAATTTATATTACCACTTATGAACATAATGACATCATAGACAATTATTACATAGGTTATACATAATTCTCACAAGGCATATATATAATCCATAAGTCTATCATAAAATAATGTGACAAGGTCGTACTTTTACACAATATTCTCATATTTCATGCAATTGTAGAATTTCTATCACCACTAGGAGCATAATAATGGTAATACCATAATTTTTTCAAGGCATACAAATGATTTATAACCTCATGCAAATCTATCATAAAATCATGTAATATATTTTAACGTAATACTTTTCATTTTTCATACGTAATACAATTGTAAAATTTATGTCATTGCTTATAAAATTAACAGCACTCTAAATGATTGTTGTACAAATCATATCATAATTTTCACACGGCATGAATACAGCCCACAACCTCATGTGAATTTATTTCATAAGTCATGGAAGTCTACCTTATACAAAAAGTGCACCGAGGTAGGAGAAAGACCCAAAAATGAGTTAACTCATCATTTCATCCTTAAAACTTTCACTCATTATGTATTTCGTCCTCCAAATTTTATCTCTCTTATTATGAGTCCCTCAAATTTAATTCCGTTAGTGTTTTTTGTCCCTCCGTCCATAACTGTTACTACACTGCCAACCTAGCATAAAAGTGTTAAAGGTGTATTATTTTTTTTAAACTTGCAAAGGTGACGTGGCTCTAATTAAAATGAAAAAAAAAATCTTATCTTCTTCATTTTGTATTACCTAATCTCAATTAGATGTCATTTTTGTATTCCATTCACACAAACTAAATAATATGAATTGGAGCAAACCTGGTAATTGCAAGCTTACATAGTGGGAGAGCACGGGGACTGCTCGGAGGCATTGTGGTCAAGCATCAGCGTAGGGGGTGTGCCAGTGCCAAGCTTTCTCAACGGTTAGCAAATAGCATATGAGAAAGAAACGCTAGAGAACATACACAAAGTAGTTGTGGACAGCGCTTACGAAGTGATAAGTCTGAAAGGCTATACATCTTGGGCTATTGGATACTCGGTGGCGAACTTAGCTCACTCTATTCTTGGAGACCAGAGGAAAATCCACTCGATCTCTGTAATGGCGAAAGGCTTCTATGGCATTGATGGTGGCGCAGTTTTTCTGAGCTAGTCGGCTCAGCTGGAAAGAGGTAGAATGCTAGGTGTTACCAATATCCATTTCACTCAAGAGGAGGAACAAAGACTCGGGGACTCTGCTAAAACTATACTTCACATCTAGACTTAGTTGGGCATTTGAACACAGCATGCTGTCTTTTCTGACATATATCGATGTTGTTTTTCTTCAGCTACTAGGCAAATTCTAATCGCTTCAAGTTCGATTTTTGAGATGTAGGTCATTTAAGCAGTCCATTGAACCGATTTGCTGTAAATGTTACCTTGTCCCTGGAATTTCTTTACTGACCTGGGTGAGCTTTGACCAATCCGCTTGCACTAATCGAGCATAGTCTTGTATCTACATACTAAAGACTAAAGCCTTCGCCCTTAGATTAAATAAAAAAAAAACCATGAAAAGTGAGTCTTTGTTGAGCTAGAAGCAAAGATATGTTGTCTTTGTTTTCATGGACAATGTAAATAGACATGGTCGCAGATGTCTTCTTCAAGATGGATTCAAGGTTTTATTTTTTCTGTTAATTCTAACAGGCCACCTTAGCAAAATTAGTGACACATAGCTGTTCCGTTAAAGCCCATAAATATGAGGATAAAAAGTTTTAGATGGGTGTTTTTTTGGATGACTCATAATGAGAGGTTCAATATTTTAAGGACTAAACACATAATGAGAGTAAAATTTAGAGCTGAAATCATGGGTATTCTCCCCAAAAATTATACAATACATTCTCTCTCTTTCCTCTTTATTCTAAATAAACATATTATAAATCCCCCCAAAAAATGAAAATCTATGGGGTGGTACATGTCTAAGTTGATAGAGGTAAACACAATTTTCCTTTGAAATCTTTACATCGTCTTGACTATGTTCCCATTTGAAATATCAACCAGAGAGCAATTACCCAATTACACGTATGTTAAGGTGCATCTAGCAATCAGAAAAAAAAAAAAGAAGGCCATCTTTCCCCATTTTGTATGGCTTAGTAGCCCAATAAAATGAACGTGAAAAATACATTTTGAGTAAAACCATCTGGATCCATTTGAAACAAAAATTTGAAGCAAAAATATTTCTATACTCGGATAACAGAGATTAATGCAGTCTAGTATACGTACGAAGTATTAAACAAAAGCTCTTCTGCCGTCGTCGAGGAAGACCAGCCTTAAAAATGTGGTGGACAACCAAGCGTGCGACATTGGCTAAAGAGCCACTAATTCAAACTGACTTTATTACACGACTAAAAAATTAAAATCAATGAAATAAGTTATAAATACCCATTTATGTTAATATCTATAATTTATATATTAATTATTATAATTAAAATTTATTTAATCTTTAATTGTAATCAATTAATAATATCTATCAATTAATATATTAATTAATGTATTAATTAGTAATATTGGTCAATTGATACTTTGAATATTATATATACAGATCGAAGGATTTTACATATTCAAAAATAAGATAAATTTTTATTTTATTCTCTTCTTTTATTTTTTTGATATTCTACTTTAATTTCATAACATAAATATTTTTGAAAGGAAGTATGCTTTAACTAATAAAGGATATACTTTAGAGTGTATCATTCACTCTTCTCAAATAAATTAAAGGATTCATCCTTTAATAAATAGTGGGATCCATAGTTTGTGAGAAGAGAGTAAGTAAGAAATGAGTTCAAAGAAGTGAAAACAGCATTACCCAATTAATAATAGGCATATTAAAAATAAAAAATCTTTATGTGAAAGGAAGAAAAAGGGGGAAAAACACCCATTGCCTTAAGATTTCTCACCACTGATTATCACAACAATCTTTTTGGCCAACTAGAGTAGCTACAATTATAAAATTTGAAAGAATATAACTAACATTGAGAATACCTATTAACAAGATCCATCATTAATATGATAAATCTTGGGTTAAATGGACCACCTTATGCCAGGACTACTAATGTTAGAGACCTTACTATAACAATTGTGTAATATATAGATGACATCTATGTAGATGATATAATCTTCCTTATTTATATAGGTTCTTTTTAAATTTTTTTAAAAAGAATTTTTTTAAAATTTATAAAGTTGATAAAAAGTTATTTGTATAAGTTTTTTAAATTTTTTTTATACAAATGATAAAAAGTCACTTATATAAATTTTAAAATTTTTTTTAATTTGAAAGAAACTCTACATAGATAATAAAAAATCATCTATATAGAGTTTAAAATTTCAAAAGTGGTAAAAATTTGGCTAGTTAAAATTATAAAGGCAATATAGACAACTTTTTTTTTTCACTATACAAATGACTTTTTGTTATCTCAATAAGTTTAAAAGGCAAAATAAAATATACACCCCTCATTTTGAATAAATTGGAACAACTAAGGATACCTATAGAAATGACTTTTTGTTATCTATATATAGTCTAGCTTATAAATGCCTACCTGTGAGCCATTTCTTTCATTTCTTGCGCATAGAGGTGGAGCTCAGGTATGTTCTTTTCTTTTTATTTTTTTTACCATTTTTATATTTATTTATCAATTCTTATATTTATTTTGTTATATAATCAAATTATGTTGTTATATTATTGATTAAAATTTTTAATTGTTGCTTTGCTATTTTGTTGAGGTATGTTAAAAAAATTTATACAATAAATTTTTTTAAAAGTATTGATATAATATATAAAAATAAATTTTTTCTTCATTAATCAATTTGATATAATTATTATTTTATATAATAACATGTATATTTATTATGTTAAATATATAATGAGTATGAATTATTATTTTACATATTTTAATATGATATTTAGTTAAATATAATTATTTTATACAATTTGATATGATTATTACTTTAAATATCTGATGATATTGATATGATAGTTGATATGAATTTATTTTAATAATTTATTGTATTGGTTGGTAAAATTAATATTTTATAAAAGTTATACATTTATTACATTAAACATCTGGTGAATTTAATAGAAAATAGAATAATAAAATTTGTAATAATGTTGAAAATTATATTAATTAAATTATTAAACTATATTAAAAATAAAAGTATATAAAAATGAATAAATATAAATTTTGACAATTACATGAATGAAAATATAAAATCTTTGATGATGTGAAATATTTAGTAATTTAAGTAATCATTTAAAATACTAAAAAAATAAATAATTTGAACATTTACAAAATTACTCATTAAATCTTTATAAAAAATTACTGAATAAGTATTTAACACTTAATAAAAGTACATCATTAAATAATTATAGAGAATAAAATATGTTATAATTTAATATTAGAAGTAAACCATATAATTTTTATTAAATTATTAAATTATATAAAAATAAAATTAATTAGAAAATGATAACAACTAATTTTGATAAAATATTTTATAATTTAAGTAATAATTTAAAGTACTAAAAATATAAGTACTAATGAATAATAAAATACATAATAATTCAATATAATAAGTAAATCATAGAATGAAAGAATTTGAAAAATAATGGCATGATAATTTCACAATTGCACTATGAAAATAAAAAAAAATTCTATGATTTTTTTATAATTTAAGAATTTAAAATACTAAAAATATAAATAGTAATGATATATATATCATGTATTTTCTTTTTATCTGATACTATATATTATTATGTATGAATGTAAAATATTTTTTTATTATGTATTATTAAAAGTTAATTTTTATTTTATTTGTTTTTACAATTAATATTATGATATTTCTAAATAATTATAATATAAAAATATTTTAGTAAGTATTAAATTTTTTTACCATTTATTCACAAATAAATTCTTTAAATTAGAAATAAATATGTTAAAAAATTAATAAAAAATAAAATCATTAAAATTGTTAAAAAAATTTTAACGTGAATTGAAATTTTTTTTACTATTCATCCACTTAGACAAACAATAATTATTATCTATATAAGTAATCATCTATACAAACAATATAAAAAGTTATCTATATAAATTGAAATACATATAAATAATTTAATACAAATGATAATATCATCTGTAATAATTATATATATAATAATAGAAATATATACAGATGACTTTTGTAGTTTGTATAAATATTTTCTTTTGGGTAGTGTCCTCCTTTTCTTTTTCAAAGTAGATTGAATCGTTGTTATGCTAATGTTGATTGAATTATACTTTATCCTCATTTTGTTGTTCATCACCTTCTTAAATCCTAAACCCTAAATTTATATAAATAACTCAATACAGATGAAAATATCATCTGTAATAACTATATATATAATAATAGGAATGTATAAAAATGACTTTTATAATTTGCATAATTTTTTTTTTTAGGGTAGTGTCCTCCTTTTCTTCTTCAAAATAGATTGAATAGTTGTTATGCTAATCCTAATTGAATTATACTTTATCCTCATTTTGTCGTTCATCACCTTCCTAGAACCCATTCTGATCACCGTCTTGTTTTAGTATTAGATGCTGATCCTTCTAATAGACTGGCCCTTCCTAGACCTTTCAGACTCAGAGTCTACGAGGGTGCATCATCCAACTTTCCCAAGCCGGTTAAGGATTGTTGGAATCGGCCTCGTATGAATCTTTCCCAAATTACCTCCTTATTTGCGACATTTGCTCGTAGGTGGAATTTTGAGGACTTTGGGAATATGTTTTTATAGGAAAATACATTTTAAAGCTAGGTTACAAGGCATTGAAAATAAACTGGCTCTTCAACCTAGTAATTTTTCAGTTAACCTTCAGAAGGAGTTAAGACAAGAGTATCAAGAAGTCCTCTTGTGCGAAAAGGACTTTTGGTTTATGAAGTCTAGGCTGAATTAAAGGTGATCGTAATACAAAGTTTTTTTAAATAACTACTCGCGTTAGGAGAAAGGCCAATAAAATTTCTTATGAGGGAGGATGGTGTTTGGCTGTATGATCAACTCCCTTCAATGAATATGATAAAAGATTATTTCCAAAGGCTATACTCATCTGATAAAAGCTCTTTGCAAATTGATGTTGCTATTGGTTACCAATGGCTTATTGCGTTCGACAATGAATCAATTCAAAATATGATTATTTTGCCATCGAAAGATGAAATCAAATGCTGCTTGTTCTCTCAAAAATGTAATAAGGCGCCAGGTAATGAGGATCTTAATCTGGGATTTTATCAAAAATTCTGGTCTCTTACTAAAAATCAAGTTATCAAAGCTATCCAAGAGATATTTGCTTCAGAATTTGTTCCAAATTACCTGAATGAAACTCTTGTCTTGCTTCTTAAGATAAAAAATCCAGAGTTAGTTTAGTTTGTATAATACAGTGTGTATAAAATTTTATCTAAAATTATTGTTAATAGAATAAGGCCTTATTTAGACAGAATAGTTTCTCCTTGTTTTGCGCCTGATAATATAATTATTGCTCAGGAATTATTTTATTTTGTTAAAGATAAAAAGGGGAGAGAAGGTGCTATGATGATAAAGATAGATTTTGAGGAGGCATATGATATTGTTGAATGGACTTTCATGAAGTTTATGTTGGGCTGTTGTCAATTCCCATGTCATTTTAAGTTTTTGATAATGATTTGTGTGTCCACTTCTTCCATCTCTGTTGTCTTTAATGGGGGGAAAATAGATCCTTTAAAACCCTCACAAGGGTTAAGATAAGGGATCCTTTGTCTCCCTATCTTTTAATTTTTTGCATGGAGTATCTGGGTTATCTTACTTTTCAAGGCAGGGCCCACTTCTTCCATCTCTCTCTCTTCTTTTTTTTATTTGCCGACGACACATCCTTGCTGCTAAAGCCTCAATAAAGTATGCTTTGACTATAAAGGGAATCCTTGATGACTTCTATCGGTTGTCAGGTTTGAAGGTGAATATTAGTAAATCAATAAAGTAAATCAATAATTTTTTTCTTTGATGATACTGAAGCTGGTATGAGGCAGTAAACTTGTGGTTTGCTTCGGCTGGAAAGCACAAGTAATTTGGGGAGGCATTTGAGCTTCCCGTTGTACTCTCCTTCTAGAGGGAACTCTTTTGATCATAATATAAATAAACTCAACATCAAACCTACTAGTGCAAGGGGTTTGGGTATTCAAACTAGTCATTGTAGGAACCTGGCTTTACATGTTAGGCTTGATCGGCTTTTTTTGATGGGGAGGGATGAAGTCATGGTGAAGTGTTTAAACAATAAGATTATCTTGAATAGGTCCCAGGAAAGTACTATATACTACTTGGCAGAGAATGAGGAGAGCTGGAGAATTGACTAAGCTTGGCCTGAGGTCGTATCATAATAATGGGAAGAACATAAACTTTTGGGAGGAAAATTGGACTAGATTGGGTCCATTGAGGGCCAATTTTATTCAGTCCTTGACGAGGGAACAAGACCAATGGAAGGTTGTTGATCCTTCAAAAAACTCAGGAGAATGAAAACTAGATTATTGAATAAATTCTTTCTTCAGGCAGTGGTGTTTACTATCAACAGTATTCTCGTAAATCCCCATAGTACTGGGCCTAATCAACTTATTTGGGGACCTTCCATTGATTTCTCTCATACGTATGTTTTGGCCCAAAAATATTTGGGGAAGGATTTTAATTCTGATGGGGGATACCAGTTGGATATGGAAAATCCTGGTACCTCCGAAAAACATACTTTTATCTAGCTTTTAACGCATGACAGTGTGCAAACTCGTTGCATGTTAAATCATAGGGGTGTTGCTATTCATAATACCTGTCCCTTCTGTTTGAATCATTAAGAATCGCAGGCACACTTATTTAAAGAGTGTGGGCTGGTTCAGGGAATTTGGTGCAAGCCACTGGGGAACTCCGATATTGACTTGTTTCAACAGCAGGATTTTAGGAAATGGGTCCATTTCAATTGTGTATCTAGGCAAAAAGCTGGAGCATTGTGTTATTCCTTGGTGTTTACACTTTCCCACAGCCTTGTGGTGCATTTGGCTTTGCAGGGATGCTTGTATTTTTCAAGCTCTTTAAAGCAACAACGAGTTGCTATGCTTAGTAGTTTGCATACACGTGCTGTTGCTAGAGCTGCTGAGACCATGGCTTCACTTAAGCATAAGAGTTTTTCCTTTTCCCTTTTAAAAGGGTCACTATGACTCCTGTCAGGTGGCAGCCCCCTTTAGCAGGGTGGTGCACTCTCAACACTGATGGATCTGTTATGGGCAACCCTGGGCATGCTGGGGTTGGAAGACTGATTAGGAACTGCCTTGGGCGGTGGATGATAGGCTTCTGCAAGGGGATTGAAATTTCAACAAGTGTAATAGCTTCATTTAAGGCTTGAGGCTAGCTGTGCAACTTAATATTTCCCATCTAGTTATTGAATCTGATGCAGAGATTGTTGTCCGTCTGTTACAGCAACAAGCTGATAATCTCTTATTGAATTCATTACTTACTAAATGCAGGAATCTCAAGGTCAAAGTTCTCCACTCGGTAGTCCGACACACTCACAGGGAGAAGAATAGATGTGCAGATTTCGATGCTAGAAAGGGACAACAAGATCAATCTGAGCTGCAAGTGTTCGGTAATCCACCTCTGGATGTAATTCAGTTTTTAAGAGATGATATGTTGCCTGTATGGTTTCCTCGTTTAGCTGTGTGTAGCAATGCTGTAGACCTGTGGTTAGTTTCTTTGTGGCCCCTGTTGGGGCTCATTATATATAAAACAAAAAGTAAGAAAAAATATAAAATAACAATAAAAAATTGTTTCTAAGCACATTGTAAATGCCCGCTGTCTATAGAAGCCAGTTGACAGTAATGTTGTGGAGCCACATGAATAATGGGAACTGAGCCAAAGCAATAAACGGCAAGAGATAGTGATGCTTGCTCGAATCATTAAGTCCTCGCCCCCGCGAAAAGGACTCTCTTTATTGTTTTCACCAAGAATACTCCCATGCATATGCAAGCCCATGGCATCAAGAAGTAGTAGGCGTAACCAAATTTTTAGCATACTCCATGTTTATAAGTTAGGTCATTTTTTTTTAATGTGGACTTAACTTATTTTAAGTAAAATTTAAGTTGGCTTGAACTACTTTGACCCTAAATACATAAAGAAATAATTGTGAATTTTTTAACCATTAAAATAATAAATAAATAATACTAATGTTGCTAATGAAATTAATTTTTTTTAATATTATTAGATGTATATATTTTTATCTTAATTCAAATATAAATAGAATACTAAATTTTGAATTTAATTTTTGCATGAATATAAAATTATATAAGTAAATAAACCCATGTAATTTATAATTTAGAAAATTGCAAAATATTCCCTTCAATTTTGGAGTAGTTAAATTTTATCTTCTTTAACTTTGAAAATTTGAATACCACTGTCTTAAATTATACAAAACTTGAAATTAATACTTATTATCAACTTAATTTTTTACCTTATCAAATTATATGATCTTTTCATAAATTTTTTAAATAAAAATAATAATATTATAATATATTAATTTATTTCATTATTTTTAATATGATTTCTATATTATATAATTAATAAAAATTAAATTAGATGTATATAATTTTAATTAAATATGAAAAATTAGCAGCAAAATGATATGCAAAAAAATAACAATGTAAATAAAGATACTATACTATTGTAATTCTTATCTAAAAAGTTTATGAAAAAGTCATGAAATTTGATAAAATAAAAAATTAAGTTAATGATGAGCATTAATTTTAAGTTTTATACAATTTAAGTCTTAAAGAACATAATATCTAAATTTTTTGAGTTGAAGGGAGCAAAATACAATTACTTCAAAGTCAATATTTTGAGTTTTTTTTTGTTTTTATATTTTATCTTGACATTCATTCATTATCATGAATAATTATCTTATACCTCCATATTTTGTTGAGTAATTTATATAATTATATTGTCTTGTAAATTTTTTAAGCTATTGTAAGACAAGAATAAAATATTTTAAAGTTATTAAATATTATAATATAACATCTATATTATTTAAAGAGAAAAATGCAAATAACCTCCACCTATTATAAAGCTTTGTATTTTACTCCCATGAACTTTGGAAATGAGTAAATTATCCGTTGAAACTATATAAAAGTTGAATTTTACCTCCACCTTTATCAAATTAATAGAAAATATTAAAAAAATTACAAATTAACCCCAATAACTACAAAATAATTACATTTTGAGTTAGAAACAATAATTATTCTCAATTATTTTGTAGTTAGTAGGATTAATTTGTAATTTTTCCCTAATATTTTCTATTAATTTGATAAGGGTGGAGGTAAAATTTAACTTTTGCATAGTTTTAGAAAATAATTTGCTCATTTTCATAGTTCTGGAGGTAAAATACAAATGCCCTACAGTTGATGGGGGTTATTTACATTTTTCTCTTATTTAAATATATCTCCAATATTAATAATCACATAAATGGATTTATTTATGTTTAGGGGTTAAAAGTATCAAATTTATTTATTTATTGAAATTAGAACGGCATCGAAAAAACACTAATCATGGAGATTGGGAACTAAAATTTCACCAAATCAACTTTTCTTCTAAATCAAATCATAGCTTTATTAATATAGTATGAAGATGTATTTAAAAATATCATTGCCACCTAACTGAATACATTTAAACATAAAATTAAATTAGGGAGCATTTTCAATGCACCACTAGCAAAATGGTACACCAGTGTGTCATTAAATCAAAGGTTGAAGATGCATTGCATAATTTGTTATCCAATTTTCAAACCTATTATTGGAAAGCTTGGTAATTTTCATACTGGCCTTTCAACTTTCAAAAACAACTCACTAATACTTTATAAGGATAGAGCCGTATGCTAGATTAAATCGAAGCCTAGCCCAAAGACGACTAGCGAGATATCATATCTGGCTTTAAAAGTTGGAGAGGAGCGACTAATGACAGAGGTGGAAAGAAATGTTATGATGCTGAACTTTATTGCTAAGGAAATTATGGACAACCAGCCTTGAGGATGACACAAATCTCCACTATCACTATGGTTTTTTTTACGTTTCTTAATTAGACCTCGTTGAGGTAAATTTTTTATTTCTTTTTACTTGAAAGGGTTACAAAGTTCGATTTGATATGGAGAATAGTTATTAGATTGCTCTTAGTACTAATAAAATGTGTTTGAAGTTTGTGGAATATTGACATTGATGCATTTCAATGAAGATAATAGTGGGTGGTTTTACTTTGAATTCATAGCTAATTAAAATTACTCTAAAATAGGATTGAACTGGATGTCAGATGTTAGCTTCAATGGCGTCCCGATATTTTTGGATCAAAATGGTTGCATAATTATTTTTGAATTAGTATTAGTATTAATATTGTGATGAAAGAGTTAATATTTACTATTTTAGACTTTCTCTAATTTCTATCTTAAAATATTATAGGAGGGTACAATTACACCCAATGTGCCATAAAAGATACTTAGGGATGCTCTTCAACTAAGTCAACCAATAAACAATAATTCAATATCAATCTCTATGCAGAGATTTTACAGGCTTCTAAAAATAAATTTACTGAAGTACTTACAATTTCTTTAGGAATTGTTAACTTCAACATGATAATATTAATTGAAAACTAGAAAAAGTCGCTGCCTTATATCTGCAAAAGCCTTTAATTATTGGCATAATGCAAAAAAATGAGAGATAAGAAAAATTTGCTCTATTTTTGTTTTAGCAAGAAGTTGTTTGAGGCTAGGTTCATAGAGTTGAACTTTTATCAGGTTTTATTTTTTATAATGATAAATCTACTATTATTATTTTACCTTCTATTGTTGACCAAGTAATTTTGAGTTCAAGCTTATATTATATTGAGATGATTTATTTACTATGATTAGACTTTCACTTTTCATCTAATCAAATGTAAAATTAATATTAATTTGGAACTTCCCTTACCAAGTTTTTTATAAAACTCCAGATTTTTAATTACCATAAGAAATCATGGTTAAGAGAAATTATCTTAATTCATTGTTTCTCTAGTAACATTTATAGATTCTAACCTTGCTTTTCACCTTGCCTTTTTAGGAACTTACTTTTGATGTAGAAGAGGTTAAAATTAACAAATGCTTCGTATTTGCAAAAATCTTATGAGTATCTCAGTTGTTGCTATATGTTTGCCTTACTAACCGGAGGAAAAATGCAAAATCCAAGTAGAAATGTACAAGGTGACTAGTCTTACTGAAGTCATCTTTCATAAAAGCATTGCTCACTTAAGCTCATTCCACACTGAATCAACAGTCAAACTTTTAATAATCATTGTTAAGAAAGAATAATTCTTAAAGCCAAACTCCAACTAGAGGCTCACACATTTATTTGTAATAAAAATATAAAGTTACAAGAGATAGATCCATGACCCATATATCTTAGCAAACAAGAAACTAATAAACTTAATCCTTAAATTTAGTTCACTAACACACCCCTTCAAGCTAGAGCACAAATATCAAATATGCCTAGCTTGCTACAAGTATCATTAACCCATTTCTTAGAAATATTTTAATAAACAAGTTAGCTAATTATTCCCCAGTTCTAACATGTCTCAAATCAATAATCCCTTCTTGAGGTTTTTCTCTGATAAAATGACAATTAACTTCCACATGTTTTGTTCATTTATGAAAAATTGGATTTGTAGTAATATAAGTAGTAGCTTAGTTATCACACTACAACTAGATGGTTTTAAAAGTCTTAACTCTAAGTTTACAAAGAAGGTAAGAAATCTATACAAGTTTAGATGTAACTTGAGCTAGGGCTCGATACTTAGACTTTACGCTTGAGTGTAATACCGTCAGCTATTTTTACTTTTCCAAGACACAAGATTCTTACCAATAAATACACAGTACCCAGAGATAGATCTTCTATTTATAATACATCTTACCCAATCTGCGTTAGAAAAACCTTTAATTCTACAATGGCCATAATTTTTATACAAGACCTCATGTCCAAAAGCTTTCTTGAGATATTTTAGAATGTACATCATTACATCCCAATGTGATGTTCTAGGAGAACTTATAAACTGACTTACTACACCTATTGAAAAGTTAATATCTAGTCTAGTTATGGTAAAGTGGTTTAATTTTCCAACTAACCGTCTATACTACTCTAGATTATCTAGCAATTTCCTATCTTCTAAGCAAATTTTAACATTTTAAATCAATAAAGTATCACAAGGTTTAGATCTAAGCATTCCTGTTTCACTTAAAAGATTAAGAACATATTTTCTTTGAGATAAGAAAATTGCTTTCTTTCCTCAAGCAATTTCAATCTTCAAGGTTTAAATACCCAATTTATCACTACTTGTAATCATAATATCATCCATGTACCTGGCTAAAAGTATACAACCAGAATCTATTTGTTTGTAAAACACTTAGTGGTCATGGTTATTTTTCTTTATCCTAAATTCTGTCATCACCTTATTAAATCTTCCACACCAAGCTCAGGGAGATTATATCAGGCCTTTTTTTTAGTCAATAAACCTTATCAAACTTTCCCTAAGCAACAAATTTAAGTGGTTGCTCCATATATACCTTTTCAAGTAAATCATTATGCAGGAAAATATTTTTGACATCAAGTTAATAAAAAGACTAGTTATAAGAGGAAGCAAGAAAAATAGTCAACTGAATAGAGGTAATTTTGGTAATAGGAGAGAAAATCTTTAAATAATCGATACTATAAGTTTATGCATACCCCTTTGCAACTAAATGGGTTTTCAATCGAGCAAAAATGCCATCAAGATTAACTTTCACAGTGTACACCCATTTACACCCAATGGATTGTTTTCCTTCTAGTAATAAAGCAATATCCCATGTTTGATTTGTAGCAAGAGCCTTTCATCTTCCCTAGTAGCACACTATCCAGAGTGAAAGCGTACTTCAATATTAAACTTAGGAATAGTGATGGAATCAAACAAGATAATAAATGATTAAAAAGACACAACTAGGGAAATGTAGAATATATAGCTAGAAATAAAGTAAAAGTGATAAGTATTACCTCATTGAGTGCAACTACATGTTCCTTTCTAGTAAACAATAAGGATGTTAAGATCAGATGGTAAGGAAAGAGAATCTAATGAGGAAGAAGCCAGTAAAAGGAATGAAATTGGTAATTCATCAATAATTAGTGTAGGTTCAAGTTTGTTAGTATTGTCAGGTGGGGGAGATGCTACTACTGGTACTTACTTCTAGCAAGAATAAATATATCTAATAGGAGGATGAACCTAATTATTTTCTTAGAGGACTTAAAGTTTGTAAGAAGTAGAAGACGCAAAGAAATATTCATCCAAAGAATCAAATTTAGTTATGGAGGAAAAAGAGTCAGAGGAGCTAAAAAAAAAGGAATGGATTTAAAAAAATGTAACATCATATGAGACAATATAATGATTCAAATGAGGAGAGTAACATCGATACCATTTTTATATATAAGAATAACTAAAAAAAATACACTTTAAGAAACTGTGGATTAAGTTTAAATACTTTAGGATAAGATCTTGAACAAAACAAGAACATTTAAAAATACACAAAAGAGAGGAAATAAAGACCAAGAAGGAAATAAAATAGAGTAGGATACCTGATTATCAAGAATTGAAGAAGGTATTTGATTAATCAAGAAACAAGTTGTGGAAATTGCATTTGCCCAAAAAAATCTTAAGCATTTTCATCAAAAACAATAAAGCATGTGAAACTTTTATTAAATGATAATTTTTTTGTTTTGCTACTTTATATTGCTATAGAGTAATCACATAAGAAAATTGATGAATTATTCCATATTAGAACAAATAAGATACAAATGGAGTAGAAAAATATTCTTTAGCATCATCATTACAAAAATGACGAATAGATATGTTAAATTGATTCATAATTTCAACATAAAAAGTACAAAAAATCTCAAATAATTGTAATGGATTCTTCATTAAATGAATCCAAGTAACTTTTGAATAGTTATTCATAAAAGTAATAAAATGCCAAAGACTAGACTTAGCAACTACTAGGCAAGGACCCCTAATATTTGAATGTACTAACTTAAATGTGGGTGCAACATGCTTATTGATTCTAAAAACATAAGACTGATGATATTGTTTAGTAAATTGACATGACTCACAATTCATACTAGACAAAGAATTGAAAATAGGAAATAATTTTTATAAAGTTGACAAGGATGGATAACCCAAACGATAATGAAGCTAGTTTAAAGTGATAATGGTAGTAATAGTAACTAGTCGAGGAACTTTCTCTTCAAGAATATACAAACACCAAATTCATACCCCTATTAAAAATTTTCTTTATCAAAAGATCTTGAAAAATATAATAGTCAAGGAAAAAGAAGGCATCATAATTATAGGCATGTGTTATTTAACTAATCGAAAGTAAATTCAATGGAAAGTTTGAAAAACGTAACATATCTAACAAGGATATATCAGGGGTAACATCCACCACACCATAACCAATAATAGGCATTTTAGACCTATTAGCTAGAGTAACTTAAGAAGAAGAAGAAAAAGAAGAAGGTCAAAAAGAAAATATAGTACTTATTTGACTTGTCATATGATCATAACACCGAAATCAATGATCTATCTAGAATTAGTATAGCAAAGGCATGCAATGGGATTACATATCTATGCTAATGTAGCAACAGATTGAGTGGGTGGTTGTTATCGGGATGCTTGAAATTATAAATATTTAGTATACTCACTTTTTGATAAACATATAGTACCACTATCATTGATATCTTGTGCTTGATTATTTATGGTGACATGCACAAATTAAGATAGTAGTGTATTTTTTTCAAGTAACTTAAGGCAAAACCTCTTGATATATTTAGGTTCTTTGCAGTAATAGCAAGAAACAATGTCATTTCCACTAAAATGACCATGCCCACTAAAATCATCTTATCTTCTATGTCCTCTCCCCTTATAATCTCTAGTACCAGCATGTCCACCATAAATACTAACACTAACTAAGGTAGATGACTTATTTATATATGTGGAAGAAGAAAATAAGTCATTATATGCTTGTTGAATGTGATAAAAAATAGACTTCATAATGAGAGAAACAAAATTGCATAAAATTTGCTATTAGATAATACTAATTTAGAAGGCAATACCACAAGAAAACATATAACCCCAAATTATTCTCGCTGAGATGCATTGCATCAACATCAGTAGTAATAGGTAAAAGAAAACATCATTATTGAAAGGCTCAATGAAGATCATTATAAATTTGAGATGAAGTCTTACTATTGACATCAAGATAAATTAATAATTGAGTCAGATCATAAATTTAATGCATGTTATCCTTTGCAAAATAAAATGACATAAGAGTTTCCTATAATTCTTTGACTATTTCATGGTGCATAGTATCATTATTAATTTTGGAAGCTAAAGTATTACATATTAATTTAAGCAATCGTCGATCTTTCATAATCTACTTTTCCTTTATTTTATTTGTAAATAAATCTTTGGTGAGGTGATTAGTCATATAAACTTGATTAAGATAACATTTTTTTGGTACATTTCATTAAGATAACATTGAATAGCCTTTTTCCATCCTATGTATTGTTGACCTTCTAAATTTAACTTCCATTCAATTATTTGGCCACTAACTAGAAGCAAATTAGTGAAACTTAGCTTTAGCTCTAATTTTCCTTCACCATTGCTATTTTTAAATGTGGTACATCATTAGAATTAGAAATCTCACTAGCTATGAGAATAAACTTATAGAAAGAATCAATAAAAATATCTAGAAAATAGCTAAAAAATTAAAAAAATATGCCAAAGTTGCTAGATTGCATAAATAACTACACAGGTGAATGCAAAAGAAACCAAGATATCTTCGATTAGAAGCCTATGCCAGAAGGTGTCTCATGCACCGCCACGTGCTAGAAATATGCTCTGCACGTGGTGCTCTCATGCCTATTAGAAAGTTGTGTGTGTGTTACACACGTTAGTGAAATAAAGTTATCAATCGCTAATCTTATCTAATGTTAACTTAGATTTTTGAAAAATGTACTAAATCTCCATCAATCATTCCAAATAGCAGCTCCACTATTCTACAACACTGTGGACTCCACAACGAAATCTAGGTTCTTGCAGTTAGCTCCTCTATAACTTAGTCATGCATTAAAAATTGGAAAAAAAATAAAAGAGGAAAAAGACAAAACTAGGTTTCTCTATTTTTTTTCATTAAGTGTAAGAAAGATACCTAGATAGAGGCTCTAAATACTATGTTAAGAGAGAATAATTCTTGAAGTCATACTCTAACTAGAGATTGGAATATCTATTTATAATAAAAATATAGAGTTACAAGAGATATATCCATGGCCCATATATCTTATCAAACAAGAAACTAATAAACTTAATTTACTAACAATCATAACTTCCTTCCAAGACATGTAGTCTTAAAAGGATAATATAAAAGAATTAGAATGTTTTTACAAGCAATGGACATATATGAATTGTAATATAGCTAATAGTTTGAATAGAAGGCAAATTGCACTAATAATGCTACAAGTTCTCTTAAACTAAATAAACTTTGTAATCCTCCTACTTCTCTAAGTGTAAGTTTAGTCATAAGGCCATTTATGGATCCAACTTCATCTAGGTCTCTAAATGTTTGATTACTCCATACATTCAAGTCAATTCCTAGTCATCCAAAGAATAAAGGAAGTGGGACTTTCAATGATGTGAAAATAGTAGTTCTTGTAGGAACACCTAACATATGGAAGTGTAATGCACTTATTTCCTCTAGTTTTAGTGTAGTACTATATACATGCATTTTGACTTGTTTCTAATTTTTAAGTTTTAATTTGTTTAATTGTTGTTGAAGTTAATTTATCACCCTAACCATTGCAAGTAGTTAGACTTATCTTGCATATTACTTTCTAAGTAATTTGCTAATACTAGAAGTATATTTATCATCAGTTAATCATCTTTCTTTAGCTATGGATTAGTGCATCAATTGGAAGTTTAGTTAAATTTCATTTGTCTGGTTTTAAGGCTAGAGATGAATATTTGTTGTTATTATGTTCTATTCAACTTTTTCGTTTGAGTTGCAATCTTGTTTACAATTAAAAAGCTATATGAAAATTGTAATATTTTAAAAACACATGTCATTTTCATTAATTAAGCTTTTAACACAAAACTATTGAAAAAGAAATACCTTTTTACTAATGTCACTTATTTCCAATAAGTATCATTTTTCAATTTAACAAGAATGGTAATAAACATATGATAATTATCATTAAAATATAAGAGTAATGGATTTAAAACATGTTGACACTCGAAGACAATCCCTTTTTCTCTCAAAGCAAACTACCTAAAAATCTAACTAGACTAAATTTTGTGTGCTATTAGTGATGGTTCTAACACTTTAAGAACCATTAACTTATCACTTATTTGAAAAATATTCCATATGTTAGCTATATGGTACAAAGACAAAGGAAATAGGGGAACAAAAATTGGATTTAGAAAATTAGGATATGATACTCT
This sequence comes from Sindora glabra, assembly GCA_020226215.1. NCBI lineage: Eukaryota > Viridiplantae > Streptophyta > Magnoliopsida > Fabales > Fabaceae > Sindora > Sindora glabra. Next base: position 55,595,777 of record CM035230.1, on the reverse strand, counting down.
ACTAATCCTTCCATTAACAGACTAAGATAATTTTGGCATATATATATACAGGCTTTTAAGAGCAATACATAACTCTCTAAGAAGATGATAACCTACCAATCCTTGAATAAATCATTAACAATATGCTTATAGCTATTTTTCATTTTCTTCATAGGTTGAGGCTTTACATTAGAGCTCTTTGAGGGTTTCTCATCTTTAACATTGTGATAGGTAGTTTCCTCAACTTTCTTTATAGAAAGGCTAAAGATCATGTCAAATAACATTACCTAAGCCAAATTAGTCATAATTTTTTATTCTTTAATTATTTAATGGTTTTCATCATTATGTACGTACATCTACAATTTCAATCCTAGGAATAGTTTATTTTTCATGTTCGATGTTATTTAAGTCTTCTTGTTTAGTTGGCATGTCTTTTCTAATGGTTTAGAACCTTTTCCATTCTTAGTCTTCTAAACTTTAGGAATGTAATGTTACTAAGCAAAATAACTTTAGCAAAATGTGTTTACATAAAAGATGCCAAGGAAATTAGATGATGTAGAAACATATTATGAACTTTAAGTTGAAGTTTTGCCATACACTTACTTATCCTATTGAGGAGCCAATGAGATACAAACATACAAGTATGAAAAATGTTACAATCATCATCTTATTTTTGTAATAGTTCATTTAACATATTATAGATAGTTCGATGAAGAAGCTTCCCCAAGTAAAAATGAACTAATTTTTTATACCTATTAGAGATACATGTCTATATAAAGATAAAGCAAAAAAAGCTTCTCAATATATAAAGAAAATGATAACATGGATGGCAATGAGAACTACCATAGCAAATCAATAAAACCATTAAAAAATACTTTAAATACATGTAAAAAATATTAATCATAGATCATCCTCTATTAATCGTGTTGTCCCTTGTTAGTAGTTTGCAAAGCCCATTTTCATGCTCCATTTAATATCCTAGCATTAAGAAGGCTACTAAATAGGCGGCACAAGTAAGATATTAGCAATTTTGCCTTACCCATTAGAATTTCAAGCTTTAATCTCCTTGAAGAAAATCCTAACAAAACTTCTTTCTTTCCATTTCTTTATTGAGGAAGTTATATGATAAAAGCTAATTAGCAAAACTTGGAGGAAATATTATCAGTATTCAAAGTGTATTAAGATTAATAAAAATAAGGATAATTCTACTATACTCAAACTAAAAGTTTAGATATAGATACCTTAACTTAATGGCAATATAATAGCCATTAGATTTAAAAGATAAAGAGATAGATGGTTGATATAGATTTATAGGCTATTTATTACAAAAATAAAAATTGCTTACATGGCATTAATTTTCTCACTCCCATGCTTTATACTTTTCATAAAAATGACCATATATACACTAAATTAATAGATAGGCCTAGTTTTATATTTTTTTATGATTTTTTGAAGTTTTTTATATTGAGCTTGCAAATAAAAAATGTATTGACTGAATTTTTAATAAAGAAAAAATACTTAATTTCTCATTTAACCAATATATATAAAGAATAGAAAGCATGTAAAAGGTCTAAATTTTGAAAATGAATATGAAAATAATATTTTTCTCATTATCATACTTTAAATATAAAAGTATGATTATCAATTAATTTTTATAATATTAATACTACTAATTTTAAAATTGATACTTAATTTGTTTAGATATTTTTTCACAATAAATATGAAATTATTATTTTATTACAATTTATGAAATAAAATTTTGAGTTTATATAAATTTTTTTAGTGCTAGGTAAATTTTAATTTAAAAGATATAAAATTAGAAAATAATTAAGATTGGAAAAAGATAGAAATGCTAGTGATAAAAAGTAGAAAGTTAAGAATTAAATAAATTCAACAATAATAAATAAATGCAATATTCAATCTATGAATTATTATACATTCTAAAATAGATCAAGTGCAAGTATATATGATTTTATTTAAGTCTTCTTAGTATCATTATAGATGTACTTTAAGTCATCATATTTACTTATGTGGTGTTAATTGAAAGCATTTATAAATCTATGGATTACTTCTTTTTTATCACTATGACATTCAATCTTACTGTTGTTATCTTATACTTTGAATAATAACATTAGATATATTTTATGAGATTTTATTCATATAAGTTAGGTTCTGATTTATTCTACTTAACTCATTTATACTTAATCTTTTTTAAAAGCTTGTCGCTCTCAACCTAACTCATGCATACTCTTGCCTTATTCCATTATGACTTTTTTTTTTAAAATAAAAATATAATATACTAAGTAAAACTTTGAAAGGCTTAGCTAAAATTACTTAAAATTGAAATAATAGATTTTATATTAAATAATTTATTTTTAAAATATTTAAAAATAAATAAAAATATTATAGTATATTGTTAAACTTCATCTTAACAATATTAATTACCTACTTATTTTTTAGTTATATTTTCACCATTGGTGTTAATATTACAAGTGAAGAAAAGAATAAATAATTATAAAAAAAATAAGAATAAGGGATTAATGATGCTTGTTTATAAAATTTAAAAGATAAAATAATTAACACAATATAAAATGAGGGTTGATTGTTGTTTTTACTCTTTATTACCTAAAAGGATCTAATTCTGATATAAAATAAAATTACTATACATAAAAATATTTTATTAATTATATCCTACTTCAATACATTAAAATTATTAATTTATCTTCAGAAGTATATATTTTGATTAGATAATTTTTATTATTTTCTAAATAATTCTTTCTAATTTTAATATTTTAAAAATGAATTATTTGATACAGAAATCTATTATTTCATAATTTTTTTAAAAATTTTACTTAATATATTATATTATTATTTTGAAAAAGAAAATAATGAAAAACTCTCAAGATGAATCTAAATAATATTCATGATGAAAATTATTAAGATTGATATAGGTTGAAAGCATGAATGAGTTAGGCTAAAAGCAATGTTAGCTTACTTAAATAAGTTTTTTAAAAAGGTTAAGCATGGATAAGTTAGGGAGAGCCCATCAAAATATAATTTATATGAATGAAATCTCATAAAATATATTTAATACTATTATTTACAATATAAGATTAATGTGATAAGAAAAAATTTCATAATGATTGAAAAATGAAAGGAATTCCTAAATTTAAGAATGCTTTCAATTAATGTTGTATATGTAAACATGATGAATTATTAGAGGTGATCAATAATGACACTAAGAAGATTTTAATAGTACCATATATACTTACACTTAATTTACCTCAAAATGTATAATTAGCGGAATAAATATTATATTTATTTATCAATATTATATTTATTTTATTCTTAAATTTGTATATTTTATCACTAGTATTTTTATACTTTTCGCAATTTTGATTAATTTCTAATTTTATATATTTTAAATTAAAATTTTAAATTGAAATTTATCTAAGATTAAAAAAATTTATAAAAATCGAAAAAGTTATTTTACAAATTGCAATAAACTAACAAATTCATTAAATTGAAAAAAATCTAAATAAGTATATATGTATCAAATTAAAAATTGGTAGTGATACTATTATAGAAATTAACTAACAATAATAAATTGTATATACATATTGATAAGTATATTAAAATAATTTAATTAATTATAATTTTCAGAACTTATCATTTATAAATATTTTATATCTAATCTTTTTATGTACAAAAACGATTAAAAAATATTGAATGACTTAAAAGTTAGAGAGAAATTCCCTTTATATAATAGGAGTAATATATATATAATCTTTCTATGTATAAGAGATCAAAAAATATCAAAGATCTTGAAAGACTAGAAAAAAAAACTCCTCCATTATATAAGTATTTTATATATTTTAGATACAATTTTTTATGTAGAAAAGGGATAAAAAATTAAAGAATTAAAAAATTAGAAGAAAACCTTTCTTTTTGTTTAGTTAAATGGTTGCTTATTCTTGTTTCAACTTAGTCTTTATAGCCTTTTTGTTCATTCATCTTAGTGTACTTTATAAGGTACAAATAAGAAATCTAATAAATTACTCATTAGGTGAAAACATAAATATTCCTTATTTAAAGTCAACCGTTAATATATTTCTTTTACGTAAAAATTTTTGTTGAGTTATCTTATTATGTTTACATGTCTTTTTCTTATTTGTGAATTGGTATGAATATCCATACCTATACTTTTAGTTTAGATATAGAAGAATCATCCTAAAAATAAATAGATTTGATTTCACTTTAGTATATCCTACAAAGATGGTATTAAAATGCGAAAATAAATGAAGTATCCATTAAATTGACGTCACTTATTCTTTGAGTAGTCCTTTCTCTTTAGTAATGGTTAACAACAGTGTCATCTTCTAATATGCAAACATTGCTTAAAAGATGAAATAGATAAAATAGATTAATTCACAATCCAACCAATATAATTTAAATAACTCACAAAGTTCATATCTTTAGGTAGAAATGACACAATATGGAAAAGATCTAAAACATCCGCCCAATACTTAATATTAAAAAATCAATTAAAAGAGATTAGACAACATATTTATCGAGAAAAATGAAATTTAAAGCACTCTTAAATTGAATTTGCCATACCTTACCATTTTGGGTTATAAGAGGATAAGCATCAATATCCAGAGAAATGAACCAATCCTATTTTAGTGATAATTAAAGCAAAATTGATGCACATTAAAGCATGAAAGAAATTGGAGAAAACCCCTTAGGGTATGCATAATCAGCCTTCCCCACAACATCGATGTTCTGCAAAGCAATATCAAAACTCTATTGATCTCTTTCTTACTTTCATCACTTCTTTTGCTTCCTTTCCTTGCTTTTAATCTTAGGTTAAGTTGTATTATAGATTAGGACAAAGATAAAAAATGAAAATGGATGGTTTCTTGGGATCATTTTATAAATGTATTATTTTCAATTCCTATTTTATTCATCGAACACCCAATTCAACTTGTATTGTTGATCTACTAATGTACTAGTGCATCACTTGAAGATTTTCCCAATTAAATTTTTTTTATTTAATTTGTGGAGATCAATTATTATATTGAGTGTTTAGGAAAAATTTTAAAATCTCACAATTTCACAAACTCTAGTATTTTCACTACTAGTGCTAAATGACATTAGTTAACTAAAAAGTTCGATATTAAATGTGAACTGATATATATATATATATATATATATATATATATATATATATATATATATATATATATATATATATATATATATATATATGAGTGACCTTGTATATTTGATGATTTCATGTGGGTTTTTAAACCAACGTTAAAAATAATAATGGTATCAATTTTTTTTAAAAAAAAATAACATGTTGAATGTCTCTATAATGTTGAATCATTGACATAAAACATCAGTATTATAAGTAATATGGAAAGTAATCGAAATTGACGTGGAAAATAAGTTATAACATCAATTTTTAATTTAATAACTAATATGATTATTTATACTAGATTTTAGTTTGTAAACCATCATTGAAAATTGATATCTTTTCATATCATATATTTTATATAGCACATTGATTTATTTTAAATAACTAATGTGTAATATTCAATATATAACATCAAAATTTTAAAATAATTAATATATATTTTATTTTCCCCTAAATCTCACTAAGCCTAAGAAAATATTCATCAAAACCTAATTACAAATAACAATATTCAAGTTCTATTTAAATGTTTCTCTAGTTAAAAATAGACTAAAAACCTATTTTGCTCCCTATAAGATTGAATTTTTATCAATTTGTCCCTAATTAAAAATTTATATTAATTTGGCCCCTATAAGATTAAAAACCTTAAATTTTAATGTTTGTGTAGTAATTCAGTATTCCATCTCACATATGAAAAGGCTAAAATTTGAGGGTTTTAAATTTCAAAAGAATCATATTGATACATGCTTTTAGTTAAGGACAAAATTAATAAAAATTCAATCTCACAAGGATTAAAATAGGTTTTTAGTCATAAAAAATAATATCCTAATACAAGAAAATCTTAATGATAATAATTTTATACATTTAATTAGATCCAAAAAATTAAGGATATAAAATAATAAATAATACGTACATGTTACAAAACACTGACAATAATACCTCTAAATACTAGAAAAAAAAGGTTACATTCTTTTACAATGATATAGTCATTGACAAAACCTTTTGTAAAACTCACTATGACAAAAGAAGGACACAAACAAGTCATAATTAATTTTGTAAATGCAATATTAATAATATATACTTCTATTAAAGATAAATTTATTATCAAGTTTATGCCATTAAATTTTGGTAGTATTATATGTTGTTTGTTTAGTTGGGAAGCATTATTCTCACCACCATGGTAAAGATTATTGTCATTATTAAAAGAGTTGGAACATAGTATATAAAACTCACATCATATTAACATATTAAAATATATAAACAAGTATTAGAAACTAATAATTACACTAATTATACATAGAATATGAATATGAGAAATATGAACGCAAATTACCTTTAATTTTTTATAATAACTTTAAAAGGATCTTTAACCCATATCCGTTCAGCATGATCATCCCACATGTAAAACTTCTTTATATCACCTTCATCGTCCACAGAAAGTATTCCTAAAGAGAAAGAATAAGCCTTATAAACATTATTCTCCATGTCTTCTTCGTCTCAATCATCGATAATTTATCTCTTATATGTATCACTCCTCATTGAATAAGTTTATAACATTAAAAACTTATTTTACCTTAAACACCATTATAAATAAATTCATTGTATGACTTTTCTTATTAAAATCTACCAATATGAATCCTAACTCATTAACTTGGATGTTGTTCTTATTTTTAACCCATTTGCATCAAAACACAAGCACCTTAAACATAGCATAATCAACCTCCCAAATATTTTCAAAGATCATATAATATGATATATTAGTGTAAACAAGGTTTTTATCTTTGGAACTACTCATATGCATCGCTTAACCTACCAAAATAACTCCTACTATTTTGCATAATGCTTTTGTCTTTTTATGCCTTTATATAGAAAGAATACCTGTTGATGTCATATCCACGATAAGATAAGACCTCTGTGTGTGGCTCATGTGCTAGCCATTTTATAGTCTTAGAAACAATATTTGGTCCTTGCACAATGCAAAAACAAACTCAACTTTAGAATTAATTAAGGAATGATCAATTGTGTTTAATTTGTATTCATTAATCATTCCTTTAGCAATTTAACTTCTTTATAAGGGTTATATGTTTATTTGGAATATCTTAGAAGATCTTTAGCTATTAAAGTCAATATGTATGTACTAAATTTATTTTAGTAGTCACTGATGGTCTAACCTAACTAGGAAAATGAAAAAAAAATGCCTTTAACAGGTATTGATTAAGCCTTGAGGTGAGGCCTGATCAAAAGCATTCTTTCCTTAAGAGCAAAAGTTACTTACAGGTGTAACCACTATACCAACATCTAGAGGAACTTTTGTAAAGGACAACAGCAAGTAGGTAGAACTTTATGAAAAACTTAAGGCTTAACCTCAATGCTAATCGCATGCCCATCCTCAAAATAGGAAATCTTGATATTGACACTGCCTTATGAAAGCCCCAACTCACTACTAGGATAATTAACTTACCTCTAGACTTTTAGTACTTTCTCTATTGACCCTTAATAAGGGGGGACTCATATACTTTTACATAAAAGCTAAACTAAATAAGGCTAACTCAATTAGAGCAACTTTAATTGGATTGGCTAGATTGACATCTAAATAAAGTTGAATTTCTTCATAATTATACAGGGTGTAAAGGTAAGCCTGTGTATAAATTTCATGAATTATACTTACCACCCAAGTACACATATTTCAAGACTCTTAGTGTTTGAAGAATATCCTTATAGTACATTAATAATAAATAGACATTTATAGAAACTTATCTTCTCCTTTTTAAATAAATTAAAGTAAGGTAATGAAAAATATTTTCATCAACCTCTTCTTTTTAATGATAGTTCTTTTAAATGGACATTTCAATCAAATCCAACCTAAATCTGACTTAATCCTTGCTTTTCCTCAATAAGTTTAATAGTGTTCTAATAGAACTATCATAAATATTTTTCTTTATATGCATGAAATCAATGTCACATCTCATAAGTATCTTTTTTTAGTATGGAAGATCGAAAAATATAAACCACTTCTCTTACAAAGTTTTTACACCTATAGCCTTGTAGGATTTGCCAAAAATGATATTAACATTTTTAACCCATTTATGAACCTCATATCTAGTTAAAGGCATTAAAGTCGATGCTTCCTCTAGTGACATATTAAAAACTTTTCTTAACATGTGATATCAGTGGGAAAAGTAAAAAAAAAGATCTAGTGACTAAATATATTATTTTTTCCTATGCTTCAAATAAGAAGAATAAGTACCATTTTCATAACTAAGGCATACTCTATGCCTTTTGACATTGTAACTGGACAAGTTATCGCATTCTCGAAAAAAATATGGCATGCAAAACGAAATACTCCTGATGATATGCTTCAAAGACCAAGACACTTTCTTCCTACATCATCTCTAAGTCTTCAATCAAATATACTAAAAAGACTTCTATGTTATTTCATGGTTATTTTAGACATGAAATAAAAAAAGACAATATGATATACTTACACTTCATGCATAACCAAGGAAGTAGATTATAGATTATCAATATAACAAATCATGTGATATGTTTATTGCTTATGTTATTATAAAAGTTCATTGCATCGATGTAAAGTGCAAGCCTAAAGTTTCTTAGTTCATGACTAAATACAAGGAATAATATATCAACTATGCACCATTAAGTAAAATCATTTGAATGTTAAAACTTACCATTGAATGATGCATGTTCCATATGCTATGTAAGCTTTTTAGCATCCTTTACATTGGTAAATATTTGTTTAATTCTTGACATTCTTGACATTGGTAAATATTTAGTAAATATATATTCATTGCATCGATGTAAAGTGCAAGCCTAAAGTTTCTTAGTTTATAACTAAATACAAGGAATAATATATTAACTATGCGTCATTAAGTAAAATCATTTGAATGTTAAAATTTACCATCGAATGATGCCTATTCCATATGCTATGTAAGGTTTTTAGCATCCTTTACATTGGTAAATATTTATTTAATTTTTGACATTATTGAAAGATACCATAATACCTTAGCCAAGAGCCCTTTAATTGTTGATGACTTTATTTTTCTTTAGTTTGTAGCATGTACCTCACATTTGGACACTCTAGTAAAGTTTTATAATCCTTTTAGTACAATATGCAATTATTTTAAGTAATTATATATCTTTTTATACTACATTTCATTGAGTACATGACTTTTTTGGTATTATAAATATGATATAGGAGCTTATACCCTTCGAGAAATATTTCTTTCAATAAGTGCAGTAATATCATAAAGTTTTAGTCACTTCAACAATTCCTCACTTTCAAGTTGAATAATCTTAATACAGTAGATAACTATATAAATTTGGTGTAACTTGAATACAAAGACTTTTCAACATCACTTAACAAGCTATCAAGGACATATGGGTGTTAAGTGAAATTATATTCAATATCATGCATCAATTCCTCTAATTGATCTTCCAATCCCACATTAATGTCATTGTCTTCATGAACTCCTATGCCTCCATAAGTACTAAACAAACTAAATAACCCACCTTCCCTATAGTATATCCACTATGTATACCTTTGGTTAATACTATGGAAAAATAAATGATCTTTTATCCTAGTTGGTTTAACATTCCTAACATAGCAACATCTCACACAAAGACTCCTAATATTCTTATTATCAATTTCCTTTTCTTAGCTTACAATAAATGTAATAAATTCTTCAACCTGCCCGACATATTCAAGAATTATCCAATTAGTAAATATCCATCCATAATTCAATACTACCTAATCTAAATCTCAATAAATATATAAAATATATTCACATATAAAAAATACACTAACATATGAATAATGTGAAGTATGCAATGAAGTTTGTTGCCTTTAATACTAATATTGAATTTGTATATTAAGCTTTTCAAATTATAATTTTCAATAAATAACCTCAATGTCATATAAACTAAATTAGATAATTTGTCAAGGATGCTCCTTCATAAACATAGCACATACTTGCTAAATATGTACAATGTATTTACTCTATAGGGAATGTACGCAAATATCAATACCCATGTCACCCAAAATACCAAAAAATGAAATCAAACACATAAAATCTAAACAAATACAAAGGCACACAATTATAATATAGAGACTTTTTTCCTTAGGTTTAAAGGTTAAAAAAAAAGTGATCAAATGCTCTTTAACAATAAGAAAAAATCTTTAATGAATTAGGCCAAACTTGAGGTTAAATGCAAATTTTAGTAATTTTTCATTTGAATTTTTTCTTAGAGTACAATGAATCTTATGAGGAAGATGTTCATACTTTGTACCTTGTACTTTGGCATTGAGACAGAGTTTTTCTTCTATTTCAATTCTCATCTTTGTTTTTGTGAATTTAGTGAAAACTAAAATGATGTCTCATGTTCCATGTCGGGTGTATACTATAATCAACATCTAATATTGACATATTTTGTTAAAATGTTAACAATTGAATATAAAACATCATTTTAAAAAAAAAATAATACGTTAACTTAGATAAAAAAATTATTCAAAGACATTTATAAATTGATGTGCTAAACTTATAGATATGAAATATCTAGTTTTCCATGTTAGTTTTAGATAAAAAAAATTGATATCTAGATGTAAAGACATTAGTTTACAAAAAAAGGTCATGATTTCTCTTGAATGATTTTTTTTCTTTCATAAAACAATCATCATATTGAAATTTTTTAAACTTCAAATTAAATATGATAACTAAAAAATATCAAATAGGAAAAAGAGTTATTTTTCAATATTTAAAATAGAAAAAGTGTTATTTTTATCTTGTTATACAATGAAATCATTATACATTTTTTAATAACATATAACTTTCATTTCTTTAAGTAGAAAGTTATCTAAATGTGAAACTATAAAGAAATTAAATTAAGAAATATATAATAAAAGAGATAATAATTAATTATGAAAATATATTCTACTATTTTATTTTATTTATGTCAATTTACGTCATTAAACTAACAAATGCAATAAATAACTGACTTTTCATTACATATATGTATATTATTACATTAAAAAAATACAATAATAATAAATAAACAAATGAAAAAGGAGACTATGTTCCATCCTTACTAGCAAGAATTACATTTTTTTCATATTACTTGAGGGCTTCCAAGTTGGAAGATATAAATCATCATATTTAATATTATCAAATCTAGGCAACACATTTGCTTATTTTACTAACTACAGAGTGTGGATCAAATTCAATGATAACTCCTCTTCCATCTCATTTACCATATCTAAAGATGTTGCAATTCTTGTCAAAAGATTTACCTCCTTTGATATCTTAGGCTTCATAATATGATAATGTCAATTTGTCAAAAGATCTTCACATTCAATATTACTAATTTTTGTTCAAGGACTTTTGTCACACTATGAAAGTTGAAATATCAAAAAAGGCTAGTCTTTCAATAAGATCCATAATATCTAAAAATGTGTCAAATGAGATAGAAAGAAAGTTATTTTTAAATTTAATCTAAACTCTCAACTTAGATAATGGAAACTAAGACATCATTTAAGATATTTAAAATGAAAAGTGCAAGTAAAATTTATAAGTAATATGTAAAATATTAGATGTCAATTATGAAACCACCATTGACGTCTAAAATATGATTTTTTTTTCATGTAAGCTAGCTATTGATATACTTTTAGACATCATTTAAATCTAACAATGATGTGTAAAAGGTTTGTAGTTTAAAGTGTGGTGCCTAAAATTACTTTAGATATTGGTTATTTAAACAATTGATATTGTACATTTTTGTGACTTCCCATAACCCCGTGAATGCTATATTGCAATTAAATTAACTACCTATTAACAAACTTTTACTTGTCAATTGCTTACATGAACTGACATTCTAAATCTTTGTGGTTTCCTACAAGTTTCTAAATAACATAATTAGTTAGTCGTAAATATATTTTTTAACATTGGTTTCTATTTACAACTGATGTCTAATATTTAACCTTATTTTCAAATTTAACATTTGGTATTCTTTTATGTTAGATATTTAGAAATTGATGTAATAAGTCCGAATCTTATATCCATATCCATTTTTATTAAATAATCAACATGGTTAATGTGTTTTTTTAATCGATATTAGCTTAACAAGATTTGTTACAAATGATAAAGATAATTTCACACAATGAAACCTTTGAAACTTTGGCTATGATATCATAATTCAATAAAGATCAAAGATGAGAAAAAGAAAAAATAAAACATATTTACAAATTTACAATTGAAAATAAATATCAAATAAAGTTTAAAATTACAATGGATCATTATACGAAGAAATTATAAATAAAAATATAATAAGATCCCATTTAGCACATCATATAAGACTTGATAATATAAGATAAACTATATAATTAGGACTTATGCAACATTTCAAGATTTCAAATAAATTATATAACGTATCCAAAAATCTCCTCTTATATATCTAATTTTACATAAGGCTATCCACTTTCTATAAGAGAAGATAAAGGCCGATGTTAAAATAAATATTGAATTATTAAAATTAAAAAATATTTTTATATCCTTATCTCTCTCATTTATCAAAAACAATTCTTATTTATTAAAAAAAGTCTTTTTATCTTTCTTCTTTGTATCTTTCTTTTTAATGTTCATTATTTTACATTAAAATGTCTTTTTTCATAATCATATAAAATATCATCTCTTACTATCACTCACTCACTCACACATACACACATTCTTATTCTCTTCTAAGAATCATAAAATCATGTTTTACTAACTCAGCTAGCTATACAGTAAAGAAACTATATTTATAATGTTCATTAATTTATGTTTTTAAAAAAAGACTTGATTTTTGTTGAATTTTTATGTTTAAATTATTATTTTATTATAAATATTTTGTGGGTGTGTTACATATACACATATATAATTAAGTACATGTTACAATTTTTTTACCACAATGTAAATTGCTTAATTCATATTATCATATATTTTTAAGATATTATTTGCAGATAGTGATGAATATAAGAATTTTAAGTTTTGAGGATAACATTTACATCTAAAATTAAAATAAATTATTGTAAAAATATAAATATTTAAATAAAAATATAATTTATTTTAATATTTCCTTTTTGTGTGTGTTGTTATATATAATTAATGAGTTTTAGATATTTTTATATTTGTTTAAAACAATTTTTTTCTTCTCAATTGATGTAAAAATAACTTTTAAAGGTAATCTTAATTAAATTTATAAGGATAACATATATTATTAATGTATAAGGCAATATGTATAATTAATATTTATGTTTATATATATATGTGTGTGTGTGTGTGGAAAAAAATTATTTGGGGGGCTAATTGCCCCTACAACTTCTTACATAGGTCCACTATTGATTATTGGAGGGTATTCTAGTCCAACTATATACTTTAAATCATTTAGTGCAATTTTATTAATTTTGTTTTATGTAAGGTATTTTATTAGATAATTTATTTTTTAAATCTATACATTATTGTAAAACATGATAATAAACATAAGATAGGATAATTTTATACAATTATTTATTTCACACGATTACAAATCAAATGTTATATAGCATATTATCTTATCTTATATAATATTATATTATACTATTTAATAGTCCTTATTTTATATTATATAATGTGTCAAATAAGGCTTAAAGATCCTATATCACAATAAATTTCAAATCCTTATTATTGATCTCATTGTGAATCCTATTGAAACATCTCATTTATTTTATGAGATTGCCAGAGACATCAGAAAATGGAAAGGATAAATTAACAAGATTCCCATCAAAAGCAAGATTTCATCAAAGACATCCAACATAGAGGTTTTAAAACATAATTCTAGTTTCAAATCTTATATAAACAGCTCACCCATTTTATGAGCTTTTTGGAAACTTTAAAGGATAGATAAAATGCTTCCATAAGATTACAAACTAAAGATATCACTAGAATTTCATCAAATCTTGTAATAAATCTTATGAAAACATTCCATCTATTATGTGAAAGCACTAGAACTCTAAAAAATGGATAGGTTACCTTAACAAGATTCCTAACAAGAGATTTCGTCAGAGATTAATTCATTTAAAATAAAGAGTAAGAGAATAGAGTACAAAATTTAAAAGCCTTTTGATACACCAATCACATCGATTATTAATATAAAATTAATATGTTAAGATATATCAATTTTCAAGGCATCACTTTAGACATTATTTATATATATAAAAAATTAACATGGTAACCTTATCCCCCTCCTTTGAACTAACTATTCAACTTTTATTAGACGTTAGTTTTCTAATAAGTAACATAAAAAGATATGATAATTTTATAATGTCAATTTTTAATTTGAGCTAATATATTAAGTTACTTATATTTTTAAAAATGTCACTACATCATCGTATACATCAGTTTTCCCTTTAATTGATGTCAATTTGACTAATGTTGTAACATAATTTTGTAGTAGTGTTTGATAAAGAAAGAAATAAAAGAATAACTAAAAAAATACTTCTTTCCATTCAAAACAATCTTAATAATTATACAAAGAAAGTACTCGGCCTTTTTTATATTCTTAAGTGCCATCTAATTACCTTAAATAACCTAATTGCACTTTTAACTAACTTAAGTTCTAAATTTAAACTATACAATAACACTCACCTTAATTTAGAATGCTCAAATATTGCATTCCCAATATTCTTATAAGTTTCATAAATTGTCAACTAAGATGCTTACAATTTGATTATATATAAGTTGTAGTTGTTGGAAATCGCACGTCATACATGCACAGCGGAATAAAAATTTGCACGATTTCCACCAAGGATCCATGCGAATTTAGAACGCCATAGATTAGGGATTAGGGTTTATACCTTTCGGCCAAAAATCTTCTGTCCGCTACACAACAAATCCGATCTGCTTCTGTCCATTTTCCAATCCAATCTCCTCTCCAAATCACGAACCGGAATAGTAACTAGAAGATCAGATCACCAGTATAGCATTTATGTGGCTGCACCTCTATGGTATCCACACGAACCCATGAATCACCGATGAATGTCCACTACACACACCAGTTAGAATTGATCTCCTTACACCTCGTAGTCCTAGCTACGCCTCTTCAGGGGTTTTGGTCAAGGAGAGGTGCTAAGGTTTTCTATGCCTTTTTTTAGGGTGCGTGAATAATGATAGTCATCCTATTATTACCCAATAAGCCTATTTAAATAGGTGCATAGAAAAACCTAACCTATTTGGGCTTTATTCCATATACAATTATTAGCTTACTATTGAGCCTTATAATTATAACATGAATTCCCAAATATTAAGCCCAAACAATTTAGTCCATTAATTCCAAATTCACTAGGCTCTAAGCGTGCGACCCTACAAGCTCTCATTACGTTAGCAATGACCATTAATCATATTAATGATCATAAACAATGATTGGTATCTAGCAACACATCATTATTACCTAAGTAATGAGAAAGTCGGTGATTTGACTAAACCTTTACACGTGATCATCACTTATGTCCTTTTGTCCTATACATCTAGATTGAGCACGAGACATAGACCGTGTCATTCCCGTATAGCCCAATCTTAAGGTTTCTTGATTCCTAAGTAAGCTGACTGAAACAAATGTAATCGACATCTCATGTCAATTCATCTGAGCATGGCCATGCATTTTCTCAGCTTTACTTAATCAAGGGGCCCATAGATGTTACTCTTGTTATATAGGAGGGACAAATCCCATCTTGATCACACAAACCCTTCCACATGATATGTGACATATCCAATATCTACCCTTGCATTCACTTAACCATTAGTGACATAGAATATTATCAAAATATGAAACTCACATGTAGGGAACCTTGGTGATCTCAGGTCAAAGGATCATATTAATAATGATCACTAAGAACCACTTATGACACTCATATAACGATCCATGTAGTGTTCTTAATATGGGTTAGTCCAGTATACAAGTTCTCTAACTTGTACTCATGTGTAAACTTAATATCCCATATAAGTCTTCACACATGCTAGTTTTAACATATCAAAGCAACCTAATCCACAATGATATATGACTAGGGACATTTAAGAATACAATTATTCTAAGGTTATTATTATAATTGAATATATTACGCAGACAATATATATAAATATAATAATTAAAATTGTCATTAAAATAACATGATTCAAAATTACAATTACCAATATGATTGGTTTTAGGGCATATACACTAACAATAGTGTTCAATATCAATTTTTCCTTTTGCTAGGCATTTTTTGAGATTTTAAATAACATAAACTCCCGCTTCTGCCCAAAAGTGATTAGGAATAGCTTTTGTTTTAAGCAGACTCATGACTATGTTTAGGATTGTTCTATTCCTTCTTTATATTGTTCCATTATGCTAAGGAGTATATGGAGTAATTACCTTATGATTTACTTTCTTGTGCATACATATTTAAAGTTAGCTAAAAAAAAAATTCTCCACTTCTATTAATTCTTTAGACTTTTAATGCATTTTTACTTTATTTCTCAACCATTAGTTTAAGAGTTTTGAAAGCCTAAAAAACATGTCATTTCCATTTTAATATGAACACCCAAATTTTTCTACTAAAATCATCTATTAAAAAAATAAAGTAGTTACTTTTACCTAATGACAAACTATTAATAAGTCCACAAACATCTAAATGAACAAGCTTAAGAGGCTTAATAGTTCTTACAATAGCTTGCCTTGAATATGGCATCCTATGTTATTTTTCTAGCGTATACCTTTTATATAGCTTTAACTTATACTTGATAATCTAATGACTATGACTTTTTTTATTAAGTTAATTTAAGCTCCTAAAATTCAAGTGCCCAAAATTTAAATGTCATACCCAATTTTTCTCCTTCAAAGTTACAAATAAGCATTATATAATACACCATTAGTCTCAATTTTAAAAGTTCTATTTTTAATAGGGGAGCTTTCAAATGCTCTATTTTTTGAATTTAACATAACAAGATACCTTTTTTTCCATTTTGAATATGTAGCCCTTTTCTAATAACTACCTTATGTTCAAAAGGTTACTCTTTATTGCTAGGACATATAAGACATTGGAGGTATATGAATGACTTCCATTTTTTTATTGAATTAGGATTTTCCCTTTAACCTCAATAGAAAATGTAATTGAATATGTAAATTTAAATACTAATCTTACTAGAATAACTTGTGTTTGAATACTAGAAATTGTCTTTTTCCTTTTTCTAATTAAAAGTTTACCATTAGGAGGAAATATTGATCTTTATCTAAATCTATTAAAATAAGTTAACCCAAAATGAGCAAAAACTATATATAGGTAAATCCTAAATCATGCTACATTTTCATTAAATCGAAGTTAGGTTAGGTTGCTATAATATTAGTTCCTATTTAATATTTATCAAATAGTCTTAAATGAGTTTTTACAACTTGTTATGTTTTATTGTTATTATTATTAATTTCACATAACCATTTTATAATTTCACATCATTAGTAAATTGAAATTAGATATCGTCATCATCATTTTTGAGTTTGCATGTTAGGTTAACTATTTTGGTTAATAAGGAACCTAGTCATGCATAAAGGGTTAGTTATGTATAGTTTTAGGAGAACACTCTCTGCTCCCAAGGTGAATGAGAATTTTCATTTTTTCATTTTCATGTTTTAATTTAAGTTATATATGTTTAGTCCATTCTTTTCTTTTGAAAAATAGTTTAAAATGGATTTTTGGTATGTGAACTGAATAAGTAGATAGTTGACTTAATTGATTACATTAGGTTATAAGTAATATAGAATTTATGTTAAATTGTTGTATGCCTTCTATTAGATCCACATGGATTTTTCACACTAAAAGCATGCTTAGGATGCATGTACAAATATGCACAATAAGGTTTATGTTATGAAAGGCATGTTAGAATTTATCATAGGATGGAACATGATGTATGTAAGAATATGCATGTTATGATTAGTGATGACTATGAATTATGTATACAATTATAATGAGATGCTTGGATGATTGTAGTTGTGATACTAGCCTAATTAAAGGTTGAAATTAGAAAGGTGTACGTAGTAAAGAATTCATAACTTTAAGAAGTTTAGGATAGTGATATCTAGAAAGCATGCTAGCTTTAGGCGTACTTTATTTGCCAATAGGCAAGGATTTAAATTCAAAGATGATACTTACTAGGAGAAGAGAAATCCATTAGTGTTTTAATTTTTGAAATAATTATTCATCCAACTTAATAATTCACAAAAGAAAAAAGATGATGATATTGAGATTATTCCTACAAACAAATAGAGCTTAAGAAAGCAAATGACCACTATTATATTATTAGTTATTTAAATTTTTAAATAAAGAGAAAATTTATTAGCATAAGCATTTCACCTAGATGTTACACACTTAATTGGACATATGACTTGCCAGGCTAACTCATTTCAACCTCGTGGGCAAAAAGGTGGTCGTACGAATACCTCTTAGTAACATGAACATTTAAACCAATATCCACATGGATATCTAACCTTCACATTAACATTTCTCAATACCTCCTTTATAAATAGGCAATTAGCCCCCGATGTAGATCCAAGGCACTACTTATTATATATCCAAGCTCTTCACTAGGGACATGTTATTTAAAGATTTTATCATTTACCAAAAAGCAAAATTTAGACTTGTAACTTTCAATAAAAAGTTGATAAAGTTAAAACTTTTTTAGTAAAGATTTAAAAGAAAAATGTAAAGCTTTCATTCAATTAATAATTTGTACAAATCTAGTTAACAATTTGTTGATATATGTAATTTTTTATTTGTCTAAAAAATAGCTTAATTTACAAAATGTAGGACATTATGCTAATTATAAAAACTAAAGAATAAAATTAATTCAAATAAAAGTTCAATAGAAGTTAAAGGATAGAAATACATTTTCAACTTTCACGTGGTTTAATTTAATAATTAGGAATATACTTGAGCCATGTTCCACATTGAATATAAATGATCTCCTCTGCCAGCACTATAACAATACCGGGTATCTAATATTGCCTAAGGCTACGGTTTGATTCCAATAATTAGGAGTACATTAAGTGAACTATCGCTCTTACTATTAAAAAAATGATCTCCTTTGTTAGGAATATCAAGGCCACACTCCTTAACAATAGCATGTTGTATTTAGAGCTTGTTTGAAATATAGTATAAAAGAAGGTCGATAGTATAATCATATACTATCCAATCTTAAAAGATGTTTAGTATATGCATCAAATAGGATAATTTAATCTAATCAAACCATTTTATTATGTTGACATAGGTTTAAATTATCATCTCCTTATAAACATGATAAGGGTTGGTAGGATAAAAGTAAATTTTTCCCCTCCCTTTTATCCTTAATTTCAAAAGATGACATTATGAAACAAAATAAGAAGTTATCAATGAATTGTGGGTTGCAACTAATGGTTGACCATCACCTAGTCTTGTTAATTACTACTCACCAGCATCTATCGTTATTGATCATTGCCTACTGCTGCCAACTGCTCCCTATCTCTATTAACCACTATCACCTCTTATTATTAACTACTACTTATCATCACTTACTACTACTAATCATCATTGTAGCCATCCATTACTGTTGACCATCACTTATTGCCATCTACCATTATTGACTATCATCTATTGGCATCCATTAATGTTTATCACTATTTACTGGTACCTACCATTATTAAGCACTACTTATCGCCACCCACCATTATTGACAATTGTCACCCACTATCGTTTTTGAAAATATATAATTTTGAAAAATAAATGCTATCTAAAAGTAATTTTATCCAAATAAATATTTGTAATATTATCCATGTTATATATACTCAATAGTATAACTTTACATTATCATTTTCTTATACAATTGTGCATCAAACATTAAATGGTGTTATATTTTATTCTTTCATTCTCTTATCTTATATTATCATGTCATCCAAATGAGCCTATACTATTTTATTTTTGAAATGTTTTTTATGGGAAGATAACGAACTGGAGACCAATCCTATTTTACCATCCAAGTAACTCACCTATAGAGAAATATTTCTACATGGGTAATCTTTATGAAAAGTTCAAATTGGTTAAGTACTTTTGCCATTTGATAAATTATTTTCAAATCTCAAGTAAAAAATGAACAGAAAAAAAATCTTAAAGACACAATAAATAATTTGATGATGAAAACATTTCAATTCTTTAAAACATAATTTTTAAAATCGAACTAATTATTAAATTAAACAAATCATTAATTCACTAGTTCATTAATTTAACCAATGATTCACTAGTTGGATTAATTTTAAATTTAAAATATAAATTATATGTATATATACATGTATGTTTAAAAATGTTAATTATATATATTTATAAATACATACATATATTTGTGTTGCATATTTATAATAACAAGTTATGATAAAACTTAAAAAAATACTACAACAAAAGTTCATTAATTTTATAAATAAATAAGTAATAAAATATAAGTGATATAATGATAATAATTTAAGCTATAAATATTTGTAAAAAATAATATAAATTCAATTGATTTAAAATTCTAAACATATAATACTTCAATTATTATAAAACTATAATTTTTTAAAAAAATACATAAAACTTATAATGAACTAGTTCACAGTTCAATTCATTGATCTTGACTACTTCATATTGATTTTAGCTAGTTCATACTAATTCTGATTGGTTTACATATATTTTTTTATTCAATATTCTTAACTAAACTTACTCAACAACTAGTTTACTAACTTATTAGTCTAAACAATTAGTCCTAGTTCAATTTTTAAAAATATGCTTTAAAGCTTAAACTTCTCATAAAATTACCCTTTTTATGTAACACTAAAATTTTAGTTTTATTGCCTATATTATATTTTGACAAATTAGCTGTGTTATTTCAACATCATAATTTAGTGAATCCTAAAATTAACAAGGTAACTAAATCTTAGTACTATAGTAGAAATTATTTCCTAATTATGAGTATGTCATAAATTTTCGAGCACTCAATTATAAAAGAAAATTACATTTTATCAACATTTGGTATGACTCTATTCACGACTTGCCTACTTAATCTTCAAACTGTCAAAATGTAAATTATACCATTAATACTTTGTCTAGTTATATTAAATTTTCTTCCAAATTTAGTAAAAATTATTATTTGCAAGTTACGTACTCTCTTATTGATCCTAACAAATAATTTAACTTCTTTTTATTGGAAAGGAGAATTTTTAAAAAGAAGAAAGAATACAAAAGTGGAAGATAAGGAATCCTAAAAAATTAATACAAAATTGATGCCCAATTTTTATGCAAACTTTGTCATGTCAACCCTAACAAACATTAGCTGTTAGCCAAAGAAAAACAACATAATCCTTTCCATTAGAGAACACATTTGACTAAGCCTACCTTCTGAAAATTCTAACATTCCTTTCCAACAAAATGCATTAGATAATTTTATCCCTAATTTAACCTTATTTTACCATAATTTATCCTTAATTTCACCCATTCACTCAATTTCCTCATCAGCATAAAATATAAGTTCCATATAGTTTTTTATTTAATAAAAACTCTTAAAGATCATCTTTGATATCTGCAACATTTCTTCGGTGCAATGCTGGAAATAAGGTCAGAATTGCAACCTAAGCAATTTTAGGACTATGTTTGGATAAGTTTCCAAACTTACTTCAGAATAAATTGTCTTCAAATCACAATTAGATTATAGGATGTGGAGACCATCTAATAACTTTTATCCAATAAAAAATCCTTCAAAATCAAAATTTGCACCTAGTTGAAATAATTATCAAACAATATTTTCAAAGAAAAAAAAAACCTACAATAAATTCTATCAAAATCAATTATCAACAATTAATTATAAAATTAAAAATTGTTTGACAAGTTTTTTTGTAAAATCTATTTTTAAAAATTATAACTAGATGTATAATATAATATAAAAAATAAAAATAATTTTTAATATTTACTTAATTTGTTCTTCATGCCAATTTTATAATTAATTAAAACATTTTTTCACTTACTTATCCAAACACTATTCTTTATTTTCTTTAAATTTGAAAACAATCTTTCAAAATAGATAATTATTTTTACAAATAATTGTTGAGAACAGTTTCTAAAAACAAAAAATATAAAAATATATCCAAACAAACTCTTTATCTCATAAATTGATGGAAATTGATGAATCAGAAACTGAGCGGATGCAGGTGGCACTAGAATGCATGTAGGTTTTGCCAATTTGCCATTGTGGTTCTTGAGATCTCATCCTTTGAACTGAGAGTCATAGGACGTTCAGCTGTATTAACCAGCTATTGCTTTTACAGGCCATCCTATTCTAAATCCTACAACAAATCCCTAGCTAAAGGAAACATAAATGAATGCCCAGAAAATATTGAAGCTATTAAACCCGAAATGCTAGTAAAAAGAGATGCAAGACAAAATTACAATAAACAATATCAATACCTACATGCAAAAAACCAACCCTGCATGATTGCTCAGGCATCCAGCAAACATATAGGCAAGGAGAAGAAGTCAAATCTCATTATGTTCCTTTCTAATACCAAGAACCCACCGAGCAAGATGCGTCAGATATGGCTCTGCTTGCGAATTACTGCTCAAGATTGATCCAAGACTTTGAAGCTCGGCATTAAATTCCCTCTCAAATTTTCTGCAATAATTTAGTAGTGTCAGAATGCATCTTATGGATAATATGGTTGGTCCCATGTATTCTTTTTGGACTTACAGAACAGAATCTGTGACCGCAGCATTTCTAGTGGTTGACTTGAGCCTGTTCCCTGATTTCTTTTGTTTGGGTTTGTTAAAACTGTCCGAAGCATCAATAGGTTCCTCTGGACTGTGTATTTCAATAGAAGATGAAATAAGCCACTGAGTTGCTGCTGCATACTGTAGGCACATCAATTTCAGCTTCTCTACTTTCTGCATTGAGAAAATCAAAGATAAAAGTTCTTGAATTTAGATAGAAAATGTGAGATAAGAAGTTGAATGATTGTGAAGGGTTTGAACCAATTGTCTAAGCCGTGCTCTCTATCTCTGTATATAATTATGTCCAGCTGGAAAAATCACGACTTCTGTTAAAATGTCTACACATGTTACCCGTTTTTCTTCATTTTTCTAATTCTATTTATGGATTTATATATTTTTAAATTTTTTAAATGATCAGCCTCAGTCACTATGCCTCTTTAAGCACTACGGTGTACCTTTGTTCATGTCTTGGAATACTCATCCCAGGTGTCCAAATCAAGGAAAAATTATTTTTTGAACTCTGACAACCAACTGAATCGGAAAAACAAAATGATAAATGAAAGTTGATATAAAGCTGGAGCCGAGATGTGGTTAAAGTTGAACAGTTAAATTATTTATATTGTTAAATTTTGGAAGATTAGGAATCTATTCTGGTCCTGCAGCCTAATCACTCAATAAAGTCTCCATTAATACAATAATTTAATTTCCACTGCTGGGGTGAGAAGAAAGCAACTCCGCTTGAAGAGAGGGCCAAGCAGAGTGACAAGTTTGTCTGCTCAAAAAAACCACCCAAGGAGATTTTTTTCACACTATTATAGATAGCAGTCTTCTAGTTCAAAATCTTACCACGTAAACTTGTGCTTCCAACAAAAATAAATGCAAAACCATTTAAGCTAACGAAGAAAACTAACCTTCAGCAGCTCAGGTAAAGGAAGAAGGCATTCTCTCAAGCATTTATCTAGGAAAAAATCATGATGTTGGATAACCTGTTATAGACAGAAAATGTCAGATTTTCACTTGCATCTCCCCTGCCCCCTTTCTTTCTGGCACACGCTCAGACACCAAAAGGCTTGAAAGTATTATAAATTGTAAAAAGGACATCAAGCTGTCTCAGAACAAAGTGACATACCTCATCTAGGCTCTTTGCTGACTGAAGTCTGTTATACATCACATGCCAATTGGGTTCAATAACCTAAAACAAACAACTCATTTATAAACCGGTGACTTAACAAACTGCTCAGCATGGTACTCACATTTCTTAAAAAGGAAGGACTAGATAAAGAAAAAGTGAATACAATATTTTCAATCCAGTTAAGTCTATAAAACATGAATAAAATTGACACTATGCAATTCAAAAGAAGGCATCAAACATATAGATTTAATATATCAAAACTTGGATTCAATGACTTCGAATTTCAAAATGAGGCAGACAATATCAAAGACAAGATATAAAGTAGAATAATAGAAAATGGTAAGTGAATGCTGAATATCAATATGCTAATAAAAAATATAAAATTTAAAGGAAAATTAAACCTGCCTCAAATGTCAGATAGTGTAAAAGGCTACTGATAAATTTAAGCATGCTATGACAAAGAAGGGATGATCTGGAGATAGCAGTTCCACGTGTATTTAGAGCACGAACTCCCTGCAATGTAAGACAAGGAAAGTGGTGAAAGGGAAGGACAAAATCATACCAAGATAAGTGAGGTGAACCAGATCCATACTTGATGTACTTGCCATGCTCCACAAAGCTGTCGCTCAACATGTTTACAGTGAAAAAGATACCGAAAAATCAACTGATATTTTGAAAGGGCTTTTCGTGATAAAACTAAAGATAGAGGCCACCGGACCTGAAACAAGAGACAAAAACAGAACCATATGATGGAACAACTAAGACAACATAAAGTGTCAAGGAACTTAACAGAGGAACCAAAAAAAAAAAAAAAACATGCACCTTATAACTCAGTGAAAATGTTTCAAGACCAGTAATGGTAAGTGAGTCATCTAGATCACTGTTATTTGAAGCACTCTCGCTAACTTCAACATCTCTAATTGTGCCCAACCTTTTAAGCAAAGAAGATTTGTCCTGAATGCCAAAAGTTTGCATGGTGATAAGTGAGATGCACCTTAAAATGCATTTCCTTACAAGCTGAGTTAAAAATACTTGCCACAAAACAAGTTAAATCTTCATGAAGAGGATCTGCTGCAGCTGCTGTTGTACGCAAAGCAAGGTCTAGCAGAGACTAAGTTGTACAAAAGAAATGAAGAAAGAAAAAGTAAGAAAGACAAGCCCATATTCAGAAATCAATCCTCTTACAATTCTAATATTCAGCTGATGCTTTCAATTTTTTTTTTTTTTGTTTTTTTGGGGGGGGGGATATTTTGTATGGCAAAATGCATAATATTATATACCTGAAGTTTTTCGACAGAGACTTCATCAGGCTTCTTTGCAAGCTCATCTCTAGCGATATCCATGAAATGTACCAAGAAATCACCCTGTGAGATCAAAACTTGATCATGATCATTATAATAATATTTGTCCATCTTTGTAAATTGACCACAAAAAGGAATGGATCAGTTCTTTAAAATGCATCACTAGTCATATGACCAACGTGTCCCTTGAACTAATCTTTCCAGCTTTCAGAGATTTCATAAGATCTGTTGATACAAGTTTAATACTACTACACCTAACAATAGTGCCTCATTAATTACTTAACATGCCAACTTAGAGAGCCAAAAGTTATTATCTATATTTGTTTCTGGTAAATCTAAAATGCCAACTCATTCTTGTTCCATCTCCCCTCACCCATTCATGCTAATATAATCCAGACCTTCCATGAGCCAGACTGATAGCTTCAAAATTCCTCTATTTCCCCTTCTCTTTGCAATAAAAAATAAGAAAATTTTAAGAACTTATCTAACTATTGAAGGCTTGTGTATAGAGCATATCCTTGCAGTTTCAATTACAGATCTTCATCTTTCTAAACATCAGATATTATATTTTGGCAAAAGGAGCCAATGTAACAAATTAGCATATCTTATCACAATCTTTGCACATCCTCAATTCTTGATTATCCCAGTTTGAACTTACCTTTGCTTTCTTTTTCACTCTAAATTTAAAAAAATAAAAGCCCACCAGCGTGCAAGCTTCTATTGCAGAAATCTCGACCTTCTACTTCATTTTCTAGCTCGTAAAAGAATTCTTAAATTGGCAAAAACAACCCTAAATCAGAAGTTTGAAACCATCTGAAAATTCGGTTACAAAAATGCCTGATTAACATAGCAACTGTATATGAAAAAGGCAATAGGTCTTACCTATCCACATCAAAAATTATTTTAAAAGCATCCAATTTGGTTGCTACAATCAAGTATAAGCAACAAACATCACATCTTCCTTCAGAACTGAGTTTATGCATTTATTTATTTATTTGGACATGGAATTGACAAGTTGATATGCAACTTATGGTCAAATTATGATAAAAACTAAATCATGAACCCAGTATTAACTTAGCCAATATAGCTAGTTGTCATTTTCAAAATGAAATTCTTGCAAGACAACCATACCTGATCGAGAAGAAGGTAGTGCTTTGTAGACCGCAGCTTTCCCAATAGATCATACTAAACATATAATGCAATATCAGAACTTGGATTTTCAACAAGTCCTAATTCATAATCATTACAAGGCATGTTTATAATTTTATCACTTGGTTTGATATTTAAACTGAACCTTACCTTCTCCTTGATGAGATTCAAAAGCTCGCCACTAGCAAAGTTATAAGCAGCTTTAATACATTCAAGATAATGATGATTTGAGCCAAAGCTCGTTAATTTTGAATTTTCTGATGCAGGGACCTAAAATAGCAAGCAATTAACTGCATTTAGTGATATAAAACCAATTACGAAGAAAGAAAGATGTTCCACAGGTGTCCTACTATTAGAGGGGTCATGGAAATTACAAAGCTATTCTACATACAAAGCAAAACTGTTACACTTAAAGAACCTGAACATTGTGCCCACATTCTCTCATGACATTCAGATATTTTCCAGTGGTCAAGATTGTTCCTGCAATATTTGAAAGGAAACTTGGAATTCCATCCTTGAGACTGTAACGTTGTCGCCAATATTTAGCATCATAATCTTGGGTGAGACTCTCCTACAAAGATATAAAAAGTGTGACCTATGGAAGCAGAAAAAATAATCTTTGGAATGTTATAAATGAAGGAAATATATCGACCTACCTTTTGAAGAGATTTGTTTTCTGCAATGAAGAACTCCCCATATGGATCGTCTATCACCCCTTCATAGACCCATCTTCATGTGTGTTTCATTCCCATTCATCAAGGAGGTAAAACACTAATCAGAGTTAATTGAAAGATGATTCATAAGAGGACACAAGATAATAGGAAAAAATTCAAAAGCCACGACATGCCAATTTTTTTATCACATCAAAAGCTTTCTTTAAAATTTAAAACATCCATTTCTAACTACCACCAGTCCTTTTATTAATAAATTCATCAAGATGAAATGAAACTTTCTAGCTTTCACCCATACATTTCACTAGTAAGTCTGCATAATGATACATTAACTTAATCCATTGATGTCACTTAACTGAGAAATACAGGTGCAACCAACAGAAATGTCATTTTATGGAACAAGAAACTTCTATAAATAGAGAAGAGAGTACATGATGAGAGCATGAGAAATTCACTTAACAAAAAGGAAACAAAATAATATAAAACTGCTGCTCAAAATTTCCATCCAAATCTAACAGAGTCAACCCTCTAAATTATCTGTTAGCTTTCAGCAGAAGAGGCTATGAACAAGCCGCTTCAACCTTTCCATTTTATATGGAATGAGTACCATACTGATAAAAACTATGCACAATTGCACATCAAATGTTAAGGTTTGCAAGCAACTTTATAATATTATTTTTCTTTTTAGCAGTTATCTAATGTTTCATACATATTATTTCAACTGAAATGAAATTTTATACATATTATTTCTTCAAATTGTTTTGACTACTTTAGAATCCAATAAGGCTTATCATTGGTTAGGAAAAACAGCAGTCCGTAAAGGATTCTTCTCTTATAACAGAAGTGGAGGCATTGTCTTGGCATGGCCAGAGCCAAGCCATGACCAAAGAGACCACCAATATGCTCGTACACTAACTATAGCTTCCTGATGTTGGAATGACATGCAAAAGATATTACCATCAACTGCTTCATAAATTAAAATATATTTAATTAGCATATACTTCTAATACATATCAATAGAAGATTCAATCCCAAAAAAGGACAATATTAAAAATAAAAAAAAAGAGAGAGAGTAATCACACAAGATTTAGCTGGAATTATAAATTGATAATTAGAACTAATAAGTGTGTAATAGTAGAATAAACCGAGTAGCCTACATGTTGCCAATACAAAAGGAATTCGGTAGCGCATCAGGAAAGGAAGAGCTACCTTTCTAATATGCTGAGGTAAGCATTGCTTGCGCATTGTGTCATTTTCTCTAGTAATAACCTGACTGCATTGTCTCCGGCCATAGCCTTTGCCTAAATACAACAGAACCCATAGTTGAGGGAAATTAATATTCAGGAAAATTATTCACGAAACTATAGAAGAAATCTGTTAAATAGACAGAAAAGTATTGCCATCTTACATTCTGAACAAATTATTGACCCTGAATAGTGTAGCCTACAGACAAATTTTACCTGGCTCTGAAGCAGGTTCAAGACAGCAGAACCAGAAAAATTGTTAACCAAAGCCATCTGTATCACAATGGTTAGTGCCTGCATTGATCCCATCATAGGCTGCAACAGAATTGAAAAACCCATTATGAAATTGCACAGCTCTCAGATTGCATTTAATTAGGACAACCAATACCTGACAATAGAACCACAATCCCTGAAGAGAAAGCCTCCCAAGCCGAAATTGGTGTTCTAGCTGGGCCACCATAGCTTGGTAATCCTGGTTGAGATGATTCCATAGCGGTATAAGCAGGGGCTCATTCAATACGTATAATCATACAGATAAATAGGCACTCATATGTGTGTCACACTTATAGGGGTTTCAGCAGATTAGGAGCTAACTCTGGCAACAGGTTACAAGGATCCACCACTGATTATTCAGTACATTTCATTATAGTCCTTTTCAAGTCAAATCCCAAAGCTCTGGTTTGACAATTTGATAATGAATAAATGTAGAACTAAAAGAGAAACATACAAGAAGCATCCAGTTTTGGAGATGATTTGCACAAATGAAGTGTGGCTATATCAATATGAGAAAACCAGATTCACTTATATGCCATCACTAGACAAATGCTTGAGGCTTGTCACTATAAATTCAACTGAAAGACAAGGCATAATGATCACCATCCAAAATGTGGCCTATGCGTTTTTGGCAATAAGAAAGTACAACCATCAAAAAGTGCAAATTTTCATTTAAAAAACAAAAAGGATAAAGAAGATATTATCAAAAGCAAGTGGAATGAAACACAAGAAGAGGATAAGCTATCCACAAACGAAAATGCCAGAAAGCTAAAAACTACAGAAAAACGAAACCAAAAACACCCAACCTAAGTTCTAGAATAGTGGCATGCCCCAACCTTAGAGTGAAGCAGCCTATCCTACTCCTAAACTTCTAGTTACCCATTAAATGAAAAAAAAAAATATGTTCTAGATCCCCTTGCAAAATTACTTAGCTTGTCCATTAGAGGGGGGAAAAAAAAATAACACATGATCTTTAAAAGGTAAAGCAAAGTTACACGCATAATCTCCCCTCACACCAAAAAGACAGATTTAGATTGATGTCTAAAAACTGCACATATGTATATAATGTATATAATAAAATTGTAGACATTCAAATGATGAATTAGATATTTGAATTAGATGAAAGATGCAGGCATCAATCTCAAATAGAATTTTCATTTTTTTTTTTAATTAGAAATTTCAAATGGAATGCAAATCAATCAAATGACTCACTGTGCAGAAAACCTACTAGAAGGAGTGCCCTTAGTGCAGCAGAGAAGGCATGATTAACTAGACCATTCTTGAATTGGGACCTTGATTCCACAAATCGATTAATCAATAAAAAGCTCTTACACAGAGGGAATATTCGTTTTGCCAGTTCCTGAAAACAAAGAAGAGAAAAATAAGATATATTCAATGACAGAGTTTATGGAGTTTAAGTTTCAAGCCAACTAGAAAGTATGTCATGCTTTTCACCATTATATGTCCCATTAGGATCCCCACAATCTTAGGTTATAGCAGCAGTTAAATTCACCTTACCCATGAGGCCTATAACCTTACAGTTTATTAAATGTAGAAATGAAAAGAACAAAAATTTCTTTGTAGGGACTTCTGGTAGAAGCAGAATATATAACCATGTCAAAACTCTGGAATTTAAATTGCTAGAGTAGTAGATACTCATGAAATACAATTTTATATTTTCTATTACTAACTTCCACTATTCCCCTATAATAAGAGTTGATGCTAGTTGTTGAGAAACAAGAAATTTAGTAAAGAAAACAGTTAGAGAAAGAGAGTTAAAAAGAAGTACTCAACAGATAAGACTTAACCCTAATCCTCTGTCTATATAGAAGTGATAATAATGGCTTGTATACCCTTTACTTTGGGTGCACTACAAGCCCATAATATTTTCCCAAATGTGGTAAAACTCATGGTTGTACAAGAGTCTTCATCAAATGTGCTAAAACTAATGGCTGTATTTTACAGATTAAAGTGATTCAAGCTTCACAAAACCTGAATGCAACAATTGCACTTTAGAACAAATATCCCAAATCCAGTAGTACCAGAGCAAAGGATGCTGTGGTTGTGGATTGTATGTGATGGAGTGAAGGGCTGCTAAAGCATCTTCATGAAAATTATATAAAACAAAAACTAGAATGATTCTTCAATTTTCAACAGCTTAAAATCAGATTTGACCAAATTTATCAAAAAGGAAATAAATTCAAATATTAGATAGTACAATAGGTACGACAATGTTAACAAATTATAAGGTGGTCATCTGCAAGGATGTGGGGCATTCCTTCAACCGGATACCTGGAAGCCTATGCTTTAAGGTCCTTCAAGAGTTAATGGAAACTAATAACAGTTGAATCATAATTAAATTTCCCTCCTATCAAGAACAGTTGAGGCTATATGAACAACAAAAATCAACTTAGTCATTGTAAATCCCATAGCTCAGGCACAAAGAAACTTAGAAATATCTTTGTGCCTTTTCTATAAAATGAGCCAAATGCTTCACAGTCCACTACAACAATTTGCAGAGCCGGGATCAGAGTTTTACAAACATGCCAAAACTAAGACTCAAGTTATGCGCCATTAAATTTGATATGAAGCAGCTAGCAAGCTGAACATGCATTTTGATTTTTTGCATTTTTTGTCAACTAAATATCCAATAACATAAATATTAACACCAAGTAAATTGTCAAGGTCCACACTCATGTTAGATTAAAGTCTGATTGGAGCTAATTGCAGCTCATGATTAATCGTATTTACTTTAATTCTCACCTGAAGTGCCAAATCCATAGATGGGTCAACCAGGAAGGTCACCTCATCATGCTGTCCACGAACTGTTTTGATGAGGATATATCGTCCTTCAATTCCAACCATGGCCGAGAGGATATCATCAATAACAATAAGCTCCTGCATGCCAGGTGAATAAACTAATAACTAAACTTTTGAAAGCCCCAGACTACAA
Source organism: Sindora glabra (assembly GCA_020226215.1). Lineage (NCBI taxonomy): Eukaryota > Viridiplantae > Streptophyta > Magnoliopsida > Fabales > Fabaceae > Sindora > Sindora glabra. The sequence goes on along the minus strand of CM035230.1, from coordinate 55,564,069 downwards.
AATGAGGATGAATACAGATATTATCAGCAATAAAAAAATAAATAAAACTCTTACAACAAGTATATGAACTCGCAGACATTAGCTACGCACAGAATGTGTATAGTCAATGGAAACCAAACAAAATTGTGGGATTCGGATGTCTTACAAAATATATATATATATATATTCAAATATGTATAAACTACCAAGGTAGCTATGAAAATTTTGACTCATCTCACCATAAAAATGGTGAAGATCAACTGATTTGCTTTAATCAATTATTGGTATGAGTAGCTACCATATTGAATTTGTAAACATGTAATTTATATGAATTTCGAAAGTCAATGATAGGGGTAGTAAATAATTTTATATTTAAATGAAATTTCATATGCAATGGTGAAAGAACAGTTTTTACTGATCCCCTCCCCATGAAAACAATAATCCAAACATCAACACCAGACTAGCTAATAGAATGAAGTTCACTACTTTCCTGCAACTTCGAGAATTTCATGCAGACACACAATGAACCACAATAAGAAGACAGAAAATGTCGCCAAATCATCTAAAAATACCAACTTATCTTCAATCACAAATTTGGGTCTTCCCCATTTCTGGAATAATCAAAATGAGCATAAACAAAAAAATATTTATTGCCAAAAAAAAAAAAAAAAAAGTAAGGTGAAAAACAAACTTGAACAGCAGCATCGTGACAGCCAATTGCTTCATCAAATCCCGCACTGCTAAGGTTCATATTGAACTGAATTTCAACCTTCAAATCCAATAAACAAGAAGTCACCACGTTTCAGCTGATAAGCACCAAACTGTTCGGTTCTTCGGCAACAGATATAAAATAGAATAGAGAAGGCATTCGAATATCCCCAGATATCGGAAAGAGACGATAGGAAGCTTGCTTGTTCAGTGAAGGGAAAACCAGAGCCGATCAAGACAAAGCAATAAACAGCCTATATATAGAGAGCAAGAGACAACGAGAAATGTAAGAAGAAATTTAATTTAAACAACATTAAACAAAGAGAAACGGAGCAGATTGAAGAAGTTGGAGTTGCAGTGAGATGCCGAATATCTTACTTCACATTAAAAAAGATGCACTGGGTAAAGCTTTCCTTTGATCCAGCTGTGGAATTAGGTTTTATGATTTTTGCCACTGCACATCGATCGGGTAACACCGGTTCCTAACCGACTATCTGCCAAACCGAGACAAACCGAAAATGCATATAATTTAACTGATTGACTAGTCTTAATCGATTACAACGGAGTTGTCTCGGTTATAAAATAAAAAGCAACAGAGATTGTAGAATTATTACACATGAAGAATTTCAGCATGAGCAAGAAGATAAGGTCCTTACTAAACAATTCACTGTTAATGCTTCCCTTACTTTCTCCGCAACCCGTAAGACAGCCACTGAAGAAAGAAATTGAGAAAAAATGTTCCCTCTTTTTTAGGCCAAAATATAAAATCAGATACAATTATACAAATACAAGCTGATCCAAATAAAATAACCATTAACATATTCGTAACAGAAATTAGCTTCTCTGCTTTTCACCAGATACCACATTTCCTCAAACATTTATGAATTCTGCTTCTTCACTAAAATCTAGAAGTTTCAGAAACAGATACCCGCTTAAAAATAGTCTGGAAATTAGATCAACTAAGCAACAAGAAGAGGATTAAAAACAAGATTAAACCAAGAAAACCAAATCTTTGAGCCAAAAAGATAAAAAATAAAAAATTCAAAATCATAACAAAACAGATTTTGGGATTTATTTCAGATCTGATAAAATTTACAGGGATCACTGGCTACATTCACCGCCGAACTTGAAGCAGTTGACTCATGAAAATCGTCCTTCTTCTTCTTCTTCTTGTGGCTAAGAAACAACTCTACTGTCAGAGTCTCTAGAGACGATGGAAATCGTCGAACAGCGAAGCACCAGCGGAGCAACGGCGGCGCACTGGTGGGCAATGAGGAGTCTGGAGAGGAGGCAGAGAGAGCTCTGCTAGGATCAGGGCTTCTGAAGACAAAACAGACGAGGAATAGACAATGAGAGATGTACAAAGAAATTTAACGTAAACAACACTGAGCGAAGAGAAACAAAGCAGGTTGAAGAAGTCGGAATTGCACTGTGCCGCTGACAATCTTACTTCAGTGTTAAAAAAAGAAAAAAAAAGAAAAAGAAAGGAAGGAAGAAGTCGTTTGATAAAGGTTTGCGTTGATCCGGCTGTGGATTTAGATTGTATGATTTTTTGTATAAATTACGCTGTCCCTTTTCAATCCTCGAATTTGAAATGGATTTAACACATCAAATAAATTAATTTATATTTGTAACTTAAATTATCCTCGTAATTTGAATAATAATTAATTAAATTTTAAAATATTTTAATTATACTAATATAATTTAATTTTAAAATAAATATAATTTATTTTATAATATATATTTATTAATATAATATTAATATATTATTATGAATATGAAAATGAATAATTATAGTTATAATTAATATGAATGTTTATAATTTATACAAATATTTTATTCTATCTTTATGATCAATTATTATTTTTTATTATGATCAATTATTAAATTTTAATTTTGTTTTTAAATCATTAGTATGAAATTAGAATTAATGATTAATTATTAAATTTTAATTTTTTAATTGTTAAATTAAGTTTTTTTATAACATATTACTAATACGATAAAGAATTTTTTCTAAATGTAATGTATTTCATTTAATTTTGTTACCAATCGGCATACGAACTCGGTGACATTGGTAAAGCAGAAGGTGTAGTGAATAGAAACTAAACAAAATTGTGGAGTTTGGATGTCTTACGAAAGAAAAATATTTATTTAAATATGTATAAACAATCACGGTAGCTATGAAAATTTTGATTCATCTCGTCCTAAAAATGATGGAGATCAAGTGATTTTCTTTAATCAATCAACGGGATGAGTAGCTACCATATTAAATTTGTTAGCACGTATTTTACATACGAATTTTGAAAATCATTGATAGAGGTAGTAAATAATTTTATATTTAAATGAAATTTCATATGCAATGGTGAAGTAACAGTTTTTACTGAACCCCACCTATGAGAACATTAATTTGTAGGAAAATTTTGGGTTTCCCTGCATTTCTCAAAAAATCTAGATCCGAACATCAATACCAGACTAACTAATAGAGTGAATCTCACTATTTTCCTGCAGTTTCGAGAATTTGAATTTCATGCAACCACACAATGAACCACAATAAGAAGACAGTACTTGTAGCCAGATCATCTAAAATTACTAACTCATCTTCAATCGCAAATTTCATCAAATCCTGCATTGCTAGGGTTTATATTGAATTAAATTTCAACCTTCAAATCCAATCAACTAAAAGTCACGACGTTCCAACTGATGATCACCAAAAGCTCGACTCTTCGGCAACAGATATGAAATAGAACAGAGAAGGAATTCGAAAAATACCGGAAAGAGACAATTGGAAGCTTGTTTGTTCAACGAAAGAAAAATATAGACAATGTGTATCAAAAGAGTGAACAAAGAGAAATAAGTAAGCCTCTTGAAGAAGTTGGAAGTGCAGTGAAATGCCGAAAAGCTTCCTTTGATCCAGCTGTTGTTTTAGGTTTTATGATTTCTAGTGTAAATTACGCTGTCGTTTTCTAACCTCTTAATTTGGAATGGATTCAACACACCAAATAAGTTAGCCTATGCTTATAACTTAAATAATAATTAATTAAATTTTAAGCAATTATATTTTTAAAATAGTTTAATTTTGTCAATATAACTTTGTTTCAAAATAAATGTGATTTAGTTTAATTTATATATATCTATTAATATTAGTATATTGTAATGAATAATTATAATTAACATGAAATAATTGTTATGATTAATTATTATTTTCTCATTATAATCAATAATTTTCCTTATGAGTCATTAATGTAAAATTATAATCCATGACCTATTTGCTTTATAAATAGGAGGTTTAAGGACCATTTTATGTATAATTAAATAAAATCATTTTCCTCCTCCTATAATTTTCCATTGTCATATATTTTTATTTTTTTTAATGTTGAGCGGAGTGTTTTCATAACATGTTATCAACTAATATATGAACTTACTGACATTAGTTATGCACAAAAGGCATAATCAATGGAAACCAAACAAAATTGTAGGATTTGGACGTCTTATGAAAGAAAAATATTCGAATATGTATAAACTACCAAAGTAGCTATCAAAATTTTGACTCATCTCACCATAAAAATGGTGAAGGTCAACTGATTTTCTTTAATCAATCATTGGTATGAGTAGCTACCGTATTGAATTTGTAAACATGTATTTTATACAAATTTTGAAAATCATAGATAGGGGTAGGAAATAATTTTATATTTAAGTGAAGTTTCATATGCAACGGTGATAGAATAGTTTTTACTGACCCGTTACCCATAAAAACATTAATTTGTACAAAAAATTTGGGTCTCCCTGTATTTCTCAAAAAATCCAATTCCGAACATCGCACCTGACTAATAGAATGAAGTTCACTAGTTTCCTATACTTCGAGAATTTCATGCAGCCACACAATGAACCACAGTAAGAAGACAGTAAATGTCGCCAAATCATCTAAAAATACTAACTCATCTTCAACCATAAATTTGGGTGTCTCCCATTTCTGGAATAATCAAAATGGGCATAAACAAAAAAAAAATAATTATTGCCAAAAAAAAGTGTGGAAAAACAAGAGAATTGTACAGCAGCATATTGCTTCATCAAATCTTGCACTGCTAGGGTTCGTATTGAACTGAATTTCAACCTTCAAATCCAATGAACTAAAAGTCACGACGTTTTAGCTAATAAGGAGAGCAAGAGATAATGGAAATGCATGAAGAAATTTAATTTATACAACATTGAACGAAGAGAAACAAAGCATGTTGAAGAAGTTGGAGTTGCAGTGAGATGCCGAAAATCTTACTTCACCACCAAAAAAATAAAAATAAAAAAAAAATAAAGGCACTGGATTAGGCTTCCCTTTGATTCAACTGTCGTTTTAGGTTTTATGATTTTTGGTATAAATTACGATGTCGTTTTCTAACCTACTAATTTGGAATGGATTTAACACACCAAATAAATTAGCTTATGCATATAACTTAAATAATAATTAATTAAATTTTAAGTAATTATACTTTTAAAATATTTTAATTGTATCGATATAATTTAGTTTCAAAATAAATATGATTTAGTTTACCTTATATATCTATTAATATTAAAAAAATAATTATTATAAATAATTATAATTAATGTGAATGTCCATAATTTACATATATATTTTTTTTGCCTTTATGATCAATTATTATTTTCTCTTTATGATAATTATCAAATTTTAATTTTTCTTTTTGAGTCATTAGTATGAAATTATAATCTATAACCTATTTGTTCTATTAATAGGGGTTTGTAAGAACCATTTTATATAACAAAATCATTTTTCACTTCCTACAATTCTTTTACATATATTTTTATTTCTTTGGTGTTAAATTGAGCATTTTCATAAAATGTTATTAACATGATAACGAATTTCTTCTAAATATAAGTTAATTCATTTGATTTTGTTATTTTATATTTTCTTATTTATGAACATATAATATAAACATGATGATTGGTAAAAAAAAAATGTTCAATTTTCTTTTGGAAAGTCAAATTAGTAAAAGAAGGTATTAAGAATTAGCTTCTCAAAAAATTTTATTTAAAGTCCTTTGTTTCAATTTTATTGCATCGTATGTTTATGGTTTCAAAAAGGAAAATTGGAGAAAGAATGGGGAGTTGAAAAAAGGGAAGAAGAAAATAAAATAAATATAAGCAAGTGAGATTTGGCTAAAAAAGGGGAATAAGGAATGCGGGAAGTTGATACTATAGTGCAGCACCTCTAAGAAGTAAATAGATAGATTTCAAGCTTGTGTAATGTATGGTTATGTGAAAAATTATGTGTGTGTGTGTATTAAATTATTTACAAATAAAATTTACTGATTTTAAATAAAAGTATCAATTAAATAAATAATTATTTAAAAACTTCATAAATATATAAATTAAAATTATAACTAATCAATATTACAATTACATAAATTGAAATTTACCAAAAAAATATAAATTGAAGTTATTAAATTATAATCATAAATTATTTAGACACTCTTAACAAATTTTTAAACATAAGTTGTAGCACATAAATTCAAGTTACAATCAAATTCTAACATAACGTTATATCATAGCATTAAAGACATGTAAAAGCAAAAAATTAATTTAAAATATAATCAAAATAAAAACTAGAATAATTTAGTTTCTGTAAGATACATGAACTTGCTCCACTAATTTTAATTGAATATTTTTAGTTAATTATGCAGAATTTGTGCTATGCATGGGTCGAAAGAACAAAAAGTGAGACATATGATAATTTTAAAATCAAAATAAAATATTAAATTATAAATTTTCATGTAATATATTATAAAAATAATATTTAGAAATTTTCACAATCTCATGTTATTTTCTTGTTGACATTATTTATTAATATTATTTTATAAGATATTATTATTAATAACATAATACAAATTTTACACCCTAGTTTGGAATAAATGAGAATTGCGCAAGCAATCAGAGAGTGTTGAATATTATATTTTAATGTTATGTATTTTTTTGAAATTGATTACCGATTACTGATTATGCAATTTCATATATAATTAATTCTCATCTATTCCAAACATAATATCAAAGTATCATGTTCAATTACAAAAATATTTATTTTTTAATAGCATAATAATGATATGTATATAATTGTTACAGTTATAACTTTTTCTTTATTATAATTTGATTGTATAATTGTATAAGATTTAATTTCAACTTATTACTACAATTTCTTTTTAATTCAATATATAAATATGTTTAAAATTTATTTGCCAAAAAATAAATATATTTTAAAATTATTTTATTTTTTAATATCCAAACATCTTATATTATAAATTTTTAAAAAGTAATTATATTTTTAAATTTAATAAAATATATCGATGTTGGAGATTTAGATTTAATGCCACAATCCACTTGGAGTCATAATCCACTTGGGTGTGATTCACATGAAATCTATTTTTAATTTTTACAAGTTTATCTAATTTTACAATGACATCATTGTACAATCACTAATAGACTAAATAACTTAGTTAACTAATTTCATTTTTAAATACAATACAAATATTTACAAATAAGATTTATATTGTAATTTATACCAAACTATTTAGATGATTCATATCATCTTTTAGTTACACTCTATGAGATTATGGCTATATTCAAAAGAAAATTCGAAAGATCTTTATTCCTGAGCCATCAGTGGTGGTTAAGGAGTTACAACGAGCTAATTTGAAACATATTTTTAAAAAGAAAGTTAGTAATTTTTAGACTTAATAAATAGATAACTTACTTAACAATCAAAACAATTACATTCATATAGATGCACATATTTACATAAAATTATTTCAACTCTCAATAATCATAGTTGTAATTCTAACTTATATCTTACAACACCTTTGTTCATTAATGACAACATACAATAGTCAATAAAATAAAAGCAAGATAACACTTATTTAATCCATAATTATAAAGTAACATGACCATTATATAATCTCAAGGTAACAAACAATAGATAATCAAATAATTACAAATAATATCAATCAACTCTAGTGTTAGAGATTATTCATATTTAAACTTTATTTAATATAAATAGTTAATAAGTTAATTAATAACATACAAGTTAGCTAATAAATTTATAAGTTAATCTTTAAAGATATTTCTTCTACCAGCTTATTAAAAAAAAAACTCTGATTTAATATGTTACCTAGAGTAGCTTATAACTTATAAACTACTACTTTTTCAAATTCTTTTCAAATCTATTTTTATTCTTGTTATTAATTTACAACTTTGATTTAAGAGTAGCTTATAACTTATAAACTACTGCTTTTTCAAATTCTTTTCAAATCTATCTTTATTCTGTTAGTGTGTGTCTTAGGAACCAATCATATAGATGATTGAAATAATACATAATGTATTATATTTTATTTTAGGTAATTTAATTATTATATTTTATTTTTATAATTTTATTATTATTCTGTGAGATTTATAACTTAATATAATAATTATCCTTAGAATAACTTCGCTATTTCTAAAATGCCCTTAGTTATGTATTATTACGAAAATAATAGTAATAATACATCGAGACTAGCATGTATAGTGATTGATGATTACGAATCATGGATATATGATATCAAGTCAATACATGAGTACATTGCTAGTGACAATGTACTGGATTGACCCACTATGAGAATATTGTATGGATAGACATGTCATAAGTTATTCTAATATGATCACAAATACACATAAACCTTTGATCTGAAGTCACTACAGTTCCCTACATGAGGAATTACTCACTTTAATATTGTCCTATGTCACCTTTAATCAGGATAACGAGTAGGACATTGATTGGATGTGTCATAAATCATGCGAAGGGAAGTGAGTAATGTAGATGAGATTTTGTTACTCTTGTATAAAAGAGAAATATCCTTGGGTTCCTTAATTGAATGAGACTTAAAAATGCATGGTTATGCTCAATTGGATTAATATGTAATATTAATCATTTATTTTAAGTCTACTTAATATCAAAAAATATAAATTGAACATTGACGAGGATGACACATTCCATGCCTACTTGAGTGGATTTTAAGTCTCCAGTTCAATTTAGATATTGATCATGATGCAAAACGTTGATCATGTATTAGGTGGATGTCGAATCACAGATATTCTTACTACTTGAGTGGTAGTAATGTATTACTAGATACCGCTCACTGTTTATGACTTAATAATGAGTCATTATTAACGTAATAAGAATCTATAGGGTCATACAAAAGGAGTAGGAATAAGACAATAATTAATTTAACTTTAATTATATTAATATCCAATTAATTGAACTTATTTTCATGCATATATATATTATTATTAAGAATAATAATGTGTTATTCACGTAATATATATATATATATATATATATATATATATATATATATATAATATTATGTGATATTATTTGATATTAAAGTAATATCAAATAATTATATTATCAAATATTAGATAAATATATTATGAGATAATATTATCTAATATTAGATAATTAATAGATAAGTCCTATCTCTCCTCATTATCTCTAGGATAAGGATAAAATGAGTTGTTAAGTGTTATTAGAATTTTAGAAGTATTATCCTAGTAGGATTAGAATTGTGACTTGCCTAAATTCTATAAAATGGGGCTTGAGGGCAGCACATTAGGCATATGTTCATAAGCTTCCTAAAACTCTAAATCACTCAGAAAATATCGAATCCTAATTCCTAGAAAGAGAAATGCATCCTAATATATTCATGGAGGGCGAGAGGTCGTTGTTCACTCCATGTGGATACCGTAGAGATGCTGTACCTTCCGGCCAGCATTTGATTCATCCGCTCTCAAGTTTTGATCAGTAGAAATACGAGTGCTCAATAGGTAATCCTAATCATTGATTTATGCTTTTTACATAAATCCTAGGTAGAATTCGGATCAAAATTTTTAAATTCTGCTGCATGTAATAATCTGAATTCCCTACATATTCTTGTTATTAATTTACAATCCATACCTTTTATAACATAAATATTTTTTCATAAAATATAATTAACTTAATTTTAATATAATTATATCTTAATTTCAAATTATAAATATATAAAAAATTATAAAATATAATTAATTATATTTTAAGTAATTATAATTTTATTACAAGTAGTAATAAAATAAAAATTATATAAGAAAATAAATATATAAATTCATAAGATATAATTAATTAAATATTGAATATTATATATTTTATTTTAAACTTTTTAATTATATTAATATAATCTAATTTTTTAAAAAATATAAATTAATTTAATTATATATTTATTTTTATTAATATGTTATTTTATATTATTTTATAATTTTACCTGGTTCAATAGCTAATTTTACAAAATATTTTCTAAATAATTAGTTAACTTGTTAACTATTAATTATCAGTTATAAGTTATCACCTGCTGATTAACTTATTAGTTATTAACTAATTTATCAGTATCTTGTATAAAATAGAAACTATAATTAATAGTTGATAGTTAATAAGTAAACTAATTATATAATTTTATTATAAATAATAATAAAATATATTTTTTATACTATCTTTTTAAATCTATCTTTATTCTTTTTATTAATTTACAATCCATACCTTTTATAACATAAATATTTTTTCATAAAATATAATTAACTTGATTTTAATATAATTATATCTTAATTTTAAATTATAAATATATAAAAAATCATAAAATACAATTAATTAATTATATTTTAAGTAATTATAATATTATTATAAATAATAATAAAATAAAAATTATATAATAAAATAAATATATAAATTCATAAGATATAATTAATTAATTATTAAATATTATACATTTTATTTTATACTTTTTAATTGCATTAATATAATCTAATTTTTAAATAAATATAAATTATTTTACTTATATATTTATTTTTATTAATATATCCTTTTATATTATTTTATAATTTTACCTAGTTTAATAGCTAATTTTATAAAATATTTTTTAAATAATTAGTTAACTTATTAACTATTAGTTATAAGTTATCACCTACCAATTAACTCATTAGCTACTAACTAATTTATTAATTACTTGTATGAAATAGAGTCCATAATAAATAGTTAATAGTTGATAAATAAACTAATTATATAATTTTATTATAAATAATAATAAAATAAAAATTATGTAAGTAAATAAATATATAAATTCATAAGATATAATTAATTAAATATTATATATTATATATTTTATTTTAAACTTTTTAATTATATTAATATAATTTAATTTTTAAATAAATATAAAATATTTTAATTATATATCCATTTTTATTCATATGTCCTTTTATATCATTTTATAATTTTTCTTAGTTCAATAATTAGTTTTATAAAATATTTTTTAAATAATCAGTTAACTTATTAGTTATTAACTATCAGTTATAAGTTATTACCTATCAATTAATTTAATAGCTACCAGATAATTTATCAGTCACTTGCATAAAATAAAGTTTATTATTAATAGTTGATAAATGATAAATTAACTAATTATATAAGAAGTATTTTATAAAATTAACTATTAAATTAGTTTAAATTATAAAATAATATAAAAGGACATAGTAATGGAAATAAATATATAACTAAAATAATTTATATTTATCTAAAGATCAAATTATATTAAAATAATGAATATGTTCTAAAATAAAAAATATAATATATAATATTCAATTATTTATATTTTATAAATTTATATATTTATTTATACATATTTCTATATATTTATAGTTTTAAATTAGGATATAATTATATTAAAATTAAATTAATTATATTTTATAAAAAAATTATATTAATATTATGAAGGGCATGTGTCGTAAATTAATAAAAAGAGGAAGAATTGATTTAGAAAAAAATTTGAAGAAGTAATAACTTATAAACTATAAATTACTTAAGATAACTTATCAAATCAAAATTTATTTTTTTTCAATAAGTTAGTATGCAAAATTCCTCTAAAGGCTAACTTCTTATTAACTAAATTAATAAATTATAAACTAATTTATTTATTATACGAAACAAAGCCTTAGCCTACTTTATCAACTTTCCTACCATTTTTTTGCTTACTCCTCATGAGTGCTTGGGTAGGATAGAGCATATAACATGATATAAGCGTTTAGCCATGAGATTACAAGAAGTGGCTTTTGGGTTAAAAGTCATGCTTCAACATTATTCACACATAAGAACTTCTAAAGGTTAATTTTTAATACCTATATAGAAAAAAAAAAACCCTTAGATTCTAGTATCTCACATGCATCATAAACAAATGTCTTACCTTGTACCTCCTTTTATAATGATAGTTCCTCCATTTTCATAATGCTCAAATATCTACTTTGCAACTTCTGAGCCCTGCCTTATCCCTTCATAAATTATTTCTAATTTCAACATAATTTTATAATATCAGTCCATTTTCATTTCCATTCATTATTAATACATAATATAATTCATCATAACATTTAATACACAATTACATTAGCAATTCCATTACAAATCCAACCATATTTACAATAAATAAACAATTCTAATTACATAAAAATCCATATACAATTGCATGTCCATATTAGGATTTACCATATTAATTCAAAAAATAAGTATATACTGATCATAATCTTATTTCCTTTGAAAGTTCCATCATTAATATTATAAGCATCATCATTTACATGGCTATTATGTAATTGTAAAAGCTACACATGCATACATGAATTCATATTAGCATAAAATAATTAACTAGGCACATAGGGATGTGATACTCAAGTATGTACTTGCATATGACCATTCAAAAGTGACTCAAAATATCATACTTAAGTATATACTTGAATTAAACCATTCAACAAGCAACCTTTTTATATACATTCAAGTAGTTTTGGGCCTTGAATAATAATTTATAAATAACTTAAGATTTACAAATTTATTATTTATGAAACTTATTTCATGTGCAAACAAGTTCAATAAACTTTCCATGGAATGATCTTCTGCATAAAATAATTAAGTCTTGAAAGAATTATGTTTCTTGTAAGTTAGATCCAAAAATCAAGTTTTTCATAATTTTGAATTTTTAACCTTTATTCACTATTTGAATGATATGTCCAAATTTACATAAGATTTAATTTGAAACTAATTTCATTTGAAATTATACTTAATTATCTTTCTAATGATAGGTAGTTTGTTAAAAACAAGCGTAAAATGAATGAATTATAACTTTTCAAAATTGATATAACAATGTTGTCTAATATACTTAGGTATATGGTTGAATATAGGCATCTAAAGAATGGTTTTTGTGCTCTTATTTAGGTGTATACTCATTTATGGCCATTTAGACAACCCCATATTGTAATATCCAAGTATAAGCATCCAAAGAATAATTTTTAAAGCCATACTCGCTCAAGTATAATGCCTATATTTTTGTAGAACAACAATGAAACACTATGAAAATGGTCATATTTCCCCCAAATTAACATATATATTTCAAATAAATCACAACCTAATATAAATCTATCATTTATACTCATTTTATAATCATCAACAACAATAAATCATATCACAACACAATATTTCAACACAAAATCATTAAATCATCACCCTAATCATATAAGTTGAAAAAATAAACAACAATAATGCAAAATCTTGAATATAAGTAGAAGGATTAGAAAATGATATATGATTCCTTACAACTTAAATTAATGGAACTTTCCATGAATCTTTTATCTATGTTCTTAAAATCAAGTTCTTAAGAAGAGTTTCAATCAACAAACTAGAAATTAGTAAAGATTTACCTTGTTAAAGAAGAGTCGATGATACTCTCTTAAAGTCCTTACCTTAAATTTTGACAAATTTGCTTGGATAGAAAAATAGAAAACTTAAGAGAAGGGAGATAGGGATGAAAAAGTAGGAAGTGTTTAGAAGATAAAAGGAAAAGAAGGTATTGAAGGGTTTTTCATGTGATAAGGGACAATTTTGCAAATTTAAGATGTTGCAAGGATAAAAGCAAAAAAAATAATTTTTAAATCTCCTCAATATACTTTAACCCAATCTTAATTTCACATAATCCTTTAGTTAATTTAATTATACCTATTTTTGATATAACATTCTATTTCTTTTTTACATCTAAACATTATTATAAACCTATTCACATTAATTTAACTATCACATATATAAGGTATTTAATAAAATGACTAAGTAAATCTCATTTCATACACTTCTATATTTCCATCATAAAGCCTCCATTTTCCTAATTTAATTATTACTCTAATCATATCCATAATAAATAATTAATTATCATATACAAGAAAATATTATTAAAATAGTTATAAAATATTTTAATTTTCTAAGGATATCACATTTAAATATCAGTCATTCCTAAAAATGAAAGTGGAAAAAAATAGAAATAAAAAGGAAATGATAGTTTATTTGTGAAAAGGAAAGAAAAAATAAAATATGAGAAAATAAACTTGTAAATGGCATATGGCGAATAAATATAATAAATGATTAATTATAAACAAATCTTTATCCACACTATTAATCGTGAAGAAAATATTAACAAATGAATGCATTGTTTAGAAGCCTACAAGCATAAATGCCATTATATCTAAAGAACAAAAATGAAAATTCACCTAACACTTAATCTACTATAAATCCTTTCTTATCTTATATTATATTTCTTATATATTACTTAAATAAAGTTTGTGTTCTTATTTTATTATTATTTCCTTATGCTAATATGTCAACTTATTAGAAGCTACTAATTTTAGTTTTCCACTTAAATGCCTTCTAATGTTACTTTAATGTTTCTCACAATTATTGTTAAAATTGGTTATATTCTTGAACTTTGATATTTTGTTAAGTTGAAATAGACTTAGTTGGCAAATATTTTGTTTAGCTCGAGCAAGCCTTATTGCTCAGATAGCCTTTCTTTAGCTTTGTTTGCTACCTTAGCTTTTATATGAAACAATTAATAAGAATATCTTCTTCCTTCTCAATTTTTGAAGCAATTAATGATCTCAAACTTTAAAAGCATTAAATTTGTTTGAAATTATTTATCCCTTGTCATTGATTTTCTAGGTGGAAAAATGGAAAATATTCTTAACTTTTTTGTGTTATTGCATTTCTAATTTCTTCTTTGAATGTTCGTAGTTTCATTTTGTGCTTCTTTTGTTGTTGCTTCTGTGATGCATTTGGGTAAAAGATTAGAACAAATTTTTCTACTTGTTTTTTTATTTATGTTTGGACTTTTTTCTTTCCAACTTAAGTTCTTCTTCTTAGATCACTATTACTAATGGATATTTCTTTTTTTTTTTATTTTACTCCAACTACATTCTTTTTATTATATGGTTATTTCCTTAATAATTTTTATGGATGTGTTGTGTATTTTAATTTTAACTCTTACTTTTCCTAAAATTTGCCATTCTCTATCCCATACTAAATTTTGCCTTTGACTAAATTGAGTTAGATTGAACTCTATTCATTTGATTTCATCTGTGCAAAATAAGTAAAGGAAGTTTAATTCTTAAAGTTAATTTTCTTGCTATTTTCACATTTCTAATGTTGTTATTTATTTTTTTAGAACATTATGTAATTACAAAATTGTATAAGTAGCATCTGTGAATGGATCAAATTTTTTATCATGGTTATTTGACTTAAATTCAAATCTTTTCATTTTATTTGACCTTCAGTAGACTTAATTAGCTAAAATGTGTGAGATGCTATGGTGTTAATCAATAAGTAGTGAAAAAGTCTACTTTGCATTTGTTAACCCCAAAGTGGTACCTTGCTTTGTTTGTTTCTTTACAAATTGATATATATATATATATATATATATATAATTTTGTTTATGTTTAGACATGCTAAGAGAAATCTATGAGACTAATCTATATATTATATGAGGTATGAAATTGTTTAACAACCGCCTTTTCTTCGATTTCTTATTTGTGCATGCATGACCAAAATTCGTGCTGCAAGAGCAGTGACTTTCACTTGCTTGCTTATACAACCAGAGTTAGTTATGCGGTTCTTCAAGCATTAATGTATTTCATTGCTCAAAGTTGGAACAAAATGTTCCACATTGATTAGTTTTTCAATATTGAAGGAAGATGGGAGTTTAAAACATTATAGTTTTTTATTCTTCTTTATCCTCGATTTTCAATTTTAATTTTTTTATACAATATAATTCTACTAATAACTATATATGTTTTTGGCTTCTTTTTATTTTATTGATTCCTTTTTCTACACCCCACTTATGTTTAATTATTTAGTTTTAGGCACCATTTTTTAGCCCATTAATTTTTATAATTTAATTTTAATATTATTATTTTATTAATTTATTATTATCTCTTAATAGGCTATGCCTTTTACATTTGTCAATATATCCCTTCTTTGCCACCTTTTATTTTATCCTCTCTTTAAGCATTAATTTTTTTTAAACTATTTTCTCCTCTTGTCCTCTTTTTTATTTTTATGATTATTATTATTTACTTTTTTTGCTCCTTGTCTCACTTTATGTGATACTAATTCCCTCCATTAAATTTTTTTTATTTTTTGACATTTCATTTTCATTTCACTTTTATATAACTTTGCACTTTCAAATTATTTTTTTCATTTTATCTATTTTATTACATAATATTTTCTATGCACTTCAATTATTTACATATTAATTATTTCACTATTAAAAATTTTACTTTATTTTACTTTTATATTACATTGCACCTTCAAATTATATTTTTTGCATTTTATCTATTTTATTACATAATATTTTTATTCACTTTTATTGTTTACATATTAATTAGTTCACTTTTAAAAGAAACTTTATTTTACATATCATCTTCTTAACAATCTCATGCCTTGCCATTTTTTAAAAGGTTTGTTAAATGTCCTATTTAATAATTTTTGCTGGATTGCATTCTCTTTTTTTTTTAAATGATATCTCTTCCTAATCATATTAAATATTATGTTCAAATTTTTACTTTGTAATCACATAAAATACCTTATTTATATATAATTTTTATCTTTTACTTTCATTATATTAAAAAGTATGTTGAATGTCATTTTTTTATAAATTTTTGCTGAATTGTATTCTCTTTGTTTGTAAATGGCCTCTCTTTTTTTATCATATTAAATATTTTATCCAATTTTTCTCTGTAATCATATAAAATACTTTATTTATATTTCTCTCATCATGCAAATTACAAGTATCGCAATATTAGTTATAATTATCATTGACCATTAATTTTATAATTATCTTTTATTTTATAAAAAAAATTTCATCTTATTTTTATAATTTCCTAGAATCACGTGAATTATTTATTTTAATATTTGATTAAGCATTTAAAATTCTAAAATTATCAATTTAATTAATTAATCTAGATTGAAATTCATTGCTCAATAGTTACTATATCTTATTTATTCACAATATCCTCTTAGATTTTATAGATTTATTCAATTTAACCATTTACCTTTTTTCTAAGAGTAGAATTTAAGTAAAGTTTCTTAAATGTTTATGTAAAGTTTTTCATTTAAATTCCAATAAGTGTATTGTATTAATTTCTCTACTAAGTGTTAATATGTTTAATTTGATAATTATATATTATATAATTATAATAATTAATAATATTGTTAATATAATAAAGTAACTAATACACATATTATAATTTGAATGGAAAACTCTATGACAAACACCTAAAGAACTTTTCCCTTTCTGTAAATGTATTTTATACTTTAAATTAAGTTGTAATTAAATATCTTATCCAAATAAAATTCCTTTTGTAATTGTATTTAATATTTTATTTAATTTTTCTCACTAATCACATAAAATTTCTTATTTAAATTTTCCTTCTCCTAATCACATAAAGTAAAAGTATTCATAATTATCGTGAGATATTGATTTTATGAACATTTTTAAATTTTTCCCATAATATTTTTAATATTATAATTTATATAATTCTCTAAAATCCTTTGAATAATTTATTTTTACCAATATTCTATTGGCATTTGACTAAGTATTTTTGAATTTTCAAGTCAATTAAAAATATTCAATTAAAAGTAATAAAGCAAATCATTTATTTTATGAAATATTAATTATCTCGTTTTTATTTTGATTATAGTTTAAAATATTTTTTTGTCCTTACACAATTTTATGATATGATTTAAATTGGTCAGGAAATTTAATCATAACTTTAATTTATATATTAAAATTTTACTTATATAATTTTTTAAGAATAACTAAAATATTTTTATTGGAATTTTATTTACAAAAATACAGTTTTATATAAATAATATTTTGCATACCCGCGCAAAGCGCGAGTTTAAAATCTAGTTTGGGTATAAAGGTAATAAAAAGCCTTTTTTTTACAAGTAACGGACAACTTAATATGATGACTAATTAATGAAGTTTAGTAGGTTGAGTAATAAAATTGAAGACCCTTTAAAGAAATTGATTATATTTCATTAGTTTAGCTTCTATTTGCTTTGTTGTTACAAGAATTGTAAACATCTATATTGTTGCAATGAGTTTTTTAATTATGAATATATTATCTTTTCCGCTTTATTGTTGCTAGTTTTGTATGGACGAATAATTTGTTTTTGGTTGTCAAGTTCTTCTATTGGTTTTGTAGGTTATGGAACCAAGATTGGCAAATGAGAATTATGTAAAATTTCATTTTAAAGTTTACTTTCTTTTCAAGTTCGTATTTTTAATTTCTTTTCTACTTTTATGGTTGTCTTTTAATATTTACATTGTTCTTTAAAGTTAATTTGAATGTTTTATGTATCTGTGATGATTTTTTTTTTAGGTTTGTTATCTGTGGCTTTTAATTTGCCCATTGATTCTATGTTCTAACATTTATTGTCCATGATTTGTTTTGCTACTTCTACTTTGTGAATGTGCTAGAAAAGAGACACATTAGCAACTATTGTTTTAATATAATTTAATTTACTTGCTTTGTATTATTCAATTTTCTCATAAGCATGCCTTTTTTAGTATGGTTTCTTTTAGTAGTGTAAGAAGTTTTTCCTTTAACTTTCCTTTTTTAAGAAACTTTTTTCTACAACACTGAATCAATATGAATTATACAACTGAATAAAATTAAAATTATTTTAATGAAAATAAACCAGACCCAAGAGAAATCTCATACTTGCATCAGTTCTTATTGCTGAAAATACGAGTAAACTTGCCTGTGACTATCAGGTTTATGTTGTTGCATGCGAAATTAGCTAATGTTTTTATCTAAACAAGCCTTCTTCTGTATTGTTATTATCTTTTTCATCATTTTCTTTAAGGCTTTTAGGTTTGTTCTCTATCTTTTTATGAATTATATCCACCCTTAAGCATTTGTTGATAAGTTGCCTAATATCCTTGGCCTACTATTCTTCGACCCACTTGCAATTATGAGAATGTAGAGTTTATGTTTATTCTATGTTATGGTAAAATTATGGGGAAATGTGGTAATTTATATATTGTTTTGGCGATTTATTAATCAATAATTTCATAGCATGAAATGATTTTACTTATTGACTTTTAGGTTGAATATGCTATAGTATTGATATTAGACAATGGCTTCAAATTCTAGCACGTTAATATGCTTTGGCGAATCCTACATTAGTTTATTCTATTTCTTACATTTTAAAGGCAAAATCCTATTTACTGTCTATTATTAATTGAAATCTAAAATTGATTGGATTAGTTAAAGATAACATAGCCATTGGTAATCCAAACTTCCTACTAAATCATTTCACTTTTCATCATCTATTCCCTTTTAGCATATGTACACATGTTTTAATTCATTTTCTTCTAGTTTCAATTTCTACCTCTTGAATAATACATCAAGATATTTTGCAAATAAAACATCAAGATACCTACACCAAGTTTGATATAGAGTTAAAAGCTCCTATGACATATAGTTAACTTGCCTTCCCATGTGAATGCATCATTTTTATGTCCTTATGAAAGTTTTATCTAACATAAGAGTGTTTTGATTATTATAGGCAAATGTTGAATTAACATTTGGTCATAGGATGTTCCAAATTAACATCTATCCATTATTGTATCTTAAAACCATTTTTATACCAAAAAGGCAAACCCAACATGCAGAAGTCACTTTCTTTGCTTCATTTTGCAGTGGTTGTGATATATTTCCTCCAACTCCGAATATAGATTTGCTTTGTTGAATCTCCCACAACATAATTTATCCTTGTTTCATCAAATAAAGGCTAGATATCATTTTTTTTTTTTTATTTTCAATGACTTAGGAATTGATAATTACGGGATTGTTGGGTTCAAATTGGGAAAAAGAAAAAATAAATAAGCAAAAATATAAGGAAAGAAAAGAAATAACCCATCACTACCTAACCTTTTGTTGCAAACAAGAAACAAAGTTAAAAGAAACTTAGAATCTATTTATTTACTATTTTTAAACATAATTTTCCATTTTTCTACTTTTCAAAACAAAAGTTCTTGTTTGATTAACTATTTTTAGAATATATTTTTGAAAATTATATCTCCAAATATGCAACTAAAAAACAAAAACAACTTTTTAGTATTTTCTTGACTTATATTTTTATGATAATAATTACATGAATTTTTTTTCTTTATTTGCTTCACCAAATATCCTCTATTCTTTATTTTCTTTGAATTCGAAAATAGATTTTAAAAATAAAAATAGTTTTAAAAAATAACTCCTAAGAGTAGTTTTTAAAAATACAACAAAACACATCCGTAATTTTTAAAAATAAAATAAAAATATATACAAACACATCATAAATTTCCTTTATTACCATTTGGTTCATTAAGGAGGAATCACCAATTTTTTTAATTATTTTTATCTTACTATGTACCATTTGTAATCATATAAATCACCAACTTTTTATGAATAACCTTTTTATGTTGCACCTATATAATCATACATAAAATCAAGAAACTATATTAACAAAAAAAAAGGTTAGAAAGATCAACTGTTAGGCAATCATTCAATAAACATGTTCAATAAAATGAAGAAACCAAAAATTAGAATATATATATATATATATATATAAAAGAGAGAAAGAGAGAGAGATAAACCTAGTGAGATAAAGAGAATGAGGTACTTGATATCGTGAGGGCATACCAAAAAGTTATCACTAATGATCAGCCCTAAGTGATATAATAATGAAGATGTAGGTGAAGGTTAAGGTTTAACAGAGATATGTTGAGACCTAAGACCTAAAAGTGAAGGAAAACTTTAGGGGTTATGGCTAATTAAGCTTGTAAAATAGGTCATAGCCAACAAACTTCAGCAAACCAAATTATTCAAAATTTAATCTATTATTTTTATGAGTTTATACAAATTAGTTTATTTGGACTATAATTCATATGAACTAACCCGGTTCATATAGACTAATGTACTCGATAGCCCAGGGCATGCAAAATTAATTCAAGTTATATGCATTATAAAAAAAAATGGAAACGAATTTTTCTTTTGAACCAAATATATTGAGAAATGAATTTTTTTTATTCTTTTTCTCATTTTTAATCATCTCCTACTAAATAGTCTTTTAAATTTTAATATGTAAAAGTTTCATAAAATTAATGAATGAACAACAAAATTAATTATTTTAAATAAAAATAAATAATATGTGTTATAATTCAAACATGGAACATTTAAGAATTTTTTCCCATACTATGAATGGAGCATATAAAAAGAAGCTCTAGATCAACCTATCTTTATTTTTTCTTTGTAAATTTAAATGTGTTTCAAATCATTTTGACAATTTTGGTATAGTCAATTTTTTTTATACATGGAAACATATGCTATAGTAAAATTAGACCTGCTCATGCTAACGGGCCTAAATGGATTAGGCCAAGCCGAAAATTATAAAAGGTTAACTTTGAGTTTTGGTTAATTTTAATTCGTTAATCAATTATGGCCTATAGTCTAAATTTGTAGGTAAAAGCCAGCTAAAGCCAATGGTCTATAATATAATAGAAGAAAGTTACAAGGAAGGGACACAAAACTAAGACGTCATTTCTAATGTTGGGTCTTTAGTTATGGTCCATCATTTTTGTGGCTTGAAACTGAGGTAAGTGTTTAATTTGTGAAATAATTTTCTCATTCACAGGAAAATTTTAAGGAAATGTTATATTCTTATTTTGGTTTAAATTTTTTTAAAAAAATTTATGCTTGGAAATATAACACTTCTAAAAATATTTTTAACTCAACTTTTTTTCAAAATATTTTGATAGGAGAGATAGGAATGTTGGTGCCAAGATTAAAAGATAAAATTGTCTTTATTTGAACTGTGCCCTAATTTTTCCCTCTTCTTCCCGTACTGCCTCCCGCCTCTATCGCTACTTTCTGGCTCGATCAATGCCCTAATTGGTTTATCTTCATCCCTATAACCTTCAACTGTAATTTGAACTCTATTACAAACACATAATAAATGAGTAAACAAATGAACAGATAACAATATACAGTGAAAAACAAATGGCGTCTGCGACAGAATTGGTGGTGTATCTGAAGCGTGAAAAGGTACTTGTATCTCGCTTGAATCTAGTGCTGGGAAATAGTGGAAGATTAAGTTTTGATATGTTTAAAAAATTGGAAATTTTATATCAGATGATTGAGAATAGTGTTCGAGTATTCTATACTTTGGTTTTTGCAAAATGAAAGCAAAGATATGTATTTCTTTCTTTCTACTTTATATTTCCTCAAACTGAATCAAATTTGGAAAGAGAGTTTTTGCCTTGAAGGAGAGGGTATTTCAACTAATAAAGCTAACTATGAATTTCAAATTTTATTAGGTGTTTAAAAGTTTTTATTCATATATTTTTAATTAAAATTATGATTTATTATAATTTATAGTGAAAAAATGAATAAGAGTATTTTTGAAAAATTAATAAGATTTCTGATAATATAAAGTATGAATCAAATATGAAAATATAATACATTTAGAAACATAAAAAAATATTTTTAAAAATATTTATATTGAACTAAATATAAGGATGTCATATTTTAAAAAATTAAATATTCAAGGATTACATTACTAGAAAATTTTGTAAACTAAATACCAATTGGAAGTATACCATTGTTTATGAATTGAGACATGATTACAAAGGTAAAATAGTAAATTTTACTCCAAAATGTTATTTCGAAGTTGGAATATGATTGAAATTGTTTGACTTTGAAGATGCGCTTCAGGTATCCAAAGCTTTCTTTGTATGATTCTTTATTTTGAGTTTCCTTTTTTAAATTGCAATATCCTAGTCAGTTGGCTGGCAAATATCACAGCCCCGCTTCCTAAAAAATTTCTCTCCCAAGTGTCACTATTTTTGCATGAAAATGACTAGTTTTAAGAGAATCATGCTCTTAAAGTGTAAACAAGTTAAAAAAATCCAATTGGTAAAACAAAAATAAAAACGTGGTGGGAGAAGTACTTGGATATTTTAATTATAACATATCTTTAATAATTTAAAAACGTAAAATTAATAATTTGACTCTTAAAAGTATATGACAATGATAAAATAGTTCATAAATTATACAAAATCATAATTTTATCCTTAAATAATAATTTATATTAAAATTTTGTCTTTTCATTCAAACTTATACAAGTAATTTCATCTATGAATTACTTCATACTACAGCAAAAAAGATTTTTAGCGGCGACATTTGTCGTCGCTAAAAAGTTCTCGGTCGTCGCAAAAGAAAAAGTCGTCGTTAAAAATGTCATCGGCGTAGGTCCGTACCTGAAAAGGTCATTAGCGACGACAATTTGTCGTCGCTAAAAGGTAAACCTTTTGCGACGACTTTGTTGTCGCAAAAAATAATTTTAAAATTCAAAAAAATTTTAATTTTAATTTTTAGCAGCGACAATTATTGTCGCTATAGATAAGAAGTCGCCGCTGAAGGTTAAGATTTCAGCGACGACAAAGTCGTCGCTGAAGGTCAAACTTTCAACGACGACTAATTGTCATCGCTGAAGGTCTTCCTTTCAGCGACGACAAGGTCAAACTTTCAGCGATGACAATTGTCGTCGCTGAAGGTCTAACTTTTAGTGACGACTTTTAGTCTATAGCGGCGACAATTGTCGCCGCTAAAAATTTTTTGAACTTTTTTTTTAAATTTTAAAATCAAATTGTTGTATATTTCAAATGATATATTCTTTATTTTAATTAACTTGACTCGTTTAATAATTTTTTTAAATTTAATTTAATATAAATTATACAATTATAATATATTAGTAGTATTATTAATAATATCTAACAATTTGATCCAACATAAAAAATTAATACTCATAAAGCAATGGTAAAAATAATTTTTATATGAATAAACTAATATATATACATCATCTATGTAAATGTGCACATATAAAAAATATAAAGATACATAAACAAAATATACTATGGGGAAGTAGGGAGGTGCAAATATCACAGTGCACCATGATCGTCGTCATCATCATCATCATCATCCTGACTACGAGGATGATAAAATGACGGTGGTGGCTGAGCGGTAGGTGGAGGCGCAAATCTACTCGGCCCAAGCGGTGTAGCAGCAGCAAATGGAGGCGGCGGTAAGACGATACCCTGCTGTCTGAGGATCGAGGTCATCTCAGTAAGATAAGTCTCAAACTGCTGCTGCATCTGCTGCTGCTGCTGCATCATCTCCTGTTGATGTGTAATCTGCTGCTGCTGCTGATCAAGCCGCTGTTGCTGCTCCTGAATCAATCGCTGGCTCTGCTCAACCTGCTCCCGACTCTGGTGTAACTGCTCCTGCAACTCACCGACCTGAGATACGGACTGTGAGCTCGTCGCCGTACTAGAAGTCCCCATCGAACGATAAGTCTGACCAGCAAGTACATGCCCTACAACCTTCCTGTACCCTCGACGAGTGCCAAGCACCTCATCGGCAATGGTAGCCTCATCTAACTGTACAGGAGTCGTAGGCAAGCTAGTGGATGATACACTAGACTGTACATGCTGAGTCATGAGCTCAGTCATCCTCGCCTTAAATTATTAAAAAAAAGTAATAAGAAATCTATCTTAGAAGATATATTTGTAAAATTTTATTTAAAATATGAAATCCAAATAAATTACATGTTGCCCCTGAGGGATCGGATGCACCCACTCCCCCGACCTGTATGTGTGTCGGTCCCTAAAGTTATCGGGCACCGACTGCAACTCACCAGTATCTCTGTTTCTCTGTTTAATTTTTGTAACAGAAAGAAAGGATGAAGGGTAGTAATGCTATTTAACAAATGGATATATTTAAAAAAGATACAAAAAATTTAAATTACCTTATCAAAGCGATGTGCAGCAATAGACTTTGACCCATGCTGGTCATTCACGACCTTCTGTGCTCTATTATTTGTATTTCTTGCAGATAACTCCTGCAAATTAAGAGAAAAAAGTTAAATTTTTATGTTCACAATTTACTAATTATGAAATACTGACATAATATCATAAAATATCATACTTACCCTGTACTCGTCACTGTCAAAGAAGTCCACACACCTCTGCCATGTCTGCGGTGAGACAGATCGAGGCACACAACGTCGAGCTCGATCCAAGTCATACTCCTGGTATCGATCACCTCCATGCTCTAAGAAATGCTTATTCAACCTGTACTTCCAATCTCTGTACAGGTCGGCAACAGTCCGCATCAAACCAGAGAGCGCTCTATCCCGATCACCCTCAGATATGCCCTGGAACTCGAAATGGGACTGCATTAAAAGATATTTAATAAATTTATGAGTAATATATTTAGAAACTTCAATCTCAAAGACATTAATTCAAAAGGAAATGGATACTTACGCAAACCTCCTGCACAACTCTATCTTGAATCTCCTGAGGTACAGCCCGCCATGACTTATAATAGGGCAGCACGTGGGCGCGGATCATGCTGCCAATATCACAAGGGAGATGACTGGCATTCTCACCAATCGCATGCCATATACCAGTCGTATCAAACTGTATAGGCACCGGTCTACCTCCACCCCTGCCTATCTTCTCGTGTAGTCTTAGGGACCTATTCGGTCCCCTCTTTTTAGCAGGTGCTACTTCATTTAATGAAGAAAAATATTAACAAAATAAACATAATATTTAATCAAGCTTAGGTATGCACAATTAATAACAAATACCTGAGCCCTCACACTGAGATGGAATATGGGTGGGTCGCTCCGGTGGGTCGCCTCCAGCGTCACCTCCGTAGTATCGTGCCTCGACATCCGCTATAACTAAAATAATACACATTATATAAGTAATTAAAAAGAATTCAATGTCCGGTTGAACAATAAAATGGTTCAACTTTTTACAATCACATTTATTATTTTAATAATCATGCTTACACACTTATGAGTTGTGGTTTGAATATGTTATTTTATCCCTAGTCAGAATCAGTGTCGATGAACCTAACAGACTCATGGTCATCAGGTTCTCCTTCATTATCAGATTGTGTGGGCTCCTCATCCATATAATCATCAATTGTTTCGTCTTCAAGGCTCTCGTCATCGTCGATGAAGGTGTCTTCTCCATGAGCACCAGGTCCAACATTTCTGTACGTTGGAATGATTGAAGGACTATTTCTTTCATTACCTAGATGTGCTAGATCGAAATCTCCCAGATCAACTGTGAGGTTGAAGCTGGATGAGTTACTATCCTGCAGAAATAACAGGTCTTGTGCATTATCTCCATCACTGGGTAGATCCCATATATCGCGATGCACCATATTATGGACGAACCTCCAATTTGGTCCATTAAGGAGATCCTCAGTGTAAAACACTTGTTTTGCTTGAGTAGCAAGTATGTAAGGATCATCCTTGTACCATTGTCCATTGATGGAGATACTTGTGATATTCTTGTCAGTATAAAGTTTCTTCTTTATAGGATCAGTGTCATACCACTTGCATTTAAATAAAGTCACATTGTACTTATTTAAATAAGTCAACTCAATTATTTCTTCCAGTACACCATAAAACATGTTACCATCAATCCTCGGAACAGAAATGCCACTATTTTGCATTTTATGCTTCTCATCTCGAGCTTTGGCTACAAAGCGTACTCTATTCACAATACACGCAAAGTATACCATGTTAGTAAAACTGGGACCGGATGCTAATGATAGTAACTCTTCGGTGGCCTCTGGGGAACCGTTCCTATGTAAATAGTACATCTACAAAAGTAACAATTATTCCAAGAATTAAATTAAAATATCAACAAGAGAAATGAACAATATTTAAGATATCTGTTCAATGGATTTGGGAAGAAAAAAATCCTTACCTTCGAGTAAAACCACGAGGGGAATTTGGTTCTCTATAAGTTATCAATATCTTCAGCACCATTTCATTCGAGTTCCAAACGATGCTCACTGTAGAACATAACAATCTTAGTTTATCATAATCACAAAAGGGAGAAGAACACAACTGAAGTTTAAGATACTCACTGGAGATATTTTTCAATCTCAGTATAATTATTCAAGATGTACCATACTGCAATATCTCGATCCCTCCTATCGAAATGAGAAATAGTCTTCTTCCCTATCGGTCGACATTGGGACCGGAACACCGACAATGTCCTTCTTGTTTGACTAGGTGTTACATCTTGAATTCTATCAGAGCGGTTGAATCTAGTTTCCACTCCTTCCAAATACATGGAGAAAAACGTTAATGCCTCATCAACAATATATCCTTCTGCAATTGAACCCTCTGGTCAAGCACGATTTCGAACATAATCCTTTAACTTTTTTATATACCTCTCATATGGGTACATCCACCGAAAATGAACGGGTCCTCCTTCCAATGCTTCGTCTGGCAGATGCATCACTAAGTGAACCATTATGTCAAAAAATGCTGGGGGGTATATCCTCTCAAGCTTGCACAAAATTATGATAATGTCTTGTTTGGCTTGCAGAATATCCTCCCTGTTGAGAGTTCTAGCACATATTTGACTAAAGAAATTGCATAACTCGATAACTGGATACGATAATTCCTTTGGCAAAAAAGCCCGGACACCTGGTCCTAACAGTCTTTGCATAATAACATAACAATCATGTGATTTCAACCTCTTTAACTTCAGGTCACGATCTGTGACATTCTTACTAAGACTCCCAGCAAAGCCATCTAGAAATTTCACATTCTTTATATACTGGCAAAATCGTTTCCGCTCCTCTTGGTTAAGCGTATATCCAGCATGTGGCTTGAAAAGTTGACCCCTCTGCTCATACAGATGCAAGTTAGGCCTTATCTTCATGTCTATCAAATCTCGTCTTGCATTGTCTGTATCCTTTGTTTTGTGCTCAATCTCCAATAATGTACCCAAGATGCTATCACATACATTTTTCTCAACATACATGACATCAATATTATACCTTAAGTTCAATGTTGGCCAATAAGGAAGATTAAAAAATATACTTCTCTTGTTCCAATTAAATTCGTCGGCACCTCTCTTTCGCTTTACACCACCAAATTCAGCATGTTTTCCCGGAAGTCTCTGTGGCACTTTGGCCAACTGTTCCATGATAACATTATTAGTAAGAGGCCGAGGATGAGGTCTCCTCTCCGACCTTCCGTTGAATTCCTTCCTATTTCTCCATGTGTGACTTCTTGGAAGCCAACGACGATGACCAATGTAAGCTATTTTTCCTTTAACTCGAATCAACGGAGTATCCGAATTACATGTAGGACATGCTTTGTATCCTTGCCCGCTCCACCCGGATAGACTACTTCGAGCAGAAAAATCATTAATAGTCCAGAGCAATGCTACCCGCATATTGAACACCGTATTTGTATTTGCATCTCGAGTTTCAACTCCTCTCTCCCAGAGATCCCTCAACTCTTCTACGACCGGCTGTAAGAACACATCGATATCTTTACCTGGCGATTGCGGCCCTGGGATTAATAGGGTCAACATGAAAAAAGATTAGTTCATGCATATCTATGGTGGCAAGTTGTAAGTAGTTATAACCACTGGCCACATGCTATAAGATAGGTTCCTATCACCAAAGGATTAAATCCATCTGCACTTAAACCCAACCTGACGTTTCGTGGGTCAACAGAGAAATTAGGATACCTCTTATCGAACTCCTGCCAAACTTTTCTATCCACGGGATGTCGCATTACCCCCTCTTCTTTTGATTTTCCAGTGTGATGCCATATCATATTTTTTGTAGTATGTCTCGACCGATACAGACGATGTAGTCGAGGAGTTAAAGGAAAATATCGAACCACTTTTTGGGGCACCTTCTTTCCTTTTGTAGTTTTATTTACCTATCGACTCTCCCCACAAATTGGACAATTATCTTTAGAAGCATGATCTTTTCAAAAAAGTGCGCAATCATGTTTGCATACATGGATTGATTCATACCCCAACCCCAACTTGTTGAGCCATTTCCTTGCACCATAGTACGATTCAGGCAATTTATTATCGTTTGGAAGTGCCTCTTTTAATAATCGAAGAAGAGCATCAAATGACTTATTTGTCCACTTATGCAGAACCTTCAAATGCATAAGTTTCACCAAGAAGTTCAATGCTGAAAATGCTGTGCAACCTGGATATAACTCTGTTTCTACTTGCTCGAACAGGTTATCACAGTTACTATATTTTGTTCTAATGTCTTCGTCAGCCGCATTCTCACCCCTGTACTCGTCATTGTGAAAATCAACTTCAGTTGCCTCAGGGCCAATGAAATCATGTATAATATCTGTCAGCTCATCTCTATTGTTAGGGGATATCTCACTAGTTCCTCTAGAAGTCGAAACATCTACTTCACCATGGTGTACCCAATTTATGTATAATGGATGAAATCCATTATCTATAATGTGCGCCTCCAATGTTAGTAATGTCTGGAATATTAAATTCACACACTTTTTGCACGGACATCTTACCATACCCCTTTCGTCGGCAAAGTTTTTAGCTCTTTCAACAAATCTTACTGCACCATTCCAATACTCATCTGACAATCGATTTGGTAGGTGTATCCAACTTTTATCGACAGACATTGTATCACTGAACAGGAAGGAAATTGCTTTAGGTGAAATAAAGTATGTTGATTAATATTTGACAGTCACCCTAAATGCACCGTATCACTCCAATTTTGAAGGGTAGGATCCTATCCCATTCGAGATATTTCTATAGTTATTATTTTTTCAATTTATCCACACTCATCAACTAACTTGTGCAGAAATTTCGACAGCATCTCCCTATGGTTCTCCAAGTGCCTAAACTATACACTTGTATAGTTTATACCCGGAGAACAGTTAGGATGCTAAGATATTTTCACAATATCAAACAAGAGCCAGATAAATTGTTAATAATAACTATATGATAATATCCCAAACTGTCCAACTTTTCAGGACAATTCAAGGGTTGACTGATGTTCGGAAAACAATCAACCCTTGAACGGGTCTAAGCTTAACATTTAAATGTAAATGTAGTTTTAATTTAAATTATTGTAAAAATATATTTACAATAATTAAAATATTACAATAATTTAAATTAACGATACAACAATTTATAAGTATCGTTGTTTAAGTGTCAGTACTGTTATTTACGTAACCTACTTTACTATTTTGATGAGGTACACAATTCAGCTTCTTTATAGAGATGTCTATGCTATGAATATGGACTTTCTAGTTGTAAATTTAAGTAAGTTTGATTTTATAAAGTGTATATTATTTATAACCTGCACAATTCAACTCTTTATTTAAGTAAATGTAGTTTTATCCAAGAGGGGTGTGATTTTCAGGTGAACTTCCTAATGTTTTGAAATTTTTAATTTTTATGAGACGTAAATATCATAAAAATTAAAATGTTAGGGTTTCATTTTTATGTAGTCTCTAGTTTAATTGAATTTTTCTTAGTATGTGGGGTAAATAATAGAATTTGAATTGTTAAGTTTCAATCTCAATTAAAAAATAGATTATATTACTGTAATCTCTTACTGAACCTAAGATAGATTTATATATTTATTATAATTATCTATCTTACATTATTTCATTGAATCTAATAAGTTTGAAGTTTCCTAAATTACATCACAAATTTTAGATTTTGTGAATAAATTATCATAACTATTTTATCTCACATTAGTCTAAATGAATAATATACACATATATTGTATACTTCAAAATTACAAATTGAAGGATGCATAATAATAATCAAATTTATATTTATAAAATTAATGCTAAGTTAAATTTACATAAATAAATTTAAAATTTACAACATACAAAATTAAATAATACAAAATTTTGTATTAAATTAAACACACTATCAATTTTATTAATTCAAATTAAACATATTATCAATTCTATTAATTCAAATTAAACATACTATCAATTCTATTTATTAAACCCTAAACTATTTGAGTAAATTAAATATATTAGTACACAAAAGAAATTATAATTTTTTATTTACGTACCTCAATGGCAAAAATCTACTGATTAACTCTGAATACTCCTCGCAAACTACACCAAGTACTAATAATAACTAACAAATTAAAAAATACAACATACAAAATTAATACATATTAACATATATAAAAAAATAAATATACTAAAATTAGAAAAAACTAAAATAGAGAGAAAGTTTAGAAACTTACTTGATTTCCAGAAACTTCAAACGCACAAATGAGGAGGAGGAGGCGGCGCCGCAAATTTATAGGCGCTGGCTTTCAGTGACGACATAAAAAATTCGGTCATCACTGAAGCTTTTAGCGACGACCGAGTTTTTCTTTAGCGACGACCGAGTTTTTCTTCAGCGACGACATTGTCGTCGCTGAAAGTCCAGCCTTCACCGACGACAATGTCGATGACAATGTCGTCGCTAAAGGCTAGAATTGTCGTCACTGAAAATCGGAGGACTTTCACCGATGGCTGAGTCGTCACTGAAAATTGACACTTTCAGCGACGACTATGTCGTCGCTGATGGGTGAAATTTTAACCGTAAATTTTTTAGGGCTTCAGCGATGACCGAGTCGTCGCTGAAAGCTTTATATTTTCAGCGACGACATTGTCGTCACTGAAAGTGAATTTCTTCCCGCCCTTCCGCAAACTTTGCCGCCGAAATTTTTTTAGGCTTTTAGCGACGACTTTTGTCGTCGCTAAAAGCCTAAATCTTCCCACCCTCATTTCGATTTCCCTCTAAAAAATTTTGCATTTTTTACCGACGACTCTGTCGTCAGAGATACTTTTAGCGACAACCAAAATTTTGTCGCCGCTAAAAGAGTCGTCGTTATTGCTGCTTTTTGTTGTAGTGTCATCCATGAATTACTATATAGAGAAACAAAATCACATATAAAATTTATTATTTAGAGATGAAATTATAATTTTATATAATTTAAAAATAATTTTATCATTATCTTATAGTTTGATGAATGCAATTATTAATTTAGTCAATTTACTTAGTTTAGAGAATTTTTACATGTGAACAACAAAACGGAAAATTGACTACTAGCAGGAGGGTGTATTTTTCAAAAGGTAATGTTATGAAAAACTCAACTTTTTAAAAGGTAGAATATTTCATAATTAATTTATATTTTTTAAAATTTCAAAACAAGTGAATTAAAATTAAATATATAAATATTAATATATTAAATACAAATTAATAATAAAATACTTAACTTTTATGGAGTATTTGTTTGTACCAAAATTGCACAAATCATCAAACTCCAAGCGGACCCCCTAATTCCCATTTCCATTTCCAAATTAAACGACCATATTAAATTCTGATAGCACCATGGGTACAAATAATTGCAGCCAGCCAAACAAGACAAATGCTAAATTGATCTAAATTTTTTTAGAATGACAAATTCTAATCAACTTTATTGGATTGTTTTATGATTTAATACAATAGAATTCACAAAACATTTTATCATATGTATCATTACTTGTCAAATTAACACTTCAAGACCTACTTATTACTAGCACCTCTAGTCTCTTGACTCTTATGATCTGTTTGAAAATAAGAGAAACGAAAAATATATATTTTAAATTTTATTTATTGTGAGTATAAAATATTTTATATTATTAATGAATAAGAAAAATCATGTCATTAAAATAATAATAATTAAATTTTTTTAATAATAGTAAAAAATTTAATTAATGGTAAAAAAATTTAATTATTTTTTATGATGTATAGATGGATAATAATATAAAACTAACTTATACCTATAATAGATCAAATTTAAATTCAAGTGTCTATATTTTATCTTTTAATTTTTAGTTTATTATTTTTAAGGATAATTTTACCTTCCATCTTATTTTCTTTCATTTTCTCTCATTTAAATAAATAAGGTTATTTTCTATTTCTTAATAAATAAATGAGGTAAATTTTGAAAAAAAAAAGATATAATCTTTTTGTTTTTAAAATTATAAATTTTAATAAAAAATAAACAGTGAATCTTAAAATAGAAATTGTATGTTTATCCTCCAAAATTGAAAGAAAATTTCCAAAAGAAAATAGAAACCATTAGATCCTATTTAAACACACCATTAATATAAAAATTGGCGTTGGACCCACTTCAATTGAAGTCCCAAAAATGGTCAAATTATGGCTCCTTGATCCATGAAACGCTCAACCACAACAGAGAAATGAACCTACTTTTTTCAATCGGCATTGCGTGGAACATAATTTTCCCACATATATTCTGCAGCCTCATTCATCACAGAACTCTCTCACTCTCATGTCTTCCAAGCTAATGTCATCGAACCTTTCGATGGAGAGAAAGAAGCCTCAAAATGGAACTGATGAACAACTGGCCATTGTGAAGGCAGCAGCATGGGCATGGTACCAACATGGTTCAGGCTCCGAAGGAAAAGCTGCTAATGAGTTTGAAAGTGCGAGAGCTCAGCGTGCACCAAGACCTTCTCGTTACAAGTTGGAAGCAGTGAAAACGGGCAAGGAGTTAGCAAAAGAAGGAATTTCTCCAGTTCACGCCAAGGGATCTCTACTTGATGCATATGAAGTTCAAAGCATTGCAAAGCTACTTGATAGTTTTATGGAACAGTCCAGTTGCAGGCATGGAGTCTCTTCTGCGAATGATTGCAAAAGGAGGAAGAAGAAGATGATGAGAAAAGGGTTTTGGCTGAGTCATGGTGTTGTGTGCGGCTCAAGGGAAGACGTAGTGGATGGAAGAGCTATGGGAGATGTTCGGGTGCCGGCAAAGAGCGCGAGTGCGTCTCTTGTTAATCTGGCTAAGTGTACGCCGAGGGCCTACCAGGCCTTCTGATTTTTCAACATGTTTTTTCTGGTGTTGATGATCATTGGCAATTTGACCTGTCTTGTATGATTTTGTGTCTATTTAGGACAAAGTCATTGTTGATTATGGTCAGAGATACAAATAGAATTTGAGCTGATTGGCAAATCCATATGTGTTGGAAGATTTCGTTTAGTATCTATAAAAACATATGCATTTCAGAATATATGTCTGTTTACTTCAAGAGTGTGATTGTCAAAGTGAAATTGAAGTGTTGTTTTCCTGTGATGTTTTTATGGTGGAGAAGGGGAAAATGATTTCCTTTGGTTACTTCTCTGACCTATGGTTTAGCTGTAGAGTTCATTTCTAGTTTATTTAGTTTATTTGGTTTACCATTTTGGTGTATCCAGAGAAGACTTTCGCCTTCCTCCTTTTTTAATTTTTTTTTTTTTTTGGTGCCATATATGATTCCATTCTTGGTTGAAAGGAGTCCTGCCATTTGTCTTCTTTTTGCAAAAAATAAAATAAAATAAAATAAATAATAATAACAATAATACTCAAATGTTGAACTTCTGCTGGTTTCTTGCTTTCTGTCATCTGCTTTGGAGGTAAGTTTTCTTGCTTGACCAGTAGGGATCTCATCATAATTTGAATATTCTGTCGGAGGCATATGTTTAGAATACGCATTTACTGATATTGTTTCATATATGTCTGTGTTTGCTTTTAAAATGTTGTTGTTTGGTTGAACTTGAAGCATTGTTTTCTTTTGATCTCATCAAGAAATGATTGCCTCTAGTTGCTTCCCCTAACCTATTTTCTCTAGTCGTTGCGTTGATTTTTAGTTCCTTTGATCTTGGGTGCACAGAAAAGATTTTCCTCGATTTCTTCCTTTTATTTCATTTTGTTATTAATTTTTATCCCTTTGGCAGATATTTTGTCGTAGTGTCCTTTTCCCCTTTCCATGTTTGTTTTTTGCTTTATTTTTATGTTAGGTTTATTTGTTCAGTTCATGTTCTGTTGAGTTCGTTCTTTCTTCCTTCGGTTTCTCTTTGACCTCCATTTCACTGGTAAACTTTAGGACTTTACCGCACTCCCATTTATTCTAGGACATAACTTACTGCACATCACTATTTCTTCCTTTATATAAATTTGAAGGTTTGGATAGATGTATGTAGATCCATTTATTAAGTTTGTGCAAACAATGCACTGTACTCTGTATTCAGAAATTTGTCTACATTTATATTTTCTGTTAGTTGTGAAAGTATTTGTGAGATACGCCCTCAACCACTGCCCTACACAACACAAATTCATGGAATTGCTGGCTGAATGAAGTTATGCGGAGTGCCAATTAAATCAATTAATGTACAGGATGAATGCAACAGGTGGGAGTTTCAATACTAAAAAAAATTAAAGGGAAACCAAAAGATTATAGCAAGTCTTATACTATGATATAATTCTCCTACTTTGCACCTCACAACCCATTTGTGTGGCTCAGTAAAGTTTAATATTAACTCTGGGTCCGATATAGTGACTATCTCAATTCCTTAACAATTAGCAACCCCGTCTTAAGAAAGAAAGATCATGCACTTGGTTTTTTTCTTCTTTTGAAATATATTTAATCATTGTCCTTTAATTTGAGACCTGTTGGAAAGAGTAGGTCCAAAAGGGAAGTAAAACCATTCTCAATGGTGCTACAGATGAAAGAAATGGAGTTATAGCCGCCAAATATTTTAAAAGTTCTTGTAGCTGAAGCTGCAGGAAAACAAACTCTTTCTGCCTCCCCTGAAGCTACAGCCAGAATGGTCTTTAATAGGTAAAGCCCTGAAATATGCTAAGAGGACTTGAACATGCAGTATGGCTGCAACAGAAAATTTTGATTTGATCAAATTGATAAAGAAAAAGCTAATCCCAGGACAAAATTTTCAATTGCACACATGATGCAATCTAAATTAAATTAATAAGTCAGATGGTGTCAATTCAGTGGTAAGGAGAAAACAAAACAGGGGTAGGTCTATGTTTGAGCATGAAACAGGTTGGAGGGATGCAGTAAATGAGATGATATGAGTCAAAGAAATAGATGCGTTAATTTTGGGATCATAAGCCTTCAAATTTAAAGGGTTAATTAATTAAATTGTTATGTATTAATTTCCTGAAAATTGGCGATCTTCCAGGTTCCAACTAAACCAAGACTCAATGTGTTAATTTTGGAATCATAATATTTAGCATTTTCATAAATCAGCAATCAATACACAAAATATTGTGTCTCAAAAGCTTTCCAATGGTGAAACAGGACAAAGAAATGCTGTGACGCAAAGCCCCCAAGAGTCTGCAGAGGGCATGTGATTTGCTTAAGATCCACAGAATGAGAAGATTCACTGATGTCGTTTAGTTCAATGATTGTGGCCATCACAAATATGAACAGTTTTGGTTTAGTTCAAGTTAATTCAGGTCCACGGTAATAAATATTTCCAGCTTTGATTCATATTTGCAATTTGATTATATTTTATTTGTGAATGACGCTTTGTGACAAGTAGATTCACTGATGTGGTTTTGACGACGATATAAAATATAGCTATTTTTCAAAGTTAGATTGACAAAGCCATACTGATTCTGTTGAACTACGATATACCGCATTGTTCTCTTAAGATAAATTTTCTTTGCAGGATATATCCAACTTCAGTTATGACTGTGGTGAGTATTAGCTAGATTTTTAGTTTTTATTTGGTAATTTTGACCATAGATTATTGTGCAAGGTGGATCAAGAAACAATATCTTTCCTTAATTGAGTATGATACAAGTAATAGGACTATAACTACAAAGGATTGAGAAAAAAAATAAAGGAGTATGATACAAGTAATAGGACTATAACAACAAAGGGTTGAGAGAAGAATAAAGGATCATAGCATTGAGTGCAGAAAAGGGAAGAAGAGTGCTATTATTGTTGCTGGCTTTTGCAAAAATCCACACTCTAAGTGTGGAAAAATGGTAAACTTCTCTCTCTCTCTCTCTCTCTCTCTCTCTCTCTCTCTCTCTCAAAGATGAAAATTTACTGTCTAATGGTATATGGAATTTGAATAGGGGAAATTGCACGGAAGATGGATAGTTCACAAAATTGTAATATAGTCCCTTAGGAAAGAAATTTTATGGCGGTGGACTTGAGAGGAGATGCAATTGAATTGAATCTTAATTTGAGAAAATGCCTAGATATGTTAAACACAACAAATAGATAATAGAAATTAAGAAATAAAGGAGGAACGATTACTGGAAGAATATAAGCAAGAATCTTTAACGAATATTATTTCAACAATGGAGTTCGTGTGGAGTGAACAAATATCAATAATGAAAAATACATCAATGTTGAAACTATTCCTAGAAAAGGGTATTTATACTAATATCCCAAATATTATTTGCAATTAAATAAATAAAATTAAGATAACAACAAATCTGAATTTTCTATGTCTTCTCTACTTTTATTGGGTAATGTGTAGATTTGTGTTGATCCTTTCCCACTCCCTTTGAGAAATGCTAAATAGTTGAGATACTTGGAATTGGTCAAATTTAGTTGGACTGTTGGGTTTATCCCATGATTTCCTTTTTCTAAAATATATGCGTGTTGGTGGAGTGCTATCATTACTCCCTCCATGGAAAGACACCTTGTCCTCAACGTGGAAAGTAGGAAATTGCTCAATTAAAAGATCAAATTTTCCCAACTAGATTCTTCCATTGGTTTGTGCCCCTATTGTACTAGTAATTGTAAAGATTATGCTCCTCCTTCTTTACCCATTGATGTCCTAGAATTTAAGCAAGTGTGAGAATAAACTCCCAATCAAAATTGATCGAAAAGGATAGTGGTTTTATAGTTGCATATGGTCCATGGGCAGGTTACAGTATAGAAATATGAAAGATAGAGTGCACTTTAATTGAATCTAGAAGTTTCAACTCATATGCTACTGTTCCCACTTTTCTCAGTACTTTATAAGGTCCAAAGAACTAAGGTTAGGGCTTTTCATATTTGCATTTAGCAAGAGAATGCTAACTGTAAGGTTGAATGCATATGAATACAAAGTTTCCTTTATGAAATTGCAAATCTCTTCTTTTAGTGTCAGCTTGAACTTTCATTCTTGACTAGGCTTTAAGTAAATTCTCTTTAAGTAGTTTCAACATCTCATCACATGTGACTAATTGATCTTCAAACTTAGCAATATGTGTTTCACCCTTGATGCAAGGGTAAATAATGGGCAAGTCCCTTACATAGACAATGTGAAAAGGAGTAGTACCAGCAAATAAATGAAAACTTGTATTGAATAAGTATTCCACCCACAGTAGAAATTTATGCCATGAATGAGGTTGTTCATGTGCAAAACATCTTAGATATGTCTCCAAACATAGATTGACAACCTCAGTTTGTCCATCGAATTAAGGATGATATGTTGTACTCATACAAAGCTGGGTTTGACTCAATTTAAAAAACTCCTACCAAAAAGCATTTAAAAAGAGAGAATCTCTATTTGACATAATTAATTGAGGAATACCATGAAGATGGATAACCTCTTTACGAAATGCAGTAGCCATAGTTTTTATAGTAAAAGGGTGTGAGAAAGGAATGAAATAGGAATACTTACTAAGGTGATCTACTACTACTAGTATGGTGTCATAACCCCTAGCCTTAGATAGCCTAATAATGAAATCAAGTAAGATATCCTCCCAAATTTTATTAGGGATTGGTAATGGCCATAATAATCTAATAGGAACAAATGTTTGATATTTATTCTGTTAACATATCCTACAGTTTTGAACCCATTCTTTCATGTCATGCTTTGTGGCTAGAAAAATGTTGTCAACAGCCATTTTAAAGTTTTTAAGTATAATCCATGTCTAGCCATAAGGGGTGTCATGACATTCAGCAAGCAATTTCTGATGTAAAATTGCATGATTGGAAATGACAAAATGATTCTTGTAATACAATTTACTATCAATAGTTTGAAAGTTAGGATAAGTTTCACATTTTTTGAAATAAAAACCATGATGTCTCTAGTATAAGGATTAGCCTCCAAAGTAGTTTGTAACTTTATAAAATCCAAGGGAATAGGAAGAACCAATGATAATAATTCAACATTTGGAAGGTGTCTAGAAAAAGCATCAACTCCCTTATCATTAATGCCTTTTTTATAAACAATGGAAAAATCAAAAGGTAACAATTTCAAAAGGAGGCACTATAGTTCATTGGTCGTTAAACTTTGATCCAGAAGGTATTTTAAGCAACAATGATCAGATTTGACATAGAAGTGTCTCCTATCAGATAATGTTTCCACTTTTGCAAGGCTAGCACAAGAGCTAATAATTCCCTATCATAAGCAAATTTTAATTTATGAGAAAAAGAAAGACCTTTACTGAAATAAGTAACCGAATGTTCTTCTTGAAGCAAAATTGCACTAACCCCTTCAAATGAGGCATCACATTCCATTATGAATAGTTAATTAAAGTTTGGCAATTGTAAAACAAGAACAATGACAAAAGCTTATTTAAGTCTCTTGAAAGCTTCTTCAACCTCTTGTCATCATTTCAAATTATTTTTCTTGGTAAGGTTCATTAAAAGCTTTGCTATAACATCATAGTCTCATACAAATCTGTGATAGTAATGGTAAGGCCTAAAAATCCTCATAATTCCTTCACATTAGCTAGCATAGGCCAATCACGAACAACCTGAATTTTCTCCTAATCAATAAATACACCTTCAAAAGATACAATATGACCAAGGAAAGTGATTTAGGGTTAGCCAAACAAACATTTAAAGGCTTTAGCATAAAACTAGTGCTTGTGCAAAAGTTGGAAAGCTACTGCTAAGTGTTTGTAATGTTGTTCAATATTAGAACTGTACATAAGTATATCATTAAAGAACACTAGAATGAATCTCCTTAAATAAGGTTTAATTTAGAAAGTAGATAGAGTATTTGTTAATCCAAAGGGCATTATAATAAATTCATAATGAATCGAATAAGTTCTAAAAGCAATTTTATGTTTGTCTGGTTGGTGAACCCATATTTAATAATAATCAAAGCATTAATTAATTTTTAAAAAAATAGTAGCTCTATGTAACTCATCTAAAAATTCATCAATGTTAGGAATAGGATACTTATTAGGAATTATAACATGATTCAAGCCTTGATAGTTAACACATATATGCCAGGATTGGTTCTTCTTTTGTACCAATAACATAAGGCTTGCAAAAGGATTGCTATTGGGATAAATAAACTCTAC
Source organism: Sindora glabra (assembly GCA_020226215.1). Lineage (NCBI taxonomy): Eukaryota > Viridiplantae > Streptophyta > Magnoliopsida > Fabales > Fabaceae > Sindora > Sindora glabra. The sequence goes on along the minus strand of CM035230.1, from coordinate 55,523,968 downwards.
CTTCAAAAGCTATGCTACTTGCTTCTTTATCTTAGTTTTTTGAAAATAGGGATACCAATATGGCCATAGATTCGGTGGCTTAAAGTTAAGGAATAATGGAATAGCATAAGTGTGATCCCAAGGTGGTGGTAACGTGTTGGGTTCCCCAAAAACATAATTAAATTGGTGAACTAGATCTTAAGTAATTAAAGGAGAAGGAATAATAGTACCTAAATATTTAGCTACAAATTAGAAGGTAACCTTAGCGGTCAGGCTATGTAGGACTCATTGTAGCTTGTACATCTTTCCATTCAGATTAAAGATTAATAATATTTCATTCTAATTTGCTTGAACTATGTTTAGTAAAGCTAGCCATTTAATCCTCAATACAAGATCTGCTCCACTGATAGAGAATGGATAGTGGTCTTGTGTAATGCTTAGTTCGGGTAATTGCGCTTCCATATTTTTTGTAAATCTGATTGTAGCTTATAAATTTGCCATTGCCAATTTGAATGCTGAAGGAGGAAATGATTTGAATTGGTAAGCTGAGATTCTATACTAATTTCTAAAAAATGAAGTTATGTGTTAATCGACTATTAATTAGAATAGTACTTGATAGCCCTTAAGAGTTCCTTGTATCTTTATCATTGTGCTTTTCAATTTGCCTAAAATTACATGAAATGAAATTTTAGCCAAATTCCCTTCTATATTAGTAGCTTCAAACTCGTTGATATCTACATCTTCACCTACTATAATGTCTTCGTCAGTCAGTTCTATTAAAGCTAACATTGATGATTTATAGTAATGATTAAGCGTGAATTTCTCAATACAATGGAAGCATAAACCCTTGTCATGACGAGCTTGGTGTTTGACATCCTAGGGATAGTTTACCGGTAGAGGAAGAATAGCACTTAAACATGTTGTAGGTCCTCTAGAGTCATAACCAATCTAGGAAGAGGTATTAAGTCAAGACTATTATTTTAAATTATAAATTTTGGACCTACTATTGGATTGGTTCTTGAATTCATATTCTAATGTTAAGTTTACTACCTTATAAATGCTTCTAGGCTTATGAACTCATACATTAGCTTTTAATTCTTCTTTAAGGCCATTAAGAAAGATAACCAATAAATAGTGTTCAGGCCAATTCTTCACATGAACAGCTCACCTTACAAATTCTTGATAATATTCCTAAATACTCCCTACCTATTTAACATTATAAAGATACTCGTTTAGATTTTAAAATTTTGTAGGTCTATAATGCTCCTACAGAGTCTTCACTAACTCATCCCAATACAAAAGAGTGTGCTCATTGTTAGTCCAAGAAAATAAATTAAGAGCATCGCCTTCTAAATACATAGCAACAATATCAATTTTAAGCTCATTAGGCATATGATAATATTGAAAATAACTTTCAAAATCCATCCACATAGATCCCCTCTTCAAATTTCAAAAATTACATTTTTGTATGAGGTTACCGAGAAAGGTTTTTCATCTACCAAGGTATGTTTATGTCTTCATCTTTTTTCATACGACTTTTTTCCCTTAGTGTGGTCTTTGATACTAGCTTCAGCCTGATATGGATTACTTAATTGCCTTTGAGTGTAGCCACTTCTATTGCCAATAGATCAATGGTATTTAATTTAGAAGCAATAGCAGATAACTATTGAGCAATGGGATTAGGATTTTGGGTATTATCCGGATTATAGGTAAACACAGAGGAATAAGTATTTACCATTTTGGCAACCAAGCTCAGATACTAAATTGTTAAACATAATAGATAGGTAATATAAATTAAGAAGTAAAGGGGGAAGGATTGCTGAAAGAATACAAACAAGAATCTTCAACAAATATTATTCCAATAATGGAGTCCATGTGGAGTGGATAAAACTCTCAATACAAATATCAATAATGAATAATAGATCAATGTTGAAACTATGCCTAGAAAGGGATATTTATACTAATATCCCAAATATTATTTACCATTAAATAAATAACATTAAGATAATAATATATCTGAATTTTCTACACCTTCTCCACTTTTATTAGGTAATGTGCAAATTTGTGTTGACCCTTTCTCACTCCCCTTGAGAAATGCTAGACAATTGATATACTTAGAGCTGGTCAAACTTAGTTGGAATGTTGTGTTTATCCTATGATTTCCTCCTTCTAAAATATATGCATCTTAGTGGAGTGTTATCACTAGATGAACATCAAAATGCACAGTTTAAGGGTATTTTGTTTTTGCATTCATTATTGTATATAATATTTGTATTTATAAAAGGTTTAAACATGAAGGGTGTAACTTGTGGAGAGTTAATATATGCAGAAACCATTTGTCTTCTCTCGATCTACATTTTCTTATTATACAAATTATTATTTATGTACATGAAATTATAATTTATTAATTAGAGTGCAAGATAGGTATAACATCAATACCATACCCAACCCCAGAGTATATTGCTTAATTATGTTGTTCTTTACATATGTTACACTATGTATTCCTATTGTATGAATTTAAGTTCGTTTCCATTGAACACTTGCATAGATCCATTGTTTATTCCAACAGAAGAGGCATAAGGGAAAACCCATGTATCTACTATCATTATTTAATATTTTAGTCTGCATTAACCATAAAAAGGGCACTATTTTTTAATCTTGACATTCTTATGTAATTCCATAAATAAGTCATTCTTGAAGCATTATGTCTTTTAAGCTTGTGTCCTTGTAATTATTTATGTAGTGTAATCTTTGAGACCTTTTCTTTTGCCTTTTGTTTTATTCTCTTTTTCATGATTTTGCCTTTAGTTAGCATGGTCATTTCATAAAGTACATCTAGCTACAAAAAAAAAGGAATGCACAACTTTCCTTTGCTTTTGTGTATCTTGATAAACATGATTATTTCTTAGTAAAAAAGGTTACTCTCTTCACACATAAACGCACGTAATAATATGTGAAAGATAGTCATTCATTTTCCCTACTATAACTTTACAAACATATCTAACCATATATATATACACCTCATGTTTGGAATGACTTTCTTGAATGTGTTACTCACATTAATAATGCGGGCATATGAGCTAGGTGGGAAAATTTTCCCTTTAAGTAGGTTATAAATGTGATACATTAAGCATTTTGGATAGAAGGTCTATCATGAGAAATAATTTATGCATGTCAATTAAGAAAAGGTTTGTATTTAAATTATGATCAAGAATATATATAAAAGGAAAAAAAAGATAAAATTAGTTGTTTGATTTACAACATGAATCTAATTGTTACACAAGGTGAGGATTTCCTTACCTAACAATTCTTGGTTTCTTTTGAGGAATAAGTTTGATAGATAATTACTTGGTTTATTTATTATTTTTTTTGTATTTTATAGCTTTCCTCCTTTTTTTTAGGATTTTATCCTCTTTTCAGTAATTTTCACCTTCCTTTAATAATTTCTTTCTATGAAAAGATATTTAGGATGATAGGATATATTGTTTTTTTTATTGGCCTGACATTGCAACAATATTAAGAAAAATAATAGTTAAATGATTACTTTGTTATTGATATATAATTAAAGATCTACTATATGTACTTAATTGAAACTCTATGCCTACTTCATGAAAATGGAGAAGACATTATCCTATGGAAATGGAAGGTTAGTGTTATAAGTTATCACAAAATCCTTCCTATTTATTGCATCTTATTTTATCAAATATAGAGATTTGCTTGCTCCCATGGTATTCAATGCAAGTCAAATTTGCTTTCTTCAGTCTACACGATTTGGATAGCAAGTTGGTAGCAAAGTTAGACTTGCATTTAATGCAATTGCAAAATGACTATAAATACCTGCCCATTATTCAGCAAAATGTAAGCAAGTCAAAAGTATAGATAAGAGATACAAAGCAAGGCTTCTTCAAGTTAGTGTTTGCTAATGTTATGAGAATTTCCTTTGTTAGTGATAATATTTTAAGTGTATAATATATTTAGGATTTAGATTATTTAAAGCATGCTATATATTTGCCATTTTGATCAATCTTGTACATCTAAAATTATCGCATAATTATAATTAATATTTTAGTATTTCTAAGTGAGTGTAGCTTCTTTGTTCTATCAAGTAATCTATTACACTTAATTAAGAATTTATAAATTTATCATTTTCTTTTACTTAATTACTTGACATTTTACTCAATAATCTAATATCAAAGTTAGGTTGTTAGAGACTAGGTTCCAAGGAGTGACATTTGGAGAAATTTTGCTCGTGCATAATCTGGGACTGCAAGTTTACTTGATTTAAAATCAAGTAAGTAATTTGCTTTGAGAAGTTAAATAACAATAATTATAGCACATGGTTTGCATATATGGAGTCATACCTACAAGGATAAGATCTCTAGAAAGTCATGAGTGGCAATAGTATTACAAAACTAAAACAAGGAGATGTTAAATCACTCAAAAAATGGTGAATCAAGGCTAGGAAAGCCATGCTTGGAATCAAGACTACTATAAATAAGAAAATAATGGAGCATCTTAGAGCAATAAGATACTCTTACTTCTTAATTCATAAAGAATAATGATACACGACTCTAGTTATTGGAAAATGAGTTAGTGTCTACTTACAAGATGACAAAATAGTGAGCCAATATTTTTTCAAAAATTAAATCCATTTGTCATAACATAGTAGAAATGGATCCAAAGCTAAAAATCTCGAAGGCTCATATAAAAAGAATAATCATTCATGATTTATAATCAAAGTATATAGGTTTTATGGTAGTATACAAGGATGACCCATTCAACCATCTTTAGAAGAGCTAGAAAACCTATTGGCAGCTTAAAAATCATTAGTACAATAACTAGTTGAAGTGTTACTAAAAAGTGAAAAAGAAGTATTCCTTAGTAGTATTAATAAAGGCAAGCCTAAAGGTTAGAAGGGAACAAAAAGGAGAAATAACAATTGAAGGCAATGAAACCAAGATTAAAGGAACACACAATAAAGGGGAGCATGACAATAACATCCCTAAAAGCATCCTATAATAACAAATAAGCGCCACAATTATGAGTGCTATAATTATGGCAAGAAGGGTCACTATACCAAAAGTTACTGGTTCAAGAAGAAGAATGTTGAAAGAAACATAACAACGTGTAGTAACCATGGAAAAGGCTATGAAAGTGAAGATGAATAGGATGTTGAAGTATTCTTTGCTATGATAAAGCTAATCAAAGTATTTTCCTCTAATAGAAAGGAACAAGTTAATTCTTGTATAAAAGAATTAGCATTGATGATATCTGTTACAAAATGATAAACTACAACAAGAATTGGATTATTGACTCTGAGTATTCAAACCATATAATTAATGATAAAGAAAAGTTGAAGGATATTTTAGGGTATAAAGATAGATGAATAACAATGACTACTGATAGCTTTAAATTCTTAATCAATTATATTGGTAAAATAGTAATAACACCCAATTATAATTTTTAAATGCAACTTAAGAATGTCTAACTTGTCCTAGGCATGAAAAGGAATCTATTGTTAATAACGTAGTTAGCAAATAAAAGTAATTTTATTTTATTTAGGGCCTAAATATATGAAGGTGTATAGAAATGTGAAAGTGTCAAGGACAAATCATGGTTGAACAATGGCTAAAGTTTGTTTATGTAGTGTCTACAAAAGCTATGTATGTAGAGAAAACATGAAATAATGAGATAGTTAATCTTTAGCATGCATGTTTAGGACATATTAGTTATCACAAGCTTAAAGTGACAATAACAAAGTCAATGTTGAAAGGATTTCCCTAATTAAAAGTTTAAAGTGAGATAATTTTTGTTGGATATCAATATAGTAAGGCACATTAATTACCATATGTGGAGTTAAATTATAAAGTAAAAAAGTCATTAGTGTTGGGCACTTAAATGCTTTCAAGCCTAGTGAATTAACCTTCAATTAGTGGCATAAAGTACATAATTACTTTCATTAATGATTTCTTAAGATATGTTTAGGTATCCTTCATGAAAGAAAATTTTAAAGCCTTGAATAAGTTCAAGGAGTTTAAAGAATCAGTGAAAATTGAAGCTAAAAGAAAGATAAAGTGCCTTTGCATAAATAATAGTGGGGGAATATACCTCTAGAGAATTTTTAAACTATCTTAAGGAGTCTAAGATAAGGTAATAATTCATATATCTTAACACTCTACAACAAAATGGACTTGTTGAAAGAAAGAATCACTATCTTGCTAAAATTTGTTATAGCATGTTGCATGCTAAAAATGTACTTAGACAATATTAGGCAGAGTGCATGAAAACTGTAACTTATGTCATTAACCAGTTGTCGCAAGCAAGGTTAGAGTTTATCTCACCATTTCAAAAGTTATGGAATGTGAAACTTGTAGTTAATCATTTCAAAGTATATAGTTGTGTGTGCTATGTATTTGTTCTCGATCATTTAAGGAATAAGTTTAATAAAAAGGCTTTAAGGTATATCTTTATAGGATACAATGAAAAAAGAAAAGGTTAGAGATGTTGTAACCTAATAATAGGCAACTGCCATGTTTCTAGAAATATAATGTTTGATAAGGCATCATCTTAGTAGTCTCCATAACATGTGGTATTGCCTAATTTAAAAGAAATTAAAGATATGTTGCACAAAAAGTTAGGGGATCAAAATTAAAACCTAAAATGTCTTAAAGAGCCCCCATCATTAATTAAATTAACTCTTAAAAAATAAAAAAGTCTATAACAATAACACTAACAACCAATAGAAGATAATCATAATGAAGGAAGTTCTAAGCCACAACTTAAAAGATCAATAACACAGAGAAAGCCTAATCTCAAGTATGCTAATGTGGTACCTAAAGAGGAAAGCATTATTAAACCATTAACTTTTGAAGAAGTAGCTAAAAATGCAGAATGGAGACAAGTAACAAAAATAAAGATGTTATGACCCAAACTCGATCATAATCAGTGTAGATTCCACTATCCAATTTCCACCAACTTTACCATTATTTATACCAGTTCCTCCCACTAGAAATCTTTCTATTTTTGTAAGGATTTAAGATTTATTTTAAATTTTACAAAAAAAAATAGTTTTCTTTATTTTTAGACACTTCCCAAGGCACATGTTTTAATCACGAAACCTATAACTTTTATAGATACAATAATAACACAATTACACATAATACTACACAATTTTGACACATATCATATTTATACAAATATAAATCAATTTTGCTCCTACTCCTAATCCTAATCTAACTATCAAAATTTTCTAGCTAAACTATTTTTAATTCTTCATAGATGCAACAAAACTCAAATACACTTATTTTTAGTTGAAAACATTAAAACTAAAATGGAATGAGTTACAAAAACTCAATGAACATATATCCACCATAACCATATTTAGAATCTATTATATAGAATGTTCAAATACTAAATAAGTGTTGAAATAAAACATGATTACAAGCCAAGTTCCTAGATCATTATAACTCATGATACTAGTTCTTTAGTTGACAATATTTACCTGCACATACTCAAACTATCTATTTCACATCATAATTTGCAATCATTTCAACCATTTAATTTATATAGTATCCTTACTATATCATACGCATAAACTTTTTTGAGTGGCCATCAAATTTCTAAATAACCAATAAGGCTTAATCATAATTAAATCATTATAATCACATCACACAAAATTATTCAAGATAAGTAAATCTCAATATCATAACACAATACATAAAAATTTATAATAAATGTATATACATCTACCTTTTGACTCGTAGATTAACTTTATACCCTTCATAAGTTTTTCATCTTTATCCCTCTAAGATTTGCTTTATACCCTTCCCACCTTATTACTAGAAATTTTTCATCCAATATTCACCTCATCACCGCATCATTTTTCTTAATTTCTAAAGCTATTCATGGCATAATTCATAATATAGATTGCATATTAGAGTTCAAACTCTACATATCATAATTTTGATATAATTTCAACATAAAGTAATTATTCATCATTAGGGGACAAATCAAAGCACATAACATAATATACATATAGTAACATTACTATAGCCCTCTTGCATGACCACAATATTCATTTACTTTCTAATATAGTTCATACTATGTTCTGTAACATAAAGGTAACAATGTAAATTAATCACAATCAATTAATAGTCAATAATGGCGCCACCATACTTTCTAAGCATGGTTAATCAATATCCATTCAATTAACAACCACTATCTTGTCACAAATATCATTTCCATATCATTCAAGCATGGCTACAAAGGTGATATAATTATAATCCATGTTATATAGTTGTATTTTTAAGAATTCACACATATATATAGATATAATTTGTATAATTAACAAGAAGATTATAAATTATAACTTTTAAATAGAATACCATGAAAACATTAATTTAGGATGAGATATATACTCACCTAAGAACACCCATTTATTTTGAAGATACCCAAGTAATTTACTTTCATCTCTCCTTTCTTCTTATTCCATAATTTATCATGATCGCCTATGAATATATTGTTACTACTTATTTTCTTCTCAAACATTACAAATTCAAATTCAAATCATGACATAACAATACTTTATATTGTCTGTTCCTTACATTTCCTAATATTGACCTTTAATTCAGATGTACCATTATTTAGGGATTTTTAAATCAAAATCATACAAATAGAAATATTATGACTTGAAGTTCTAAAAAGGCTCATCTTATGCCACTTAACCATCCTAGATTATCATTTTTTTATTTTCAAATCTATCATAAAAAAATTAAAGATTCTTATAAATAACAAATTTTCGAATCAAAGCATAAAATGATCAAAATATTATGATCTTATGCTTTAGAGAGGCTCTAATTACATCAATGTATAAAATTATGTGCTTATTTCCTTATATTTTTAACTTTTCTTTAAAGAATAACAAAAATCTTGTTCATTGGAAATTTTCCAAATTAAATTATAAATATAAAAAATATTAAATTTTATGATATTAATATACTTTAAGTGTATTAATCTAACACCCTTGAATGTAAAATCCTTATTTTATCAATGTTATATCAAGTTCCTAATATAAGATGATAAACTAGGAGTTTTCTAAATCAAGTTCGAATCATTTATAATATCAAAATGTAACACTCTAATGAGGCTTCAATCGTATTATTCTATTATTTTATAGTATAAATGTCTTATTTTTTAAAAGCTAACATTAAGTATCTCAAAACCTACACAAGTGGAGTTTCTTTGATTGAGCATTAAATTATTATAAATATTAAAGTTCCATGGTATAGGTAAGATCACCTCTCTCCCAAATACTTGATTAAAGCTCCATCAATGGCAAATTGATGCTAGAACACTGATAAAACCAAAAGGCTTAAAGGTCCTATTATGCTGCCATTCCACTACAACAATGGTAGCTCTTTGATGCAAATAGGTATCCTTGGTTGAAGGAAAGGTTATGCCGATAATAGTAGTCAAAGATAGGCATGGATTATGTTAAGAGAAAGGAATGTTTCAGCTCCTTACACTTCACCCTATTGCTTTACTCGAGTGCCCTACACAATATCATAAACTACTCAGTAAAGGAAAGAAAGGTTTAGTTAGTGGTCCCTGTGGCAGCAATATTTTGGCCAATGAGAGAGAGAAATAGAGAGAAAAAGAAAGAGCACTAATGGGAAAAGGAGAAAGGAAAAAGAAAAAAGAGGAAAAGAGAGAGAGAAAATATGTCGAGAAAAGAAAGGAAAAAGAAAAAGAAAAAAAAGAGTTATGGGTAATGACTCAATACTTTTTAACGCACTATAAGCCCTACTCTTAATTAAATCTCCACTCTTTATTCCTTGTCTCAATAGGTCCTAACATTTCTTCCTTTATTATTATTCTACTTCATTTTAGTAAAGTCCATTTTTCTACTTTTCATCTTGCTTAATGTTTTAACAATAACATGATAAATTTAAAAGTTCCAAAATAAATATTTCAAACCACTACAATTTTTAGAAATAATTTATCAATTTTTAGCATTTAATTTCATAATTCTTTGCACCCTTACCAATAAAATTATTTTAAATTTATGAGAAAATTCTTGTAGAAATTATTTAAACAAGTCTTGGATCAAAACTAACCAAATACATATAATATGAATATTATCATTGATATCATTTTCATTTTTTTATACCCATAACTTTAACAAAGGAAAAGAAATTTTGGAACTAAATATTACCTAAATTATTAAAATCCTTTTGTTTTCTTTATTTAGAATAAATACTTTAAGAATTTCAAAAAGATTAAAATTTTAAACTTTACCTTGAGATATTACAAGAAATTGAAGCTTTAAGTAAGAATGAAACTTGGAATTTGATACCAGAGCCAAAGAATGTAAAATTTGTTTCATGCAAATGGGTGTATAAAGTAAAAACTTATCTTGATAGAACAATGGAGAGATATGATGCTCAATTTGTTGTTCAAGGATTCTTACAACAATATGAATTAGATTATGATGAAACCTTTAATCCAGTGGTAAAGATCACAACAATAAGTGTTCTATTGACACTTACAGCTAGCAAATCATGAAACTTATGGTAGCTAGGTGTCAAGAATACTTTTCTCTATAATGAATTAGATTGAGAAATTTACATGGAATAGCCATAAGAATTTCAAAGTAAAGCTTATCTAGAATTTATGTGCAAGCTACAAAAGACATTTTATAGGCTAAAACAAGCGATAAGGGTATAGTATGGGAATATTAGTGAGTTTTTAGTTTAAAGTAACTTTTCCCTTACATCAATAGATTCTAGCTTGTTCGTGAAAGAATGAAATGGAAAATTGACAATTATGTTTATGTATATGGATGAGCTAATCATCACAAGAAATGATGATGAAAAGATTCATTAAACTAAAGAAAATCTTGCAATTCATTTTCAAATGAAAGAACTTAGAGAACTTGAACACTTTTTAAGGCTTAAAATTAATAGAAATAAAAATGGGTTATTTCTATGTTGCTAAAAGTATGTGAAAAACTTGTTGAAAAAATTTGAATTGTTAGATTACAAGCTCATTTCAACTGCACTGGAGCTCAACGTCAACTTATATGCAATAGAAAGGAAAGATCTAGATGACTAACCATGTACCAGTAGGTGGTTGATAGCTTAATCTATCTAACTCTCACAAGTTTTAGATATTAATTCATGCAATTAAGATAGTAAGTTGATTTATGTAGAATCCAAAAAAGCCCCTTTTAGAAGTTGTTTAATGTATCTTAAAATATATGAAAGGAACAATAAACTTTGATCTCTTATACAAAAGAAACAAGTGCAAGTTAGTCAGTTATTGTGATACCGATTATATTAGTGATTATTACACAAGAAAATCTATTACTGGTTATGTATTTAACCTTGGATTTGGAGTAATTTCACGGTCCAGCAAAAGGCAACTAACTATGTCATTATCAACCATTGAAGCAAAATACTCAACAACAATAATAGCAACTCAAGAGAATGCATGGTTAGTACAATTGTTGAAAAAATTTCATTAGCCAATTAAATATGCAACTCAGTTAACTATGACAATTAATCAATAATTCAACTCCTTGATAATCCTATCTTCCATGCAAGAACAAAGCATATGGAAGTACATTATCCATTTGTCCAAGAGAAGGCACTTCAAGGAGAAATAGAAATGCATAAAGTAAGCATAAAGAATCAAGTAGTTGACATATTCATCAAAGGACTCAATGCAAGAAAGTTTGAAGAATTTCAAAAGTTACTTGGCATGATACCTTAAGAGAGATTTAGTGATTTAGTGATAAAGGGGAGTGTTAAAAGTCATCACAAAATCCTTTCCATTTATTGCATCTCATTTTGTAAAATATAGAGATATGTTTGCTGCCATGGTATTCAAGCAAGTCAAATTTGCTTTCTTTACTCCATATGGTTCAGGTAGTAAGTTGGCAACATAGTTCGACTTGCATTTAATGTAAAGTTTTGCAAAATGACTATAGATAACTACCCTTCATTCAGTAAAATGTAAGCAAGTCAAGAGCAAAAATAAGAAATATAAAGCAAGGTTTCTTCAAATTAGTGTTTACTAGTGTTATGAGAATTTCCTTTATTAGTGAGAATATTTTAAATGTATAATATATTAAGCATTTAGATGATTTAAAGTATATTCTATACTTACCATTTGGATAGATCTTATACATAAAAAATTATCATATAATTGTAATTAATATTTGAGCATTTTCAAGTGAGTGTAATTTCTTTGTTCTAATGAATATATTTAAAATATTTTTTTTATATTCAATTAAAATTTTACAAGTTTTTAATTCTCTTTTACTCAATTACATGATATATTACTTAATAGTTAGATGATTCCAAGTCTTTGGCTAAACTTAAATTTGAGGTACAATATGCTCGCTATGCTGGTAGTTCTCTATTTACACAATACTAGAATGACATTAAGTTCTTAGATATGCAGATTGGTAATTTGCCTTATGAGTTATCTCTCGGTTGATTCCTTTCCTAGGAACATTTAATATCATTTATAATGGCTTCTCCGTATGTATATAATTTTTTTTAATAGGATTGGTTGTTTTTATTTAAGTGATTTTTTTGAATACGACTGGTTGTTTTTATCTGAGTATTTTCATATATATATATATATATATATATATAAACACACAGACACACTTCCTCAACTAAGCAAAAAATATATATATATTAAGTCAGCTTCTGGCTCTATGCTCAATGTTATGAGAGTAATATTATATATTTTGGCAAGAGGTGGATTGCTTCTGATTTGCAGTACTGCGGTTAGGTCCCTTTGTTAAATTTTCTATTTATGGACCTATTAATTTAATAATAAAATAAGATGTAAAAAAATTTAATTCAATATTAAAGTGACCGAATAGTTTAAGTCTAATAATAATCTAATTCAATTAAAGTAATAATAGGTGGTTCTGGTAGACCCACCCATATAAATAAGGGTCGTTACTCCAAAATTCTATGATTGATTCTGCACACTCCCTATCGTGATCAACACTGATCGTGAATAATTCATAATTTGCAACAAATCTTAATTTTATATTCACATCACAATGGATTCATCAAGTAATAATAATAAATCTTTTCACGTTTAATATTATTCTTGTCACATGATTAAATTAGGATATTATTTTATGAAAAATTAATTCTAACAATTGGTATCAGAGCTTATTAATCATGTAAGTTGAATATATTATTAAGTGAATTCAGGAATCAAATTTTATATTTTAAACAATATTATATTTTGTGATGAATCATTTTGAATAAAATTGCTATGAATCCTAAAATTATTTCATAGCTCTCAAGTTGATTATTTTCAATTATTGTTTTTAATTAATTGAGAATTTAATTTAATTTAATTTTCGTTGGTAATTATTTCTTTACCATTCTATGTATATATATATACGCTTTTGGCATTCCGTTTGAAATTTATATAAATTAGGATTCTAACGTTTGCAAGTTTCGGCGATTTTTGCCGTAAATATATGGCTTTCGCTTCATATATAGGACAAGATTTGTGCTTCAACGTTTTTTTTATTTTTATAAATTTTATATTTGAACTTCCAAAATCTCATTTGTCGTTTATATATGTATATATTTAGTCGTTTGTGCACATGTATTTGGTTTGATGTTTTGTACGTATATATATGTTTAAAGGAGATTGTTACCATGTGTGTTTTGGCATTCAATTTTTTGTATCCAAATGTTTAGCCTTTTATTGCACGGATAAATATATAAAGTGAATTCATTTATATTCTGACATTCGTATAAAGTGATATATATATAGCATTCTGAATAATTTTGTAAAACGGTGCTGAACATTCTGGATATATATATTATGTTGAAAGAATCTTTTTTAATAGAACGATATATATATATATATATATATATAAAAGGGAAAAAAATGCATCAAGGAATGTGATCTGAGATTTGATTTTATTTTTATTTTTAAAAAGGGATTAGCATTGAAAGACGTGAAAAGGATTTTCTTTTATTAAGTCAGAAGATGTGGAATAATTTTCACATAATATATATAATTATGATTTAAATTTGCAGTCAGAAGGTATGTCTGTATTTGTGCTGGTACTACAAGAGATGGAATTATAAGACGATCATTTTTTATGTATCACACATTGAATTATTATTATTATTATTTGTAATTATCTATTTTAATGTGTCACTAACAATGACAAATTTTAGTTCATTGCTATCTATTGTTGTGAGCGTATATATCTGTTGGGTATGCACCTATAATCATAAGATAAAATTTTGTTTTTATTTAATTTGGACAGTCAAATAATTTTATTTTTGGGTTGAAAATTTGATTGTAATATTATTGTACATTGGGCTTCCACATATATATGCATATATTTGTGAAAATTTGGACATTATTTGGTTCATTAATTATTTTCCATGTATATGTATGTATGTGTAGGAAAATAATTTTAGAAAATTATTTAGACTTATGTTATACCATAAAATTTTGTGTAATTGTGAGTTCACCTATCATGGGCCTAATTACATAATTTTTTTGCATTTTATAAAATTAGCATTTGGACTTAGGCGAGTATCATATTAATAATATTTTAATATTCTATCTATATGATATTATTAATATGATTTGTTAGTGATAACATAAGTGTAGAAATAAGTATTGTATTTCTAGAATTTTAATCATCCTATCGGTGTTAAAATTTTAGGAATATGATATTTAGTCCTTATATTATATTATAAGACCTTTAATACCCCATCGGTATTGGACTTTATAATATAATATTGAATTCGATTTCATAGTTTACTAAGAAAAATTTCTAGCATGATTAAGGTTAAATATGCATTATTTTATTTCCTCAACTCCTTTACTTAGCAATTAAATGCAATTAAGATGCTTAATGGGATCAATCATGAGGATTGGACCGAATCATTAAAGTTATATCTGGCAATCTATAACTTTGACTTAGCAATAAGGAAAATAGAACATCAAATTAATGTTGAGTCTACAGCAAATCAAAATAATTATCATAAAAAAGTGGTGTTAGTGTGTGTCCTAGGAACTAATCATAGATATGATTACAATATTACACAATGTATTATGTTTCATTTTAGCAATATAATTATTATATTTTATTTTATTTTATTTTACACAAATTATAACTTAAATATAGTAATTATCCTTGGAATAACTTTGCTATTCCTAAAATGCCCCTAATTAAGTATTATTACGAAAATAATAGTAATAATACATCGAGACTAGTATGTATAGTGAATAATGATAATGAATCATAGATATTTGATATCAAGTCAATACATGAGTACATTGTTAGTGAACAATATACTGGACTAACCTATTGTGAGAATATTGCATGGATAGATGTATCATTAGTTATTCTCATATGACCACAAATGCACATAGTCCTTTAACCTGAAATCACTACGGTTTCCTATATAAAGAGTTACTCACTTTGATGTTATCCTATGTCACTTTTAATCAGGATGTTGAGTAAGGCATTAATTGAGTGTGTCACAAATTATGTAAAGGGAAGTAAGTGATGTAAATGGGATTTTGTTACTCTTGTATAAAAGAAAAATCTCCTTAAGCCCCTTGATTGAGTGAGACTTAGAAATGCATGGTCATACTCAATTGGATCAATATGTAATATTAATCATTTATTTTAAGTCTACTCAGTATCAAGAAATATAAATTGAACATTGATGAGGATGACACACTCCATGCCTCCAGTTCGATTTGGATATTATTACAAAAGGAATTATGATGCAAAATATTAATCATATATTAAGTAGATGTTAAATCATAAACATTCTTACTACTTGAGTGGTAGTGATGTATTACTAGATACCGCTCACTGTTTATGGCCCAAAATGAGCCATTATCAACGTAGTAAGAACCTACAGGGTCATATAAAAGGAGTATGAATAAGATAATAATTAATTGGATTTTAGTTAGACTAAAATTTAATTAATTGAACTTATTTTTGTACATATATATTATTATTAAGATAATAATATATTTTTTCACATAATATATATATACAATATTATGTGATATTATTTGATATTAAAGTAATATCAAATAATTATGTTATTAGATATTAGATAATTATATTATGAGATAATTTATTATCTAATATAAGATAATTATATGTTAATTTAATATTAGATAATTATATTATGAGATAATATAATTATCTAATATTAAATAATTACTAGATAAGTCCTATTTCTCTTCACTCTTTCTAGGATAAGGATAAGGTGATGTTTGTTAAGTGTGATTAGAATTTTTTTGAAGCATTATCCTAGTAAGATTAGGATTGTGACATACCTCAGTTTTATAAAAAGGACTTGAAGGTAGCACTTTGATTCACGCATATAAGTTTCAAGAAAACCCTAAATCACTCAGAAAATGTCAAATCCTAATCCTAGTGAGAGAGACAAATCCTAGCAGTTTCATGGAGGAAAGAAGTTATTATTCACTCTATGTGGATACCGTAGAAATGTTGTACGTTCCGGCCGGCATTTAATTTATCTTAGTCTCTCAAGAATTCATTCAGAAAGAATACGAGCACAAATAAGGTAAAATCCTAATACTGATTTATGCCATTTTGCATGGATTCTAGGTAGAAATTGGATTAAAAATTATAAAATTTTACTCCATATGTTGATCCAAATCCTAACAAGTGGAATATTGTAAATGCAAGAAATGGGTTAAGAAGAAAAAGACAAGTATCTATCTAGCTCTAGTTTGTTTTGAGTTAAATATAGTTGATATACTATCAAACTCTTGGTGGTTAGATACCGATGCAACTATTCATATGACTAATTATCTTCAGGCGTTGACAAATTTGAGAAAACCAAATGAAGGAGAGCTAATTGTGAGACTGGGAAATGGAAACAAAGTTAAAGTAAAGCATATAGGATCAATGAAGTTGAAGTTGAAAATTGAACATGAGCTTCTACTGAATAACGTAGTTTATGTACCTTCCATAAGAAGAAATCTGATTTCAATTATTGCTTTGGATTCTCTAGGATACTCTTATTATTTTAGAAGTGGAAAAGTTGAATTATTTCATAAATTTTCTATTGTTAATGCTAGTTCTGTGCATGATGGTTTATATATATAAAGTTAATTTAGATTCTAATTTCGTAAATTCAATAAATTTTGTTATGAGCAAGAAAAGGTGTCAAATTAATGAAAGATCATCAGTGTTATAGCACAAACGATTAGGACACATATTTGAGGATAGAATTCAAAGGCTCATAAAAGGAAAAATACTTCATGATCTAGATTTTTTTTAGATTTTGGAATATATGTAAATTGTATTAAAAAAAATTTACAGCTAGAGCTAAAAACTGTAAAAGAAGCAAGAAGGAGAATGTTCTAGAATTGATTCATATTGATATTAGTGGGCTTATCACACCTAATGCATTTTACTATCTAACCCATTCGACTAAAGTAATTAAATTTGATAAAGTCATCTTCTTTGAGGATGAGTTGAATAGTGGGAGCCAAATATCATGCCTGGTACACCAGAGCAAGATGGAGTTGCAGAAAGGAGGAATAAGACTCTTTATAGATATGGTGAGATGCATGTTGGCCCATACTTTATTGCTAGAATTTTTATGGGGTGATGAGTTGAGAACAACGACATATATTCTAAATTAGATTCCTAGGAAGTCAGTTAGATGCAAGTAGGTCTTCTAAACCAAAAGGGGTGCTCGAGGTGAAGTTGAGAGGTACAAGGCCAGATTGGTAGCAAAAAGGCTACACCTAAAGGGAAGGTATAGACTACAATGAAAACTTTTTCACTAATTTTAACTAAAGACTAATTTCGTGTTATCATAACTTTGGTGGCTCACTTTGATTTAGATTTACATCAAATGGATGTAAAAATAGCCTTCTTGAATGGTGATTTAACAGAGATTGTTTACATGAACCAGCTAAATGGTTTCTAAGAGAAAAGAAAGGAGCAACTTGTGTGCTAACTTAAAAAAAATCCATTTATAACTTAAAACAAGCTTCTAGACAATTGTACCTCAAGTTTAATGAGGTAGTGACTTCTCTTGGGTTCAAAGAGAATGCAGTTGACTAGTGTATCTATATGTTAAAAAGTGCAGGCAGCTTTGTTATTTTGGTACTATACGTGGATGATATTCTTCTTGCAAGTAATGACATGAACCTACTGATTAAAACAAAACAAATATCATCTAAACATTTTAATATGAATGATATTGGAAATGCTTCTTATGTTTTAGGAATAGAGATCTGTCATGATAGATCTTAGGGTTTGCATGGCTTGTCTCAATAGACTTACATTGAGAAAGTACTGAAGAGGTTTAATATGTCAACTTGCTCTTAAGTTTCTACAACCATTTTAAAAGGAGAAATTTTCTCTAAGTCCCAATGTCCTCAAAGTGATGTTGAAATGGAAAGAATGAAGAAAATCCTATATGCGTCGGTTGTTAGTAGCCTGATGTATGCTCAGGTATGTACATGTCCTAATATCGCTTATGCTATTAGTGTATTGGGAAATACTTGAGTAATCCTGGTCTGAGACATTGGACTGCTGCAAAGAGAGTGATGAGGTCTTAGGGTATAAAATATTACATGTTAACCTATAAGAGATCGGGAGATCTCACAGTTACAGGCTACTCAAATTCAGATTTTGCTAGTTGTCCGAATGCTCACAAATCTACATTTGGGTACATCTTTATGATGGTAGAAGGAGTTGTGTCGTGGAAAAGTGTTAAGCAATCCTTAACAACAACCTCCACTATGAAAGCAGAATATGTCGCATGTTATGAAGCCACTTGTACTATTGTATGGTTAAGGAATTTTATGGTTGGTTTCAAGATTATTGAGAATATTTCAAGACCCTTGATCATTTATTGTGATAATACTGCTGTTGTAAACTTCTCTTATAATAATAAAAGTTCTACCCGTACAAAGCATTTTGATATAAAGTATCAATTTGTGTGAAAGAAGGTATGTGAGCATATTACATGTATTGAATATATTTCCACAGATCATATGCTTGCGGATCCACTAACCAAAGGCTTAGCGGTAAGAGTATATCATGATTATTGAATTAGCTAAGTTTTTTCATGTTTTGGGTTAATGGGAGTACTATAATGAAAATTATTTTCTCGAGACATGTATAAATGAAATATTCATAATGAAATATTCATGTTTTTGCCATATGTTGTGCACAATTTTGTTATAGCATATTTATAGAGATGTTTAGACCCTATTTCAATACCGTGATAAGAATAATGATTCTCATTTAGCATCTTGGGTAGATACTTCGACCCAGTGTATAAAGATTTACATATGATTATCACAATTTTGTTATGTAAATCTTATTGAGCACAAACTTGTTATGAATATCCCTATCGGATCAGATATTGTATATGGTCAATAAGGTGTAAGTGTACAGTATATATATTTTATTAATATCCCTATCGAATACTATATTTTATATTATTGGACATTTATGATTTCAATTTAGACTAGTGGGTGTAAAGATACCATATTTTTTTTTTACATCTTATTAAAGTGGTCACTATTATTGAATTACATGGTCCAAGTGGGATATTGTTAAATTTTCTATTTGTGGACCTATTAATTCAATAATAAAATAAGATGTAAAAAGATTTAACCCAATATTAAAGTGACTAAATAGTTTGGGCTCAATAATAATCTAACTCAATTAAAGTTATAATAGATGGTTCTCTGTGATGGGTAGACCTATCAATATTATTAATATAAATAAGGGTCACTACTCCTAAACCCTATGATTGATTTTGCACACTCTTCATTAATGTCAGAAACTCTCCCCATTCAAGTTCTCATCTAAAGTTGATAGAAGCAGCAAATCCTTATTTAGAGTTCATGATCAAGACCAATCCTAAATAATTCATAATTTGCAGTAAATCTTAATTTCATATTCGTATCACAATGGATTCATCAGATAATAATAATAAATCTTTTCACGTTTAATATTATTCTTCTCACATGATTAAATTGGGATATTATTTTATGAAATTTTGATTCTAACACCCTTGGCATAGCGGTGATTACCTTTGATGATCCTTATGAGAAGGTAATTTTCTAAGTTCGACGGAAAAGAAGTTTATCTGTCTAAAATAATTTCTTCCCAGGTTGTTTTGGCTGTTGCATACTCTATTCTCATGTTCTATCATGATAATTTGAAACTGGACATCCAAGCATTTGCAATATGCAATAATTAAGTATCCAATTAGGAAGAAATTATGGTATATTATTAATATATTAGTATATTAATATACTATTAAATTTTATTATCTATTAAATTTACTTTTTTTAAAAATCAAATCTAATATAGTATACAATAATAAATAATGAATATTCGCCAACAATAACAAAAATAATGTTAAAATCCTTATATGTTACAGTAATCCGCAAAACTAACGGGTTACTTTAATATCAAGCTTATCGTAAAAGCTAATACCTTGTGATTTTCAATTTTACCACAATCTTTAAACACAACGGGAAGAGACAAAGCAATTTTATAATGTTCAAAGCAAAGTTTGAGAAAATGGTAAGTTTTTAATTATTTAAAAGACAAGTTAATATTGAATAGGATAAAATTAAAATTTTATAATATATAATATATTATTTAAACTCCTAAAAATTAAAATTAAATACTGAGACCCCAAGGAACTAAAACAATGTAAGTTATAACAATTTGGTTGCAAAATTTTGGATTCGAATTCAATATATGATAATTTAAATATTTAAATATCAAATTTTGAATTATTCATTGCATAAATTGGAATTAAGTAAGATAAATTTACAAAATGTAATGTAATTTTTAAAATTTTTAAATCTATAATAAATTTTAAAATTCATCAATTATATTCTAATTATTCCCCTTTGCCTCCCCCTTCTCTCTCTCTCTATCTCTTTATATATGTATATATATATATGTATGTATGTATGTATGTATGTATGTATATGATGAAATATGTGAGAAATAAATGGAGTAAATTATAACCATCAATAATTAGGATTAAAACATAATTAAATGTGACATTACTAATTAAAAAGATCACATAATTACTTATAAAAGTTATATGCTATTATATTTTAATCTTAATTTTTAGTAAATCTTACTTTTGTATAAAAATACTCTTCTCACTTAATATATATATATATATATTGGGTGTATATAATTAATACTTATTTCATTTTTCTGCTACTACATGATATAATTCCGAATGATTAATCAATCAAATTCAAAGCTAGCCAAACTTGCCTTCTATTTAGTTAATAAGAAGGCTTAACGACAATTAGACTTAAACTATGATCAAATGATTTAAATGTATAGCCTAATCATAACTTACCAAAAGTATAATGTTCACTTTTTACTAACTCAAGATGAATAACTTTAAATGGTATATTCATTCTAATTTATTTACATTTTTATGTTCTTATTTTAAGTTCTAAAGTATGCCTAATCATATCTCTTTTGATTGCATAAGAGTATTTATTTATTCATGGTGTATATTGGATTTTTTTTTCAATAATGGCAATATAAAAAGATTAAAAAAGACATTTTGTTAACATGTACAAGTCACACAAAAGCAAAGATGGTTTGAGTATAAAGAGAAGGAGGATTCTGTTTTGTGTTTTGTTTTTGGTGAGGGTGAATAATGTTGATTGGAATGATCTGAGATGAACAGGCTTGAAGTTGGATCAATCAAAAAGGCAACAGAAGTTCTCATTTTAATTTGTCATGGAGAAAGGTTCAGATACGATTCAAGTGGCCCAGCAAAGCCCGATCAAAGTTTCATTCTGTGGGCACAGAACGAAGCCCAAAATAAGAATTGCGAGATTGGTGGCTCCAGCTCGTACCACAAGATCACTTTCATAAATTCCACAATGAAAGAAGGCCATATATATATATATATATTGGTTCTCTTCCTTTACTTTGTTATACATATTACGTATCTTTGATTGAAAAGTATTTTCTGTAGTAAAAATTTTATTTATACATATATAAATAAAAAATTATATTTTATTTATATATGTAGTTAAAAAATAATATTAAGAGGTATCGTATAAAAAGTATTTTTTAAATTGAGAAAGTTATTTTCTTTAATTTTTTTATATTTAATATTAAATAAATAAAATATTTTTATCTTAACATTTCATAACTAGATTTTACAAAAAAAATATTTTTCATCAAAATAAATAGAGTGTTATTCTTAATTTAGGTTCCATTTATTTCAATGAAAAGTATTTTTCATAAAATATAATTATAAAATATTAAGATAAAAAAAATTATTTTATTTATTTAATAATAAACAAAAAAATTGAATGAGAAAAATTTGAGAAAAGTAATTTTTTATTTCAAAAAATAATTGCTTTCACCAACTATCATAATTCTAGATATTATTTGTTTAAAACATAAATACAATTATTATGTCATTACTTCATCAACCTCGCATAAAATTGGTCAATTTTTTTTCCATTTTGTAAGATAGGGAACATAATTAAACCAATAGAGTGAAAGAAACAGTATATTTTGGCCAAAAAGAAAATAGCACGAATAGGTAATATTATTTACGCAAATATTCATTCGAAATTTCTGACATATACAGTATAATATGTTCAAAATTAATTGCGTATATTTAAATTAATTAATCGAACAAATATGTTGTATATACAAAATGTGAAAGAGTGAATTGCACAAATAATACTTCTATTTATTTATTTTCAATAGTAAAAATGACTAAATTATTATATATATAAGAATTAAGAATCGAATTTTAAATATAAAAAAATATATAAAAATTTTAAAAAATATTGTCTACCACTTATCTTAAAGAGGATCGCTAAATAATATTTTCATTCTAAGGGAGGAAGGAAAGAGATCTTTTTAAAGTTTATTTTCCCAAGCCCAACATGTTTTTATATTACAGAAGTTGTACCTTGAAGAACCTCGTAAGTCAAAAGTGCTCACAGAAGCTTCTAATCTCAGGAATGAGTTCTCTCCAGTTATGGCCAGAAAGGAAAATTCTTTTCTTTAGAATTAAGAGTCAGACTGTTAAACTGGTTTACTTAGCTTCCTCTGGCCTTTGTCAACAACTTCACAAACGTAACAGTAAAGATAACCTCCAACAATTTTTCCATTCATAAATTCTTTTCATATGAAGTAGATTACAATTTTCAGATTGCTGGGGTGTTCCTAGACCCCATCCTTTTTCTTTTATTTATTCTCTCTCTCTCTCTCTCTTTTCATTTTTAGTCCAGATGTCGTCTTCTATTCCCTTCGGCAAAAAATTACATTGATTCACGTTCTTTTGATCATTTCCTTTCTTGCTAAAAGGACATGAATATAAATTTAAGGAAATTATCTTTTTATCATATTAATCAAGAAAAGTTGTCATCTTTTCTTACTTTCATTTTAATTTTCCCCTTATTCAAATATAAAAATGGAAAATGTTTTGTATCTAGGCTCTGTTATTTTATTGAAAAACATTTTTTGTAAAATATTGTTATAAAATATTAAAATAAAGAAAAATATTTTACTTATTTAGTGTTAAATGTGAAAATTTTGAGGAAAGCAACTTCCCTATTTTAAAATAGAGTTTGCTTTTCTTCATTTTCAAATTTTAAGTATTATTTTTTTAGCCATTAATATAAATGATATATCACACATTCATTAATATATATATATATATATATATATATATATATATATATATATATATATATAATAAGGGAAGCATTGGAAAGTATTTGTATTATAAAATGTTAAAATAAGAAAAATATTTTATTTATTTAATGTTAAACGTGAAAATTTTGAGGAAAACAATTTTTTTTATTTTAAAATGAAGTTTGCTTTTCTTCATTTTCAAACTTTTAAGTATTATTTTTTTAATCATTAATGTAAATGACATAGTACCCCTTCATTAATATATACATACAAATAATATTTTTTTACACAAAATACTTTCTAATAAAATAAATGTAGCCTTATTTTTTATCATCCCCCTTTTCATTCTATTTGATTTTCATTCATCTCATTTTTATCCCTATCAAACAAATCTTAACTTCTGTTTTACATAAAGGTTTTCCGTTTCTCGCTCTCTAGTAACGGTGACAATAAAATGAAAATTGATAATAAATGTTTAAAATAATATTTTATTAATAATTAAAAATAATTTTATAAAAATAATAAATAAATAAATTTATTAAATAATTTTATAATATAAGTTTTATTAATGAAAATTAATAAATGAGTTAAATGAATTGATATATTTAACAAATAGATTGAAATGAATAACATAAAGGAAAATGATAGGTGCCCCGAAATTAGGAACCGAATTGGAGTTACGAAAAATTAGACGGATTGATTTGTATTGTGAATCTGCCCAATAAAGCAATAAACGGACCTGATTATATTTTCATAAATCGGAACTTGATTTCGGCATCATTTTATCGGTACATGTAGCATTGCCCTAACATAAATGGCGATTCCTGTTTTTTAATACAATAAAGATAAACATAAAAAAATAGGAGGGATCAAAATCAATCACATCTTTCGAGAAAAGCAAAGCAAGGCATTTTATGCAACAAACAAGTACCCCAAAATGAAGAATTAGCCGTATACAACGGCGGAGCTTTGTAATGTAGGGACCGGGGCATGGCCCCAAATTTTTAATAATTCTGTGATAGTATTATGTAATAATGTGTAACAAAAATTATATATATATTATTTGAATTTAAAATATTTCACCCATCTTATATATAGAAGTTATAAAATTTAAAATGCATAACTATAATATTTTGTTAACCAAATAAGATATAGTTTAAAAATTATATTTGAAGCATGCAAAATGAAAAAATTAATGAAAAGTAATACTAAATAAATTATTCACCAATAATTTTCTACTTTACATAAGCCAAACTAGTTTAAAAATAATATGCATACTATCCTTTTTTTTAACTTAAGTTAATTTATTTGAGAAGTTAAATTAGAAATACTTATAATTTTTTTAAATCTTTAAATGGAGACCAAAAAAGAAATAATAAACAACTTTAACCTCTATAAATACAGACGTAGGTCACGTGTCTCAATTTTTTGAAATCATATTTAAAAAATTTTAAAATCATTACATATTCAAATCTTGATTACATATCTTTAATATAATATATTTTAAATATTTAAATTCTTCTTCTTTACAACAAATTTTTAGACTCTGTATATCTTAGTATTATTCTCTTATTCTTTATCTTTTTTACCTAATAGTGCTACCTCTTTTTCTTTCCCACCATAACCACAATATATTAAGAATTCTAAGTATTTGGCCTTTTTTATAAGATTCTAATTTTACAAATTTCAAATCAATTAACAAGATTTGTAATTAAGTAAATTCATTGAATTGTTTTTTATCTTAAAATATGTATACATACATAATAAATAGTAATGTTTAATAATTTTCATTTGAATGACTTTATTATACTATTACTTTTTGTTTTGATGTTTATATGAGATAATTTGTTTTATATTCAAACTAAGGTGAATTTTAAGGCGGCCCTAAGGGTTTGATAACCGGGGTGGTATGACAAAATACAGATCATTAGATAAGATTACTAAATTATTATCAAAATTTTTGTAATCTCATCCAGTACTCTGTATTTTAGCACATCACCTCAGGTATCAAACCTTCAAGGGCACCTTAGCAAGCACCTCAAACTAATTACTTTTTTTTATAACAAAGAATAAAACACTCAATAAATTCTTTAAAAAAAAATTAGTGATAAAGAGAAGAATAATAAACTTAGATAAAATCTATTATTGATCACATGATAATTCATTAATGATTTCAAATTTTTGAAACCGTAAAAAATTACACTTTGAATGAAGATAATTTCTAATGTGTTCTAATTCAATTATTTATAATTTACTTTCTCTTAAATTTTATAATAATGAATAATTATAAAATTACATTTAAAATATTTAATAATACATAAAATATTAAAAATTATATATCATCATAAAATTTTTATATATTTAAAATATTTTTAATTTAGCCCAAAAAATAATAAGTAAGATCTGCCCTTACCTGTAAGGAGCATTTAGTTTGTGAAATATTTATATTTTTAAAAATATTTCATAAGAATATTATATTTTTATATTTATTTCAATTTTTTTAAAAAATTATTTAAGAATATAACATTCTCAGGAATGTTTTTAACCTAACTTTCCTTCTAAAATATTCCAACGAAGGAAATTCTCATAAAATGGAAATATTGATATTAAAATAAAAGGATAATTTTACCCTTATTTTTTCATGCACTAATTTATTCTAAATTTTTTTATTTTTTTATAATAACAAGCATAATTACATTAAATAAGTCAAAAATAAATGAGTAATTTCTAAATTTCAATGCTATTAATTTATATATAATCTCATAATAGATAAAAAAGATTTATAAAGTAATTTTAATCTTCTAAATTTCAATTTGTATGATCACATTAATTAATATTGCTTATACACATATAATATAAATTTTTAAAATTTTCTTATTTACATAAAAGATAAAATTAAATTTTATATTTTTTTATAATTTTTAATGCCTTGGAACTTAAAAAAGATAAAATTTTAAATGTGTGATATACAAAATTAATATCTTAATATCAAAGATGACTTTTAATTTGCTTTTGTAATTAATTCTATGAAAATTTTAAAATTAAATTCTTAAAATTTTTAATATTTTGTATATTAAATTATTTATTATATTTTAATTGAAGAGAATACAAATTATCAATTTATTAGGTCTTTTGTATTCACTTATTTCTAATTATATTTACAATTTATTATAATTTATAACCAAAAATAATAATAAAGGTATTTTTTGAAAAATTAATAAGATTTTCAATAATATAAAGTATGAACCAAATATGAAAATATAATATATTTAGGAATTTAAAAAAATATTCTCAAAAATATATATTAAGTCAAATATAAAAATATTATATTTAAAAAAAATTCACATATCTAAGAATTACATTTTCAAATATGTACATTTTTTTGAAAATATAAAATTTCATAAATCATCCTACCCCCTAAACATTAAATAAAAATTACTAAATGCTGGTACCTTAGTCTTAAATTCCCAAGAGGAGCAAAATTAGTGCCAGATATACGTTTCAATACTGTAGTTCTGATCACATACTTCACATTATTAACTTTTACGTAAATTATTGATATCAAGGATTGCTTTTTTTTACAAGAATATAAGAATATATATATATATATATATATATATATATATATATATATACTCCCTCATTTCCTTTCTAAAAAACATTAAAGGTCAATATATAAGAATTAAAAAAAGATAATAAATAATTTTAATTTTAGGATATATGAATTATTATTTATTAATGTATCTTCTCCTAAAAGTTAATTATACAAAATTTATAATTATAATTTATTTTTATAATGAAGTGTAACTAATTACATAAATTTTATAATTTTTTTATAAAATTTTGTAACTTTTTTTTATAAATTTTACAATATAAATAATGATGGTTGTAATACTAAAATTTTAAAAATTCTATAAAAAATTACAAAATCTCATTAAAAATTTATAAAAATTCTTGTGGAATTCGTAAGAGTGCTTCTTATTTTAAAGAATAATCCTTAAAACATGTTACAATTACGTGAATTTGAGATATCGACAAATAATGATGGATTATTAATATAATGATATATTAATATATTATTAAATTTAATTGTATATTAAATTTATTTTTTAAAATTAATTTTAATATATTATATAATAATATAATAATATTCAAACATAATAGTTTATCAATATAATATATTATACTAGCGATATATCAGAGACGTCTGCTTTGAGATATATTTGGAATATGGTTTTGAACATAAAGTGCTCCCTGAGCTGTGATGTGCTTGCTGTTCCTTTTCCTCTATTCTTTCTACTGACTAAAGCAAAAAAGAATTTTTCCTTTCACTTTTTGGGCCAAAGTAGCAATTAATAAGTAATAAAGCAATCAGTCATCACATAATACAAAAAACAAAGGCATAATGAGAAACTGAAAAAAACTGAAACAGAGCTGGCATCCGTATCAGCAGCAGCAATATTCTGGGTGAAACGCGAGGCCAAGAACGTCAGGACAAGTTGTGGGGAATCAGACCATCTTAAGTAGTAAAACTTTTTCCTGTTTGAATTTGAATCCCAAGCTAAGATCTTTTTCAAGAAAGACGGCAGCGTTTCATACAATGAAGATCATAATAAATAAAATACATAGTAAAAGAGTTGATAATGATTTGATTTGGTTTGGCTAAAGAGTTGATATATGGAACTTTCCAGCAAAAAGTTAATGAGTGCGTGAGCTTGAGCTAGCTGTGCTGTGATTGTTTTATGGCTTACTTGTGAACAGAAAGCATTAGATTTCGACTTTCTAGTTTTTCGAGAATTGGCTGAAAGTGAAAGTGAAAGTGAAGTCTCCTCCACGTTTTTTCTGGCCAGCTGGATTCTTCTTGTTAGCTTTATGGGAAGATGTTACTTCCTCTTTTTCAATCTAGTTGTGTATTTTTCTTATTTAAATATTTTTAATAAGAAAATTTCATAAAATTTATAATTAATTATATATATACGATCTGGTAAATAACATTTTACATAATTTTTAATTTATTTGACTAATTGACTAATCTTAGGCTGTGTTTGGTAAATAACACTTTACATAATTTTTAATTTATTTGATTAATTTTTATCTAATTGACTAATTTTTAACTAAAGCTGCTGTATTTGGTAAATAACATTTTACACAACTTTTAATTTATTTAACTAATTTTTAGCTAATTGATTAATTTTTAACTAAAACAATTGTTTGATGAGCAACTGTTTCAAATAGCTGCTACACACCAAAATGCTGATTTTGAAAATGCTGCATATTTGCTGCGTTTCCAATCAGCTGTTTACTTATATAAATCATTGTTACCCAAGTTGCCCTTTTGTTGATGCCTAGCACTTTTACCCTTTTGCTATTAAAAAGCAGTCCAGTGGCCATAAACTCTTGTGGCCATATTGGTGAATCCAATGGCCAATATTAGTGCACCGCAATTTCTTATTATGCAATGGCCAATATTTTATAATTTATCAATTCATCACTGCACTTGAACCGGTGGCCATAATTTTTGAATTTCATTTATAAAAAATAAATAATTATAATTAAATAATTTTAAATTTTATTTATTATAACTATCTATTTAATTATAATTTATTTATTTAATTATATTTATAAAAATTAAATAGTTATAATTAAATATTTATAATTATTAATTTTTAAAAAAATTAATAATTATAAAAATTATATTAATTTAATATTAAAAAATTTAATATATAATAAATTAAAATAATATATTATTTATAAAAAAATTTAATCTACTAATATAGAATTAAAATATTAAAATAAAAATTTTTGAATAATTTATAAAATATACTTATGTCCTTAAATGTCATTTTATAGACAAACTGTTAATTATAAATAGTTGATTTTATTAAACATTCTTATTCAAATAATTAATATAATCAGTTGGTCAAATCAGTTAAAATAATCAGTTATCAGCTAACAGTCAGTCAAATTAACTAACTGTTACAGTTATCAGTTAATTACTAAATAAGGCTTTAATTTAAGAATTATTTAATTTGTATACAAAATAACTTTCCACAAAAAGCTAAACTTCTTACAAAATAATTTTTTATATAAATTTTTTAAAAATTATTTAAAATTATTCAACTAATACTTAAAAATAATATTTTTAAGAAGTATTTTTTTATATTTTATTTGATTTAATTTTAAATATATTAAAAAATATTAATAAAATTATTACTATATTATTAATATTATTATACAAATTAATAAATTTTAATTATTATTAATTAAATTTAATAAAGATAATTTTATTATTATATTTATAAAAAGTATAAAAAGTGAAACTTACCTAAAGGGAAGTGTGTAAACAACTTCCTATGCTCTTACATGAAGTTTTATTTCTTCTAATTTATTAAATAATAACCAATCAAATAACTCATCTCTTTTCTATTTTTTAAAAAATAATTTTTTTCATATTATTAAAACAAATCAAATAATCTCTTAAAGTAATATGCAAGAATTACGAGTAATTATGGGTTTAGGTAATTGCAATGTGTGTACATGTTTCTTACATGGTTATTAAATGTTTAATAAATTAGATATTGAGTATAATATATAATTTATTCATAATTTTAATTGAAAATCACAAAAAATAAAAAATTATAGGTATAAAATATAATCATCCTAAAAATTAAAGAGAATAATTTATATTTTTTAAAAAATATGAAATAAATTTCTCAATCTAGATGTGACTTTATTAAATAAAATCATAATCAAGGAAAATTATAAAATTTTAATTATATTTCTCCTTCTAGCTCTTTTGTTCTCATGATCAACAAATTAACCCCTACCACCATTATCAACCCCTCCCACCATTGATCCACTAATCCTTATCCTAACCATGCATATTTTCAGTTCACCTAGTCACATTTATGGAAGGTTTGGTGATAGTAGAATCCTTTTTTTTCTACTTAATTTTAAACTTTTGATCAGTTTCATCAATCCTCATTTTTCAACATCTCCCAATGGTTAGCCATAATTGGTAGAGTCTAATACATTAATTCCATATGTTTTCATCATTTTGTTGTGAAATAAGGGAACTATTTTAAGAAAATTTGATAAAGTTAAGTTTTTTTATAGGAAAAAAATTGAAATAACATGTAGCTTTTGAAAAGGAGTTCTCAGATTTTGATAGCCCAAAAAATGCAAATAGAGCAGTTTGAAAAAGACTATCTAGATGCATTTGCTTCAAGTAGTGAATCTTGGTTACTTGTCTTATTATCAAAAGTCCTTTACAAAAGATATCACAGGCAAATGATTTCTAACATAAAATTGGAAAGAGAAACAAGCAACTATTAAAAAAGTTGCTAATCTTAAAATTCAAATTCAAGATCTAAACTCAAGAAATGCAATATTACATCAATAGATTGATAGTTTAACTATTCAACTTAGTGAACTTACAAATTATCTTAAAGATTATCAAAATGAAAATATAAAGCTACAAAAACATATAGAAGTTCTTAACCAATAATACAATTTGAATCCATTTGGTGACAATTGGAAGAAATTGATTACAATTGAACCCTTTGGAGTACTTGTTCCATTTGACAAAATATATAATTTGTTGGTATTTTTTAAGAAAGAAAAAATGAAGAGGATGTGTATAAATTACGGTCAAGTAGGACATTTCAATACACAATGTGCTCATGCATCTCACTTTAATTCAAGCTTTATTGTTAATCTTTGATATTGCATTTCTATATGAAAAGTCTTAAAGGACCTATTTTACGTGATAGGTTAGTTAGACCTACTTTATGTAGCTATCAAACTAACCAACCTATAATGTTGTCAAATAAATTGCATAGTGACTTCAACCATTATGAAAGAGGATTGGAATTTCCATTACAATATGAACAACCAATGTATTGAAAAGTTAGAATTGCAAAAGAATGCTCAATAAGAATTGCTAGTGAAACTTAAAATCAAAGATAGACTTAGAACTTCAGTTACCTTAACCTAGGGATATGGTTAATGATGGTTTTAAGTGCCAAAATGATGATGGTTTGCAATGCAATCAAGTAACTCATCAAAAATATTTCCACAAAGCATTGAAACTTCACCACATACACTTTACACAATCTTCCATGCAAGTTGTAATATATTCAAATTGTTTTAACAAGTTCTTTAAAATTTGAAATTTCAAAACACATATTTTCATCAAATTATATTATTTAAATTATTCCATTTTAGTAACTTTTGGACATAAAATAGTTATTTTGTATATCCAATTGTAATTACTATTCATTTTACTTTATTATAAAATCTAAGTAATTAAATTTTATTGAGTGATATTATAATTTTTTTATTTAACCAATATGCTATCTAAAGTTTCCATGAATAATTTTTACGATATCTTTTTCACAGAATTAGAAAAATTTAGAATTTATAAATATGAAAATTTATAAAAGTATTTGTATAGACTCTAGTAAACAAATTATTTAAATCAATAAAATTTTGAGACATTCATTTTAGGCTATTAAATTTATTGAATTATTATGTAAATTTCTGAAAAAGAGGCAGAAAATAAAAATGATGAAAATAAAGGTGAGTGGATATGATTTGATACAAATAAAGTTGTTCTGAAGAATAAGTGATTGAGATCACATCTCATTTTTTACTATTTTTCTCCCCATCACACCATAATAATTCCTCAAGTCTTCCATTTGATTTCATGCCAAATGAATGGCTAAGATTGAATCAATTTTTAGCTAAGTTATGCCTAATACACTATATCATTTTCTTTACCTTTTCTTTTTTCTTTTTCTTGTCTCTCACTTTCAAGCTATCTCTTATTTTCCTTCTCCTTCATCTCTCTTTCAACTCTTCCTCCCTTTCCTTTTCTTTCACTATATTTAGCTACCACCAAGCAATCGTTAATCTTCCCTCCCTTCGGTGTCCTTTATCTAGCCAATAGCCACTAGTAGCAAAAAATAAGCCATGGATTTATGGCTGGAAAATGGCCAAAAACAAAGTTATTTAGCACTTTTTTTCAACGGAAATGCACCATATTCCAATCATTACCAATTTAAAGGTAGCTTTCTTAAAATAAGATGAGTTAATCTAAAGTATAAGATTTAATATTTTTGTATGTTTGAAAGGTTAACCTAAGTACCCTAACCCTAGTGAAAGTTCAAGTTTTTGAATATAATTTTAAAATAATAAAAGAAATTATGGTTTAGTTTATTAGAGTTGAATATTTAGTACTTAGATGAAAGATTGTTGAGAAAGAAATGATTGGTTTGAACTTATTCATGGGTTGTTCTTATAGATTGATGGATAACTAGTAAAGATGTCAAACTTGAATACTATAGAAGTTCTACGAAGGAAATAGCATTTAGAGGGAAGTTATACCTTATTAAGGTATAATATCTTTGAAATTTATATTATTCTATGAATGTGAATGCATATAATACGTGTAGATTTATGTATTTGTGTATACATATCTATTGTGAATGTGGAATTTGCTTTTATCATCATTTGATGGAATCATTTGCATAATACATGTAATAAAAAATATATAGATCATGTAAATTGTTGTTGATAGGACTGAAAGGCCATGCAATTGATGCATGATAATGTTATTAATTATTCTAAGATGATGAATTACAATGCTTGTATAATTAGGATAATTGTTAATGATTGACAATTATGGCTATACAGTAAGAGCATGACAATGTTGTTGCATATTTTACAATACATAATTTTACTATATGTGTGTATGTGTATATGTAAAAAGAGTGTATAATTATAGATGAATGAATAGTTAAGGTCATGCCAATAAAGGCATGATATTTCTATTACATAATATTATTATGTTTGAAACTAAAATGTGTGATGAATTATAAATTGTAATGCACATACGAGATTCGATATCAAAAGAACATGCACTTAATATATGGAATGTGATGGGAAAGATATAATATGTGAAGATTAGATCTAGTAAACCATTTGTGAAAGTATAAAACAAACTTTAAAGGAATAAGGATAAGTTTGTGAAAGTATAAGGATGACCCATAAGTCAAAATAAGGTTTATTACCTTTTTTTATATGGTTGTCCATTGTTTCCATATTAATATGATATGTTGCTACCTTATGGAAATGAATAATTGTGAATGAATTTTTTAAGTATTCATATGTATGATTTAAGTGTTATGAATTGTTTAGCTTTTATAAAACATATGGTGCTTCTACTATTGAAAAGGTAATGTTTCGAAATAAATAAAGATGAAAGCTTAAGGTAAATAAGTTTATCATCATATATTATCAAAAGTTTAAGCGGTAAACTTATTTTCCTCCTTTATATTATTTTTATCTTCTTTAATTATTAACTTACTTACTAGTATAATTACAAATTTTAAATAAATAGATATTCACTGAGTTTTTGTAATTCATTATTTTTATTTGTAATTTTTTTAGGGTAAGGTTAAACTAGCAAACTTTGCTACTCTTTATTGAGATGAAAACATTATGGTAAGGGAATTTGATAGTTGGAAAGTAATTATGCTAATAAAAATGTTGTGTCATTTTAATTTATTTTCATGCATAGTCCTTGGTAGTTTGTTTTTTAAGTCATGTGTTTTATATTTTAAGGCATATGACTCTCTAGAATAATTTAAAAACAAAAGTAACTCTATTTGTTTGTTTTGAAAAATAGTGTTAAATACTAATTACCACAGAAATGTAGAAATTTCTATTATGTTATAATCTACATTATTAAAAGGTAAGGTTATGAAGAAGTCACCAACACGTGACCTCCTATACTGGTTATTTGCCTAAGATTGGAATGTGACACAAGTGATGTCCTATACAAATCCATTTCTCAACATATATATGATCTTGTTACTTTGAGATTTATATATCATTATTGTGGCAAGTTCTTTGTTTGGATTTTGCTACCCATTAAAGACCCTTTTGAAATTCACTAGCCAAGATCAACCTCCTTTTGAAATTTACTAGCCAAGATCAACCTCCAGGTAGTTAATAAATTTTGCATTGGTTTTATTAACATGTTTTTGCCTATATTTTTAAGGTTGTTTTAATTTTCTTTCATATGTCTGTATTTTAGTTAGATTTGTCTTCTGTACTCTACTTTTATTTGGTGTGAAAGAGGGGAAGGGGGAAGTGACCTGAAAGATAACATCAAACCTTTGTTGTACAATAAAATAACCTAATTAAATTATTCCAAAATTGAATTCATTCATTAAATAATATTTTTTTATGTATTGATAATAACTATCTCTTATTTTTCCTCAGTATAACGTCCTTTTTAGATGTTACAATTAACTCTTGGTATCTCGACAAGTGGAAGTGATTATAGTAGATAAAGTGAAATTGTCATGATATTGGAATTTATGATGCCTACATAAAATAGGCTCGATTTCAGTCCATTCAACCCATTTACAATGTGGAAAGACCATAACAATAACCTAGTGTAATAGATTTAAATAGTTTATTTTGGAAAGATCAGCAAATTACTCTCCAACGTATGTATAAGGGAGAAAATAAATGTATAGATTGATTTACTTCCTTCAATTTGAAAAGTGATCTCAGCTAATAAACTCTCAAATTTTTTTTGCGAGTTTAAATTCTTTACTTCTTAGTGATATAATTGAATTTTTTATCTCTTATAAAATTTATTTATAAATTTTTTTAAGCTTCGACACCTTTCAAGTACCAAAAAAATTAAAATTCAAACCTTGATAATATATTTTAAAAAGTAAAATTACACTAACACATGAATAATTAAAGTTTGAGAAATTTCTTTTGGTTGAATAGTTTACAACCTAGTAGATTAAAATGTGTCAATTCACTCTCGCGTGGGATGCAAGACTAATTCATAATGATTTTTTTAGACTAATATTAATTTTCATTTCAATAAATCACAAAATATTTTTGTACAAACGAAAAACCTTGAAATAGTAATTCCTCAAGTTTTAAATCACATAATAAAATGTTGTAACGAATCAGATCAGACTATCTAAAATTTGTAATTTAAAGGATCATCGCTCAAGTTGAGGGATCTGATCACACCTTTTTTTGAAACATAGATAAAAATTTGAAATCGAATTTAAATCAAAAGGTAAATTTTTGAAAAATATTAGGACAAATGCAGAAAAATATTTAATGTTACCCCATATAAATGTTATTAAGTATACTATTTTTTTCAATTCAATATTTTGATTGGATAGAAAATCATTTATTTTTGCCAAAAAAATTAATTATTTTTTAGGAAATTAAATTATTGAATTGGAAAAATTATATATTTGATAATTTTTTTTATGAAAGTGATATTGAATTTTTAATGTTAATATAGTATTAGAAGTACTCTTGATAAATGCTAATAATTATTCAGATGATAGTTAAATTATAATTAAATTTTTAATTAATTATATTTAAGATTAATTATACAATCTTATTTAATATTCTATTCTTACTTTTTAATAACACAATTAATACTATAATCTCAATTGTTATTTTATTTTTGATAACATTGTATTTGAATTTAGTGTAATAATTACAATTATTATTGTTATATCTGACCATCCAAATATATAGTATCACGTGCATTTTCATTAAGTCTATACTAATCAATAATTAAATGTTGCATTTAATTGTTTACATGTGCAGAACCTCGTGCATTTTCGTAGGATCTACATTAATTAATAAAAAAATATAATAAATACAACTATGCTTAGATCTAAATCTAATTTAATTTTATTAGCCTTTTTATATCCCTTCTAATATTTTGTTTTTATTTAATAATGTATTAAAATAAGAGAATATATTATATTAAATTTCTACTAATAAATTTTGAAATAATATAAATAAAAAACTAAAATTTAGTTAATATGTTTTTTCTGTTGCGCCAATGGTCGTTGTTGGTACCCAAATTCAAATCCAAATATAAAGGTCTTTTTTATTTGCGGGAATGATATGGGACGCACAAATTTTCAAAATGTAGAAAAATTTTAAATTATTTGGTTAGTTATTATTTATTAAAATGAAAGAAATAGAACTTTTGAAAAATTCTACTTCCTACAACATTCTCCTCAATAAAAAAATTATGTTATTTATAGATAAAAATACAAAATTATTTTTAGTTAATTTAATTAATCATCACTTTGACATTTTATCTTAATTATTTAAAATGTATAATAAATATATTTATTAAAAATAAATATAATTTACTAATCATAAAATATAAATATAATAAGTAAAATGATTATTATATAAAATATTATATCATAAGTATAAATATAATAAAATTTTAATTATAAATAGAGATATATTTATTGTATATATCTATTATATTATTTTATATTTATTATTTTAATATTTAAGTATAAAATTTTAAAATCGTATATTTCTTATCTACTATATATGATTTTTTTGGTAAAATATTTTATATGAATTTGATGGAACTAATTATTTAAATAATATTTTTATTCATTTAAATTCATTAAAATAATTTAAGATATGTAAAAAAATATAATTTTTTGTGTAATTTTTTTATTTTTATTGTAAATTAAAAAATAAAAAATTATCAATTTGGAAAAATTATGATGGTGAGAGAGATTATAAATGTAGTTTCAAAAAAAAAAGATAACTAGAGATAATTAAAATTTATCAATATCTCTTATATTTTTATATTATAATTTTGAAGGATATATTAATTATTTTGATAATACTTCCTAAGGAGTTCAAAATTAACCCAAACAAAATATAAAAAATTAATCCCTATAAAATGTCAATTTTTTTAGTATCAACTAAACATTTTTAAGTACTTCCTACAAAATTTACAATAAAATTCACTTTCAAAGAAGTTTAACTTATCACAATAATTTAATTTTTATATAAATTAAATGACTCTATGGTCTTATTTAACAATTAATTAATTATATTATTAGTTAATTGATTGAATTAATAATTAGCTAATAATTAATTGTCTCAACTAGTTTGATTAATTGGTAGAATTCACTATTTATATAAAGATATTTGATAAAATTAACTAT
The DNA here is from genome assembly GCA_020226215.1 of Sindora glabra. NCBI lineage: Eukaryota > Viridiplantae > Streptophyta > Magnoliopsida > Fabales > Fabaceae > Sindora > Sindora glabra. Next base: position 55,486,192 of record CM035230.1, on the reverse strand, counting down.
TTATAATTAATTATTTATATGTAAAATAACATATAACAATATGAGTATATTATATGATTCATTTAAATATTTTTTTACTTGAATAATATTTCATATTTTAAAATATTATTTTTTAAATTAAGATTTCTTTTAAAATAAATCAAATATCTTTGAAATACAAATAACAAGTAATATTAAAATAGTATTTCTTAACTTTTTTTATTCATTTGTAAGCTATTTATAACATTATTTTACAATTCAATAACTTTAATTAGTTATTTTAAAAATGAAAATTGTAATTATTTACATATAAAGTTAAATTTTATAATTAAACATGACACGAGACATAAAAACTATTATAATGTGTTTATAAAAACATATTTTAAATGAAAGTACTTTTATTAATGGAATCTTTTATGCTTTTATATATTTACTTTTGCAATATATAGATGTCTGTACATGTGCATATGTATGTATATATGTATATATGTGTTTTAAGTATGATTATTCTATCTTGATAAAAAAAAAGAAATATTTATTAAATAAATCATATGAGTAATACAATCATTATATGTATTAAGCTAAAAAACTCATCAATTTTTAATATTATTATTATGCTAATAATATTATTATTTACTATTAAAAAAGGACAAATATTATTATAGAGAATAAATAATTGATAAATAATAAAAAGTAAAAATACATTATATTAAATATAAGTAAAAGTGCCTTTTATACATAAAATAAAAATCTTGTATTTCAAAATTTTAGACTTTTTAATATTTTTGAATTGATGAATTGAGGATTAATTTGTTAATTCAAAAAATTATTTATTAAATACTAAAAATTGGTCCGATCGATTGGCAAAAACCATTTCAATCAATTAAAAATTAACATTGCTAGTTGCTGAACGCCTTAGAGGCAAAAAAAATATCTTGTAATTACATTTTGGAAGACGAAAAATGCCTTTTGAGTGGTTGCATGGGTACACGTGGTTTAATAAATGGGTAATAATAGTGGGTTAAAAAATCAAACTCCGTACTCTAAAATGTAGTGTTCAGTCATTTATGGCCACTCGGTTTACGGGAGTTAGGACATAGGACCCCATCCTCTTTATTGTAGCCTTCTGAGTTCTGACTAAGGTGCCCTGTCCTCCACAGGTGGCTTTGTTTCGGCCTTAAGCTTCCTATTGGAGGACTAGCATAATACACCACAATTGTTTTTTTTGATCCGTTAATACACTACGAGAGGATACTTAACGGATGGATCGAACCGAATCGAAGCTCCGGTTCGATTTATTTGAACCCAATCCATTTAGATCATTTTTAAACGAGTCTAAATTAATTAATTTACTCTAATTTACAAGTCTATCGAATCGAATTATGGATCGATTTTTTTTATATTTTAACTTATATTTTATTATTTATCATTTATTATATTTTTATATTTATATATATATTTATATTCATTAATTTTATTTTTTATTTTTATTATATTTATATATATATTTATATTCATTAATTTTATTTTTTATTTTTATTATGTTTAATTATTTTGAATATTTATATTCAATTTTTTTTATAATTGAATTGTGTTGTATATTAATTATAATATAGAAATAATTTATAATTTATTTATTTTAATGTAAATATCATTTAAATTATTAAATATTTTTTTAAAAAAAATAAGGATTGTTTCATTTAGACTCATGAACCGGTCTAATCTATTTTAGGATCGATCTGTTTTGGTCCACAGCCAACATGGACCAACCCATTTAAGCTCGTTTTTTAATAAGCCTAAATTTTGAAATTTAGTCCATATGAAGTTCACCAATCAATCTGTTTGGCCTGTGAACTTCCGACTCATTAAGTACCCCTATAATTATATATTATTAGATCCATCAACTCAAATTTATAAATGTATATAATATTATATAAATTAAATAAAATTTAATGATTCAAATTTGTTAATATATCATTAGATAGTATATCTTAATTTTTATCTCTCAGATATCTTTCTCACATTATAATTAGTTCTTATGCGCTAAAATTAAAATATTAGTACTTGATTTTATTAAATAATATTTAATAAATAAAAACAATTATTATTTTTAAAATTTTAATATCTTAAAAATTAAAATACCAAAATTTAATATACATTAATTTTATAAAATTAATAACCAAATAATAAAATTAGAATAAATATAATATTTATTTTTTATTTATAAAAGTAATTGACTATTATATTCTTCAAATTTCATAATTAATACTCCTTCTATTATTTATTATCAATGGCATAAAATCATTTCACAAAGATTAAGAAGATTAATTTATCATTACTTTGTTGCCTTTTTTTAATTGTGTTTTTCAAAACTACCTTTTAGTTTAATAATTAAAAATTATTTTATCATTACTCTAGCATGCATTTAATGCCAAGGTTGAAAGTGGAGATATGATTATATTATTAGATGATTATGATATTTACAATCACAAAGTTCAAGGTGATTTAGAATGGAGAAAGAAACATGATAAAATAAAGGGGAATTCTAAGGTGCCCCAGGGGTTTCTAAACCCTGGGTGGTGTGGCACAATCTCATCCATTGGATGAGATTACCAAAAACTTAGGTAATCTCATCCAATGGATGAGATTGAGACACATACCCAGGGTTTAGAAACCCCCCAGGGCACTGTAGTCTTCCCCTAAAATAAATTGTACTCCTTTTGTTTCTATTTATCTATTGTCATTAACCGATTTCATACATATTAAAAAAATAATTAAATTTATTTATGTTTAATGAATTTTACAAGATTACTCTTTATGCATAAAATTTAAAATAGTTGATAATGAAAAGATAAATGCAAAGGAATGAATGTAGGTTAATTAATAGTGTAGAATAATAAAGCATTTATTCATGAAAAAAATGGTAAATTTGGAAAAAGAACATTTAATACTTCATTGAAATTCTAAAGTAACAGATAAAAAGGAATAAAAACACTTCTTTAAAATGTAATAAATAAAAAATAATAGAGGGAGTAACATTTTAAAATGAATGTATAGAATAATTAAATATTCACTAAAGATGAAAAAGGATAAAATTAAAAAAAATTAATGTTTCATTGTATTTCTAAAGTAATAAATAAAAAAGAATAAAGTTCTTATTTTTCAATTAGCTAATTACATTAATAATTAACTAATTAAATTAGTTAATTATTAGTTGATTTAATCAACTAATAATATTAACTATTTTGTATAAAAATATTTAATAAAATTAACTATTTGTATGTAATATAATATATAAGGACATATATATTTTATCATTTATTTAAAAAATTTTAATTTAATAATATTTTAAATTATAATATACTATTTATTAAATTAATTATTTTAAAAAATAGATAATTATAATATATTACACTAATTTAATTTTTATTTTAAAATAAATAATTAAAATTTTATAGTTAAGAAGTTCTTACAATACTTTTACGAATGCAATAACTATTAAACCTTATTTTTTTTAACTATTTATAATATTAAATTTAAAATCCATATGTCTATTATAAAAAATATTGTTGAATTACACATTTTAAGTGTAAAAAATTGTCTTTCATAAGTAATATTATCTCATTGTTTCTCTTTTTTCTTAATATGTATTTTTTAATTTAAAAGATATTATTTGATAAAAGATAAGTAATTTCCTCAATACATTTTCTATAATTCTCTATAAATTGAAATATGTATATATTCATGTACTTTTATTATTATGTATATATATACATATTAGATTTTTCTTTAAAAAATAAATAATTATAATTTAAAATTTTCTAATGTATCAATAATAAAAGCATAAAAAATTGTATAATTATGGACATGAATAAATTTTTTATACTAAATGTAAATAAATTATTTCAAAAAAATACTATTCTTAATTTTTTTAAAAATAAATGATTAAAAGCCAATAATTTAATTAAAATAACTATTTATCAAATATTTAAATCAATTAATTAATTTGATCAAACACTTAGAGGTCGTTTAGTTCACTTCAACAATATAAAAAATTCTATTTTCCAAAAAATAGGAAAAAATGAATTATTTGATTGGTTATTATCTAGCAAATTAGAAAAAGTAAGATTTCTTAAAAAGTCCTATTTTTTACAAAATATGATAAATAACTTACTTATCTCCCTCTAAATAAGTTTTATTTTCTATACTATTTATAGATAAAATGATAAAATTATTCTCATTAAATTTAATTAATGACAAATAAAATTTATTAATTTGTGTTATAATAATATTGAGGATATAGTAGTCATTTTATTAACACTTCTTAGAATATTAAAAGTTAAACTAAATAAAATATAGGAAGTTATTTCTTAAAAAATGTTACTTCCTATATGTGAATCAAATAATTTAAGTATTTTCTAAGAAATTTATATGAAAAATTATTTTCTTGAAAGTTCAATTTCTTGCATGAAATTATTTCTTATGCGAACCAAACGACTCCTCAAATCAATTAAAAACTAATTAAAAAGTTATTTGTCAAATAACCTTAATTTTTTCTAAGTGACAAATAAAAAAAGACAAAAACATTACTCTTAGTTTCTTATTTTCATATTAATTATAATTATTTATCCATCTCTTTACTTGTAACATTAAAAGAAATAATGATAAAAAGAATATAATAAAAAAGTAAATGCTAACAACAACCTTTGGGGCTATTGTTAAATATTAATTACTAATCCTTAATTAATTAATTTAATATTTATTTTTATTTTTAATAAAACAATAAATGATAGTATAATTAATACTATAATAACAATTAATGTTAAATTCCTATTTTAATAATATATTACTCCTCCATTCTATTTTTAAGTATCATTAAAATTAATGTACAAGGATTAAGGAAGATAATAAATAATCTTGATTTATGATAGATAAATTATAATTTACTAATATATTCTGTAATAAAAGTCGACTAATAAGTAAAGTTGTTAAGCATTTATTTAAATAGTAAAAGTAATATTTGAAAAAAGATAATAAATATAATTTTAATCTTCTAAAATGATAAATAAATAGGAATAAATTTTTTTCTTTAATACAACACTTAAAAAGGAATGAATGGGGCAATATATTATTAAAATAGAAACCTAACATTAAATTTTATTATGATGTTAACTATATTATCATTTATTATATTACTAAAAATTGAAATAAAACATTATTAGCAATAATCCTAGGAGTTATTGTTAGCATTTTCAATTATGAAAAAAAGAAAAAAATAAGAAAGTGATATTAATAGTTATGAAATTTTAAAAATATAATAATTATTATCTTTATAAATGATAGATTAAATATTATGTTTACTCATAAAATGAATGATTGTTAACTTGTTCATTAAATGAAATTAAAAATATATATTGTTAACTCCAAGATTTTATATGATGACAAATAACTACTTAGAATAGCATGCATGTCTTTATAATAAAGTGTTACTACATTATGATTATAATAACAATATTTGATTATATGTTAAAAGAATTATATTTTTTACAAGTAATATTAAGCATTTGATTGATCAATATACATAAAATGATTCTTATTCATATTCTTATGCTAACTTGTTATACTTACTATATACGAATTATATATATAAATATTTTAATATATTAGATTGGATTCATTATATAGTTTGCAAAGTTTATGAATTTTATATAGAAATGTTTAATAAGAAAAAATAATGTTGGCATTGAAGTAAAACAATTAAAGATCTTCTCATATTTAACTCAAGAATAAATGAGGAAAAACATCAAGAAAGAAGATGCAGTCCATGTACTAAAAGATAAAAAAATTCAAAGTTTAGAAGTTTGGAAGTACTAAAAAAAGCCTAAAAATGTCATTAGTATAATTCCTCTTTTTAGGCTTAAATTTTCTTGTGAAATAGAGTTTTTCATGATATAAACCTTAAATATACTTTTTTTATAATCCTATCATGATCAAAATGTTTTAAAAAAAATAGTCCATAATTATGTTTTTATAAAATAGCTTATGAGACATTTCAAAAATAAATGAGATATGAGTTTCTATCTTTTCAAATCTAAGCTTTATTCACTTCTTTGATCATATCTCATAAAACATATATAATTTAATTGTGAAAATTTTCTTTTATGTACTTTTCTTTTATGTGGAAACAGACTAAAATAGGTTTTCATGGATAAATCATTTGTTTAAAAAGATTAAGATATGAAAAAGTTATAAATTTTTTAAGTTGAATCTAGAAATTAATTTTTTACATTTTAATCTGTTTTTACCTTTGCTCTTTCTTTTTATCATATCTCATAAAATATATATGATTTGATTATGAAACTTATTCCATGCAAAAATAGACTCAAATAATTTTTTTATAGATGGGTAATTTACTTAAAATAATTAAGATATGAAAAAGTTATATTTTTTTCAAGTAAGTCTTAAAATCTATTTTTACATCCAATTTTTTCTAATTTTTGCTCATTGTTTTGTTCATATCTTAAAAACTATATAAAAAATGAGCATGAAACTAGTTCCATTTGAAAATAAACTCAAATACCTTTTTAATGATAAGTTGTTTGCTTAAAATATGCTTAAAATGAAAAAGTTATGACTAGAGATAGGTAACAGTTAGTATAGGTCAAGTTTGATGACCTAAGAGACTAAACCAAACATACCTAAAAAGCATTAATTTTGTGACCAAATCCTACGAAACTTGCACTATTAACCAAATAAATCCAATCAAGTTAGTTTTAATTGGTTAATAATAGGTTTGGTTAATTAATAACTAGGCATTCTACCCTAAATTTGTAACCAAATAGAATAAAGTTTGCCCTTATTTTCCATACCTTGCAATCCAATATCATAAGAACCAAAATTGGCTTTTAGGCATCTAAAAAAAGTGCTCCACAAAATATAAACAACTTCATATTACAAATTACAATGTTAATAATCACTAATTAAACAAACATCAATAATGTCATTTTTTATTTTAATTTCCAATAGATTTGGTTCCATTCGGTTAGAACACACCAAACTTGTCACTAACTGAATGTAAAAATTGAATCTTTCTTTTAATTTGCATGCATTCATTTTATTATTTCTATCTGACTTTGACCAATGATTTACAAGTTAGGTCAATTGGTCTAGGATGAGTCGGCCTAAAATTCCTACATCTAGTTATGGCATATTAAAATTGATGTTAGGCATTATTGGCTTAATAATCAATAATTAACCTTTAGTGCAAAAATTTTGCAAAGCAACAATAAAAAAAATTAGTTTTCATTCTTAAGTGTTCTAAATAGTTATAAAAATCATGATTTAAGCTTTTCATTTTGAAATCCCTTTACTCTAAGTGTTTCATTTGTTTCATCCATTATATGAAAAAAATTATTTGAATTTTTCTTCATCTTGCATTAATTTATATTGTATTTTGGGTGAGAAATCCTAAAGAAACCAAGAGTAATGTATCTTTTAGTATTGAAAACTTTGAGTGAGAAATCTTAAAAGGAAATAATTGTATTGAAAAAATGAGATTGTAAGGCTTTTTAAAGTGTCAATTGAAATTTGAAAGGATAATAGATTGAAATATAAGCTCGATAGTGAATACACATCTTAGAAAGGATATTCAAGGAGAACCACTATAAATTCTAGTATTTGATCTATTTACCCTTGGTCCTTTACTTCTTTTACATTTAACTACATACTCTATTTTTATTGATATTATTTGTTGAATGTATTTTACTATAATACTTATCTTGTTACTTGAATAATTAAATAGTTGAAAGAGATATCCATCTATGCATGTGATGTCTTGCTTATGTGTTAGTGAATAAGTTAATTTGTCTAAATGTATCGAGTTGTTATATCTTAAGTGAAAACATGTTCATGAAGTTTTCTTAGATTTATTTAAATTGAAATTATCCTTATAACTTTTGAAAATTACAAGTAAAGAATTTTAAAAATCTTAAAAGTTTCTAAAACACTCAATTCACCCTTCTCGAGTGTAGATTGCCTTAGCTTACATGTGTTATATTTATAATATTTAAAAATTTATCCTTCCCAATTAAATTTTCTTAAACAAATTTTAATTAATTAATCAAACTTGAACTTGATCAATTAAAAGTAGTTAACATGTTACTATTGAATAAATTTTTAGTTATTGGTTAAATAAGGACATGTATCCCTTAACCATAATAAACCACCTTTAATAGAATAAGCGAATTAAGAAAGTCTAAAAAATTAATAAAAATGCAATTTTTAACACTTACTTTGTATATTTTAAGATTCTTTACTATTTGAACTTGATACTATGAATGAAATAATTCACCTTCAAATGTGAATGCTAAAACATTAAAGTGTTTAAATGAAAGTTTATATTTGATGTTTTGTTAATCCTATATGTAATTTAATACTAGATTGATTATTATTATGATTGTATCAATAATGTTAAATGTGTTTTTAAGCTAATTTTAACCACTAATTGTTGAGTTTGCATAATATGTTTTTTTTTTCAAATTCTAACTTGATTAAAATTGATATTTAAGTGATTGGTTAAATATACTTAATGTAATACAATTGGAGGGTTTAATTTAAAAAAAAACTTATAGTTAAACTTGAATACTAAAGAAGAAGGGATTTTAATTGATTGATGATTACTTGATTTTTTATACCATTTTTTAAAAAGAAAATATTTTTATTTTATTATAAGAAAAATTTTATACATTCTATTTTTAATGCATGTTCTTACTTATTTAACTCTCTATAACCGATTGAGTTTGTTATTTGAATTAAGAATCCTACTCATTTCTAACGAAATAATAATAATGTAAAAATTTATCCATGAATAGAATTATAAAGGGTTACAATACTAGCACTACTATAAATTTACTTTTTAATATCACTATATTTATGTCGGTTAATAGGAAAATTAATGTATATAATGGCATAATAACATTTTTGTAAATTTGTATAAATTATAATGCTAGTTCAAACAAAGAGCAAAACTTATGAATCCTAATTTTCTAAGGAGAGATGAATTGTTAAACATAAGTAAAATTAAGATAACAATTATACAATGAACTAATGCCTAAAGGCTATGTTATTGGAAACTGTTTAAGATGTGAACACTTATAACAATGATTTTTTTAATTAGTAATCAACATAAAATATCTTGTTATATTTGCATCTAAAGTTTTTTTTTCTTCTATTCCTTTTTTTTAAGATTTCCCTCCATAATTTTTCTTTCACTCTATTTTATTTATGTCATATGAGAAGATAATAAAAAAATTAATGTTACTTGATCATTAACTACTGAAATTCAAGTTACTACTCCTAAATACAATTATTTACAAATTTTGCATCATTCATATGAAAGTACTAGTAATAAAAAAAATAAGTATATGGGTTTTTACTGATAAGAAAATTTTATTTACAAATCTTGTATTATTCATATAAGGATACATTTTATTGACATTTGCCATGGATTTGAAAGTAAAAGGAAATGGCTGTTTCATATATACTATGCAAATATTCATATCACTTTCCTTCAAAGTTATGAAATTAAATAATTAATTATAATATTACTATATAATGTTTACTAATTACTAAATATTGTTAAAATAATAATTTATGATTTCATGTATTTTTACAGAAATGCTAGGATGTAGAGATTGTAAAAAAAATAAAAAAACAAATAAATCACATTAGTTGTTTATTATAAAACTAATGTAGTTATAGTTTAGATGACACTACATTGCTTATTTGACCAAATCAACATATAAAGATATAGTACCTGCTACCTAACTTTAATAATGGTGGCAATAAGCATTTATCAATACCATGTAATTCTAATAAATGGTGATAATAAACATTTACTAGTGATGGTTTCTTCCTCCATTCATAATAGGTCGATATATGATGTTAGGTTTTTATTAAAAATTAATGTCTAAAATTTGGTAAGCTATTGCAATTGTCATGATGGTTCATAAATAATTTGCACATCATGATGGTTCATCGTTAATTTACTCTTGACTTACAAATAGGGCTCTTTTTACTTATTTGAAACAATTATCAAGATAGATTTTCTTAAGTTGCTTGATTAATTCATTTGCTATGAGCATTTAACTATTCTGATGTTTCAATGTGATAATCAACATGCTTATTGCTCTATATATTGTGTTAAACTTTGATATATAGAGTAAGAAGAATCATTTTCGCATTAAAAAATAGGAACATTTAAACACCCAAAGCAAACGATCAATCAAGCACATTGAAGTTAATAGATACAAAATTGTTATTTCAAACTTTAATGAGTTGCAAAGTAATGATAAATTATTATAAGAAGAAGTAACATCTCTAATATTGCATTAGTAGGCTTAAATATAATGCAAGATTCATTATATTACCTTTTTGTAATTATTTATTATTAATTTATAACCATTTATATTATTCAACTCAAAAGCACTTAAGCAATATGAAAAAATTAGGAGAAAATGCATCCCACCTTTTCTTTTCATTTAAAATATGTTTTTTATTATAAATTATAATTTCTTATTTTTTAGATTATTCAATCTATTATGGTTTAAATCTGTATAATTGTATAAGAAAATATTTTAGTTTATGAAGCTTTTACATTTGTTGTTATTATATATATCATTCTTTGTTAGATTGTTCATTTAAAGTCATGTTATATCTATTGTTGTTATTTATATCATTATAATTGTATAAGAAAAATATGATTATTCAATGAAAAAAAATTTAATGTTACTAACTTGTAAAATTATAACATCTTTATTTGAAACATATTTTTAAACAAATTATTTTAGTTTATGACATTTATTTTTGTTATTAAATACTAACATTTAAAACTCTATAATTGAATGGTGTCATTTTACTATACATGTTGGCCTTTTCCTAGGAACCAATGTTTATTATTAAAATAGTTTAAATTATAGGGTAGGAGATGAAAATAAAAAAGGTGAAATCATGGCACCATTTGCAAATTTTATTATAAAACTTTTTCAACTCTAAAATGATTCTTTCTCCACCATACTCATATTCTAACTTTAAGATGATTTTTTTTTCAAATTTTTATATTTATACTTACTAATTATTTTACAATATTGAATATCTATTAACCCATCAATAAATTTATAGGGTTATGTGTTCACTAGAAAAGCGCAACATATAAATGTAGGAATTTTTTTAACTTTTATGCTTTGTTCTTGCAACTTAGTTTTTGGTTTAAAAATCAATCATGTTTTGTTACTTTCCATTTTGATATAAGTTTTTCAAGTAAAAAACTTGATTTTATTCTTAATCTTTCGACATTCGGTAGTATTATTTGTTACTCAATATTTACCTAAGAAGGGGTGAATTGGATATAAAATTTTTTTACAAGATAATAACAATATACTTAATTTTGATAAATAGCTAATAAGCAATTCAAGAATGGAAGTAAGAATGGAATTAATCAACTTGAGACAAACACAACATAACAATAAGTTTTATTAGAAAAACAAAGCATAGTATAAATAAATAAAGAGATAGAGAAAAAGATATTCAAATATTGCTATTTATAGTGGTTCCAGTCTTGGAGATCCAATACTTTAAGGTGTACATCCACTATCAAGCCTTTTTTACTTGGATTTTGAGTTTAAATCTACTATCTTTTCAAGTTTAAGGGTACTTAAAAAAGTCTTAGTACAAGTTTCTACTTTCTTATATAATCCATTTGAGAAACCTCTTTTTAAAGCTTTTATCTATTAAGAGATCTAACACTCTTAATGTTTCTAAGGATACCTCACCTTAATATACAACAAATGAGTAATTTGGAATGAAGAAAATAGTTTACAAACTCTAAAAGTTAGATTATATAGTGAAAAGCTAATAAAAGGAATTTAATCAATTGGGCTCAAAGGATTTTCAGATTTTAGATGAGAGAAAAAAGAGTTTCTTGTGTCTATGTAATAGTAATAGCACTTTCTTATATTTTCAAATCAAAATGAAGCTTTTATATAGAGGTTGGAGAGTTAAAAAAATTGTTATACAGAAAAAAAAAGGTATTATAGAGTAGTTGGCGCTTTATGAATTGATTAAGAATCAATTAGTTAATCAATTTAGGCTACCTTTAAATTTTTGAAAAAAGTTATGGTAAATCAATTCATCGGACTATACATTTGAAATCAAAACATGGTGAATTGATTAGTTAATCAATTTACTTGGAGCTTAGTTTAGCTTTGGATATACAAAATTGATTGGTCAATTGATTTTACTTTGATGAAAATTTGGTTTTAAACAAAAGTTAGAGGGTAGGGAGTGGATTCATCAATCGATTTAAGAAGCTTGATTTTTAAACTTTGAAACACTAAATCAATTAGTCAATTGATTCATTTTAGCCTAATTACCCTCTGGACCCTCAAAATTAACTAGTCAATCAGTTTAGGATGTTCGATGTGCTCTTTGGATACTTGAAATCAATTAGTCAATCGATTCAAGTATTCCAATTTGCTCTTTGGATGCTTAGAATCAATTGATTAATCAATTCACTTCTTATTTTTCAATATTTAAAAAAAAGTATTTTGAAATATGGTTTTCTTTCTTAAAGAAATTCTAACCTCATTGTAAAAGCATTTGGACGTAATATTTAACTTAATAATCAACATTTTTTGTGAAAAACTGAAACCTCTTTTGAAATGAATTCCTTTTATACAATTTATCCTATAATCCTAACTAAAATCTGAACTAAGTCTATATGCCCTTCAATCTTCACTTTTTATATTGAGATTCCAATTGCTTATTTGCCAAATCCAAAAAGATCAAAATATGTTGTTATCATCAAAACCTTTTTAATAGGGCTAAAGTCAACATTATCTACTTTTTATTTATATAAAATGTGTAATATTTATATTAAATTTTAACAAATACTTATTGCATTTTAAATATTGGATTCAAGATAGCTTTTCTAAGGAATGCTACCATCACATATTTACCAAAAGGTGTTAGATATAAGCTTTCATCATTTTCATTATTTTCTTATAGTTTTTAAAATTGTTAATATTGGAATTTTGGAATGTCATTGAAGATATTTGGGTTTAAAAATGACCAAGCAGGGAGGAACTACGAGAAGGGACTAGGTAAGGAAGAAAAGTGATGGTGGGTTAAGCAGGAAAACAATACTAGATTAGTTATTTAAAATAATCATAGTTGTAAAAAATATGACAATTATTATTTATGCAAAACCAATATTATTGTGTATTTTTTTTCATTGGTTGTTAATCAATATGGAATACTTCAACATATAACAACATTTGTATATGCATTAATTCATAATCGACATTGAAAATGAAAAAATAACTAATGTTAAAGGACAATTATGCAGTAATGTTGAGTCACCTTTTGAATATATTGATTAAACTAAGTTGGCTACAACATATGAAAGCAATTGCGTAGGTTGGAATTTTAAGTTACGAAGTAATATTTACATATAAAATAAAATAAAATTATTTTAAAATTTTAAAATATTTAAATAAAAATAAAATATAATTTATTTTAGTTTAATTTTTATATGTCTTTGCATGTAATTAATAAATTTTTAATATTTTTATATATATTTAAATAATTTTTCCAATTGATTTAAGAATAAATTGTTAAAGCAATTTCATTTAAATTTATAAGAATAATATATAAGATTGATATGTGTGTGTATATTAATAATAAATTTATTTATAGGGACAACTGCCCCAGATGATCTTAATAGATTCACTATTTTATGGCATGAATACTAAAAAATTTAATGAGAAAGACTATTGTCAATCTCAATGGTAGATTAACTCAAAATATTCATTAAATTTAAAGGATGAAACTTAGAAGATTAATTAGTATTGTTTAAATAGTTTAATTTACTATCATATATATCACATTTAAAATCTCGGATCTAACCAATATAAGATTTTATAATCTTCCCCACTTAGATGTTGATTTGGATCTCAAATTAAATTGTTATCGATTAATATTTTTTATTGTGAGTTATTTTTTTAATCAAGTTATATTATAGTAATATTAAAATTTCTTGTTGAATAAATATTTTTATTATAAATATTTGCATTAATCAAAAGTTTGAGGTATAAGAGTAATATGATGTAAACTTTATGAGAATTATATAAAGATTTGTAAAAGATGTAGGGATAATAAATAGGAGTAGATATATATTTAGTAGGGCCAAATTTACAAATGACTATTATAAATGAATATCACACGCACACATATAATACAAATATAAAAAGTTGAATTGTATATGCAATGTTCTCAACAAATTTTTCTCTTTGAAAGTGTTCAACTATCATTAGTAATATTACCGAATATGGTATCCTCGATTAATATAACTAAACAATTTTCATTTATTTATTATTCAACTTAGTATTTAATTAATTCTACATAAGATTTATAACCCCCCAAAAAAAAACTCCTTCTAATATTGTAAATTTCAAAGAAATGCTAATGGGTATAAAATATATTTGCCACAATTGTTAACCTTTTTGTAAGACCGGTAATTCTTCTTATTGAATTTTATCAACTTCTTTTTCTGACCTTATTTTCGACGAATGCAACTGCTTTATAGGCATATCAACAATAATATAATTTTTAAGTTGATTATCAAGAATTAAAATTTCAACTTACAATTCAAATAAATAAAATTATAGTAAGAAAAGAGGCTTTTGTTTATTAAAACCATAAAATGAATTATCATATAAAATTTCATATTCAAGCAAGTTACAAAGGAAAGCAATTCATTGCTATTCTTATTAAAGCAATTGTTAAGTTTTTAAGTCGTATATTAATTATAATATAAAATATTTAAGTATAATGATACAAATTTATGATTTAAGGAGTTTTAGACATGGTTCTTCCTAAAAAAAAAAACCAATAAATTTTCTACATTAGCTTATAAATATGAGTAATCATAAATAAAAATTCGTCAACCTTCATTCCTCGAATAAGGTTTAAAGGAGAGGGGTCAAAAATATATTTTAATGAGGTCACTTTTGTACCTACAATATATTGTATGTAGCGTTGCAATATAAAATATTTAAACATAATGATACAAATTTATGACTCCAGGAGTTTTAGACATGACTCTTTCTATAAAAAAAATAAAATAAAATAAAATTTCTTCATCTAGCTTACAAATACGAGTATAAAAAATTTGTCAACCTTCATTCGTTGAATAAATTTTAAAGAAGAGAGGTCAAAAATATATTTTAATGAGGTGACGTTTTTAATTACAATATATTATATTATATAGTATTTGTTCATGTTTAGTGGGGTTATTTGACCTTACCAAATGATGCTTCCCTTCGAAGTCGGCTCTTTTGGACTGTAAGTTGTATTTTAAAAAATATAATATAATATAATAATTTTTTATAGAAAAATTATGGATTTAAATTTAATAAATACCAATTAATTAAAAAATTGAATTTTAAATATATAACTATTCACTTCCTTAATTTTTATATAAAAGTTATGATGTTTCATTTTATTTTTTTGAAGTGCATTGTATATTTTACAAAAGTTCAATATTCTCTTTCCATCTTCGGCTGGGAAGTGATGTGATTATAGTTAAGAATATTTATACATATTATCCTATAATTACTTGTTATTTACATATTTGGAAAGAGGTAATTTTTCCAATAATTAATGTATTAACATTTTTGTTAGGTCTAACAAATTATATAATTCAAGATTTATAGCAAGTTTACTATGCTTTAGTGAAAATGAGGGCAAATCTACCCTAATTGTGAAATTTGTAAATAAAGTTATGAAATTTTATGAAAAGGTCATGAATTTTATGTGAATTGTTGTATGAAACTTTTTTCATATGACATAAATTATATGAAATGGAACTATTAACGTAAGATGCATAACTTTGTTATAAGATTTTGTAACTTTATTCATAAATTTCATGACACAAATCAAATTTTCCCTCTTTTCACATGGTATAATAGTCTTTCCATTTATTTAAATAATAGGAGTAATATTTAAAAAATAATAGATAAATAAGAACAAATTTTTTTGTCTAAAATATTGTTAAAAAAATGGAGAAAGTATACTATAATCTTGACAGACACAAGATAATTATTAAGTTTGAATTATTCATTAATACTTCATTCATTTCTTATTATCTTTTGCATTTGAAGAAATTTTTTATTTGATGAATATTAATTTTTTTTCAACTTTACCATTTTTTATTAATAAATATTTTATTATTCTATGATAAAGCTTATAGGCCAAGAGAAGGTGAATTGACTTTTAACAAAATATTTTGAATTAAAAAAATATGATGTTGATTTAATAAAAATTATGGAGTATAATAAAAGAGTTCTTGGAACTTGATGAATATGTATTTTCAAAATTATGAAATATTTTAATGATGTTTGAAAATATTTTATCAAGAATAATTCAAAAAGGTTTCTTTGCTTAATATGGTAAAGAAAATTGTGTGCCATTTTTTCAAAAATAAAAAGAAAATTTCAAAATAAGATATAAGTAAATAAATAGAGAGAAAGATACAAAGAGTTTTTATAAAGGTTCGATTGCTAAAAAAGAATGCCTTTTGAGTTTACTGCTCTCTTTTCAAGTTACAAAATATCACTTGAGATATTCACTAATTTTTTACTAAGTTATAACACCTGACTTTACAAGATACTCCCAATCTATACCTGGATTTCTATAACCACCTAACTTTACAAGATTCTTATAATCTCTACTAAAATTTTACAACTACTTAGCTTTACAAGATTTTCTCAATCTTCACTAGATTTTCACAATCTTCACTATAATTTCAAGATACAAGAAGGATTTTTTTTCACAATCTTTAAAAGAGATTATACAAATTTTCACTCATTAACACTCTTAAAGTGAATATGCAAGTTTTAACTTTAAAGTGAGAAGAAAATGAGAATTAAGATTTTTCTAAAATGAAAGTTAAAAAAGAATTTACAAGTTATAATACAAGGTTCTATATTTTTTTTATGTTTTTCTCTTGTCTCATCTTCAAAAACATTTAGCCTATTTACAAAGAAAATCAACTTAGGCTCCAAGTTTAAAATTTAAACTTTTGACTCTAAGCTTCCTTTAACTCCAAAATTTTAAAATTTGAAAAATGGTTCCATAAAATATTGACTTACCTTAGAAACTTTGTAAATATCACATAATTTGAAAATATCACAGATGTACTGTATATGTTAGATTTTCAGTTACTTTTTCATTTTTTTCCTTAATTTTTCATCTAGGATAGCAACCATGCTACTATTTTTCTAAAATTGTACTTTCTCCTAAAAAATTGATCCATCTAGCTTGTACTACATATATATCATCCAGAATTTTTCATCTAACTATAAGAAGGTTGTCAAAACAGCCTATATAATTTAATATTAATTTTATCATATGTTAGGTAATTTAAAAATTGAAATTCCATCTCATTTTGGTCTTTTGACTCTTAATTAATCAAAGACTCAAAATGACTACTAAATATTGATAATTGGATCTTGTCATCTTTCTTTTAAAAAATAAATATTATGTTATGCCAATAAGGTTATTTATTGAAAAGCAAGTTTGACATTTTTAAAATAGAAATAAATGAGAAATTATAAAGCATTTTTGTCATGTGGGAAAAAATATTTTTAAGAAGTCAATTGAGCTTTTGCAAATATAAAAGTATGATGACACAAAATTCATAAAACATTTGAAAGGTTTGATAATTATAATCCATTTATTTTTAAATCCAAATAAGTTAGTTAGTGATAATAATAATAATAACAATGACAACAACAATAACGACAACTAATATGCCCAAGTTCCAAATTATAAAAATATTTTTATAAATAAATTCAAATTATTTTTTAATTGTTTCCTCATTCTACACCATCAACCCACTTAGATTTATTTTATTATATTTTTAATTATTTTAAACTTTATATATAAAGGATTGTCTGAAAATTTTATTAAAAATAAATAAATAAAATTATTTTTTAATATATATAATGGGTTGAATATCACATATAATAAAGAATGAAGAGTGTAATAAATTGAGCAACTCTAAAATAAAAGATATATTTTAAAAAACAAAATATATTATTACAATCTTTAATAAAAATTAAGAATTTAAAATTTTATAAATAATTATAAATAAATAAAATTTAAATTTATAATTATTTATTTTTTAATTTTTTTATTAATAATTATTATGATACACTTTATTTATATCCTATATTTTGAAAAAGACCAACACGTTATCCAGCAATGAAGAAAAAGTAACAGATGATGGCATCGGATAGGGGGACAAGTAGAACATGTCCACGAGGAGTCGCGCCACTCTCACCAACTCCCATTAACTGTTCATTATTATTCGTTTCCTGCCTCTCCATTGCTGTCCCTTACTGCTTCAATGCCCTTTACACTGTCCGTCTCTTTGGAGGTCGTTTCATTTATTTTACCACGAGAAGTTTTATTTTTTTAAGAAATAAAAAATAATTAAATTATTTAGTTGTTTATTATCTAGTAAAATAGATGAAATAAAATTTTTTAAAAATTTTTATTTCTCACAAATTATGAAAAATAATTTATTCACTTTTCTCTTAAGTAAGTTTCATTTTTTGTATTATTTATGAATATAATGATAAAATTATTTTTATTAAACTTAATTAATAATAATTAAAATTTATTAATTTATATTATAATAATATTAATGATATAATAATCATTTTATTAACACTTTTTAAATTATTTAAATTGAATCAAACAAAATATAAGAAATTATTTTCTAATAAATGTTACTTCAACAATTTTAAATACTTTTCAAGAAATTTATATAAGAAATTATTTTTTTACAAGTTTAATATCTTATAAGAAGTTATTTCCTATATGAACCTAACGATTCCTTATTTTCGTTGTGTTACTACTATTCTAAAGAAAAAAATAGTCGTAAAATTTTATTAAACAACAAATATTTTATTTACTTTATCTTGTAAAATGATGTAAATATAATTAGAATAAATAATCCAAATTTATTTTACATGTTTTGATAAATTTTGGCATGAATTTAAAACTAATAAATTATTTTTCAGGCATTGATGGCAATGCATTTTATATTAATAATATATTCCTTTTATTAAGGTCAATAAAATAAACACTGCCCATTATTTGGATAGGTAGAATTTGGAAAAGAAAGAAATTAAAGGGAAAAAAAAGAAAACAGAAAAGGATATATTATTTGTTTGGATCATTGTTTTAAAATTTGAGTTAGGCTGATTGATTTAATTGGTTAGATCATCATCCCACTAAAAAAAAGCTAGATATACTTTTAAATTTGATTTAACTAAAAACTTAAGTTAATTTGGTCCAACTCAATAAAAATTGAAGTTAAACCGGTGATTTAATCTACCTATTAACTATTTTTTTTTTGATAAAATAATGGAGTCCAATTTTAATTTAACTTGAAAATTCGATGTGAAAAGGAAAAAAATTAAGAAAGCTATGCCTAAGAAGGTTTAATGTAAAAAGAAAAAAAAGTATTGAAAATTAACTTACTCTAGATAAACAAAATACATACTTTAAATATTGAATTTAAAAGGCTAATAATCATAATTTTTTGAAAATTTTAAATTTTTTTAATTGCTCATAAATGGAAAATTTTTAAATTTTTTTAGTAAAAATAGATTAACAAAACTTTAAAATTTTTGAATTTATCCAAGAATTGTAGAAGGAAAAAAGTATCTTTCTTGATTCTTGAAAAATTATGAGGATCATAATGAATAATTTTTGTTATAAATTAATATTTTTATCATTTACAATGACTATTAAACGAAAAGAATTAATATTTATGTGAAGTAATTTGAATTAGAGAATTTTTTTCATTTACTTTTGATTTGGATTAAAATTATGTTGAATGATTATTATAATTGTAATAAAATTAATATTTATTTATTATTTTAAAAATATAATAACAAACTATATGCATATATAATTTCTTATATATGAAAATATTACAATCGATTTAATTATTCGATTAAATCAATCCAACATTGATCTACTCATTTTATTGAATTAATGATTAGACTAAATTTTAAAATATTAATTTACATAAGGGGTGGAATAAAGAGAGAAAAAATTTGGAAAAAAAATTATTGCAAATTCTACAAAAATTTAACTCTCTCAAGTATGGAAAGAAGATTGGAGAGAAAAGGTAACATAGTTAATAAGTTAATACTCTGCTATTGAGCTGGCACTTCCTTGGATGGCCAAGGTTGTGTGACATCCAAGGAGGAGTTCATCCCCTTCCCCCCTCCCCCCTCCCCCACGGCACCCCTCCTCAATTTAAAATTTTTTTGTAAAAAAAAAAAAAAGTTAATGCTCCAATGTTAAATTTCATATGCTAGAAAAGCCTTGTGCTATGCCCGCACAATTTCAAATCTGTTAACTAAATTTCATTCTTTCCAATTGTCCAGCTGGAGGTAGTATCGATTTATCGGGAAAAAAAGTTGGAATTCCAATAATTTTTTTTTCAATAAATAATTAAATATTTTGATAAAAGATATTCTTAATAATAATTATATTTCAGTAATTCTACTGATTATTAGTTTTAATAATAAGAAGAATTATTCGTAACAATATCTATAGCTATTTTTTGTGAAAAATCTATGAACTTTTAGTATCAACGATGTTGCGTTTATTTTCTTTACTCTGTTATTTCATTAATAACTATTATATTTTAATAAAAAATATCCCTTAATTTAATTCATCATTCATATATTTATTAATTTTAGAAATATTGTTTTGTATGTCTAAAAATAAAATGTATTCTTATTTTGTAAATGAATATATCATAATCATAATATTTATAATACAAGGAATATATTAAAAGATAGAGTAGTAAAAAAAAATTATTTAACAAGATTTGAAAGATATTATTATCATTTCGTTGCATTAACTTTTCTCTTACTTTTTCATTTAACCAAATAAGTAATAGAATATTTTTCTTCTTTATTTTCTCTCTTTCCAATCTTTTATCCAACCAAACACCATAATAAAAAAATTTTATAATCCCTATTTTTGTTTCCTTATTCTTTCTATCCGTTTTCTTTCTTTCTTCGTTTCTCCCACAGCCAAACAAAATATAAACTCTTAAAAATGATAACATTTACATAGGTAATTACAAAATTATTATTATTATTATTATTATTATTATTATTATTATTATTATTATTATTATTATATCACCGTGTCTTTGAGATGTTAATAATAATAACATTAGTGACTGACATGTGAAAAGTTAAAATTTATATGATAAATTAAGTTTTAAATATTTGCAATTTATTTAATTATATATTTTTAAATTAATTTAAAAATTTATTTTCAATTTTAATTAACATTCTATTTTCATTCATTTGGAAATCTTCGTCTCCAATTATGGACATATTAACATTTATGAATTCATAGTTTAATAATGAAGAATATTAAAATAACAAATTACAGCAGTTTAAATAAAATATTTACATTAATATAATAAAATTAAATTCTCAAAAATGAAAATATAAAATTAAAATTTGGAAATATTAACATTTTGTAATTAAATTTTTATTTTTTCATTTATATATCATGATTTTATTATATAAAACTATAAATCGACAAACATTTATCCCAAAATTCTCTAAACGTATTATGTTATACACGAGTTTTACTTGTTTTCATTTACTGTATGATGTAAAAAACGAAAATGAGATGAAAGAAAATAATAAAGATTTTTTTTCTTTGGAAGGGTGGAAAATAAGAAGAAAGAAAAATATAAAAAATAATTTTTTTGCTTGCTTAAGCTAAAAAAATGAAAAAAAGGTTAAATTGAGTTGAACATATTTCTGTCTACTAATTATATATTGTAACTTTTTCAAGGTAAATAAAATAAGGACAAAATGGTGAAAAATGAATTTTTTACTTATTTTCTACCCACATATAGAAAAAAAAAATAGTGAGTTTCACTTTTTTTTTCTTCTTATTTTCCCTTCCACTCATTTCTATCATGTAATCAAATAAAAAAAGATATTATTTTTCACTCCTTTTTTATGAGCTTTCTTTTTATCCATTTTTTATGCAAACAAATAAGAGATAAATATGTATAAAATTTTTTAAAAAATAATAAATAATTTTAATTTTGAAAAAGTAAGTTAAAATTTACTAATCTCTTCTATTAAAAATGAAATTGATAAATAAAGTTATTATGGATAAAGCTATAAATGAACAAAATATTTATCACAGAAACCTCTAAACATTTTCCCCCAACATAAGGAGCTTGGGAATAAATTCTAAAGTTCTAATTACAAGAAGAGAAATGTTAGGGCAAAATTATAAATTAAAATAAATTATAGGAACTAAAATTTTAGTTTAACTTATTTTATTTGAGCGCACATAGGTATTTTCTTCGTTATTTAATAAATTTTTTAATTTTTATATGTTTATTTTAAAAGATAAATAAAAATATATTTTATTTAGGCAAATATATTTATGTTATTTAAAATCTTTCCTTATAAAATATGCGACAATGCGACAAGGGAAGCCAAAAAAAAAAAAAAGGCGGGGTCCCGAAGGTGGTATGCGTGCAAATTCATGGAGTCGCCGACAGCTGCATTGGACTCGTCGGCCGCCCAAAACACGACGAGCCTCCACTTAGTTGTCGACAATCCCTCGTGGAAAAGAATTCGACACATTTTCACTTTTTAAGAGAGAGAAACACTTATAAATTTTTATTTAAAATTATAAATTTTAGGACAAAATTGAGATTAAAAATAAAAATCACATCACTATTTTTTTTAAAATATAATAAATAATAAAAAAAAGGAAGGAGAGAACTCAGATCCCATCTTTTTATGCGGGAAGAGTCGAGTTTAGGTAAGTGTAACGTCGCGCTATTTCTCGTTTAACCTTTCTACGTGACTACTCTTCGTTCTTCTGTCCTATCATTTGAAAACTATATCTCCTAAATTACTTTCCCTCCAATCAAAGTTTAATTTATAACATAATTATATGTGTAATTCGGCCTCTTAAATTATTAATTGTTTTAATCTTTAAATTATTTTTTAAAATTTTATAATAGATAGATCGAATAAAAATATTAATTTTAACAAAGATAACTTAACGATTAAAATACTTAATTTATTAGAAGGCTAAACTCTCCGTAAGTTTAGCTTAGTTCATAATTTTTTAGGAAGATTTTACTGTACTGCAACTGCATGCCAAAATCTCTACTAAAATTTTTTTTTTCTTAAATCAGAGAATTCTGTAGTATAATAAAAACACCTCCTTTTAAAGATGGATTGATTGGCACAAACGATGTTATTATATAAAAATAAACATTTCGAGGATTAAAAGATTATACAAGAAGTTTTTCATTTTAAAAGAAACAAATAGGTAAAAATTTTATGTGAAGTATATTTTAAAAGAAATAAAGAAGTGTTATTTTATCATATAATAAATGATGTTATTATATAATAAAATAATACACGCATTTATACTTCTCAATAAGTAAAAAATTTCATATAATTTTATGTGAAGCAAACAATCTCTCCATAAATCTAAATGTGCATATTTGATATTTCTTGTAAGCATGGATAATTATGGATAAATCATAAATCTCAATCAAATAATCAATTATAGGTTTGATATTCTTAACAGTGTAGTGTTACCCTACGTTATCTTGAAAATTTTTTACTTTTGTCATGAAATTTTTTCTCTCATCAAGATTTGGATTAAAATTCAAAATTTTGCCAATACAAATTCTAAAATTATATAAAATTATTAATAAAAATTATATAAAATTGGTGGTGGAGTAGGCAATAGTAGGAAAGTGATGTTAAAGGCTTTTCTCTTTCTTATTTGTCCACAAATTCTCCTTTTAACATGGAAACACTCGTTAATCTGATGAGTCTTATTCAATCCAGAACCACTTGGTATGTTAGCTGTCCTGATAATGATACTACTTCCAATTTAGAAATGTTGAAAGCATTGTCTTGACAAAGTTCAACGCTTATAATTTCCCAGACTCCTAGTTAGGATTCATTGTTAGTAAAGGGAAAAAAAAAAAAATCAATATCTCTTAAAAAAATAAATAAATAGTGACAGGAGCGGGGTACTGTCGCTATCTTTGAGGGCTATTGCTCAAAATTCTATAATTGTGTTTCTTATTTTTTTCTCGAATTTTTTCCCCTGAAATATACACAGTCCCACAAAATCAAAACATATTTCATAAGATTCTAATTTATATTTAATTTTATGAACATTTGTCTTTAATTTCTGCTGTCCTTAGTGCAGCTTGCAGTCGACTATACAGTATAATTGAAATATTGTAAAATAATGATTAATTATACAAAATAAAATTAAAAATTCCTCCATAAAACTGTAAAGTGTAAACAAAATAATCTTTAAATTATATAAAATTATAATTTCATTTTTGAATAATAATCCATATATAAATCCTCACTGTATAATCTGCATTAATGCACAAATTAAAAAAAATAAATACTTGTAGCACTCTTTAAAGAAAATGATTATTTCAATCCCCTCCAATAAATAATGAAATTCGCAGAAAGCTCCAAATAACATCAAACCTCTCATTTTGCCATGTTATAATATTATGTGAATAAGATGGTTAATGAATGCAAAATGAAATTAAGCAATACTCACACGAAATATACAAATAAATTAAAAAACAAATTCGATTACGGTACGATAATACATAGCCTCATATATACAACAGTCTCAGTGTACATGATAATAGTTACAAGCTTTGAGTGACGTCTTGCCCATTTTCTAACCTCTTCCGGAAGCCCCACCCCTACATTTCTGCATTGTCCCAAAACGACTGACGTTTACTAATGTTCTCCCTTCTATTTTCTTCACTTCTGGACCGTCATCACTCACATGACATTTTCTTTGTACAGTAAGCGGCACTTTATATCCTAAAACGACAATTGCCTACACATGACATGAAAGAGAAAAACACATGCGCCTGCACCCAACGCACCCATCGCTTCCGTTTCTCTCATTACTTGGCTAATCTGCTACAATCAGCCTTACCGAATCCCACCCTATGACTGGCCAGATCGAATTCTACCCATAGATTTTGTTGATGGAAATTGCCTATAATGTTACTTGCCGCACCTAATATATCCGATCTTCCAATTCCCACGCACTTGACCCCACCGCCTACGTCAGCAAGCACCTTCTCCTTCTCGATCACGATCTCCACACCTTTATCAAACTCGAACACCATGTTGCCTATTTGCCGTCCGATCTGAATTGCATCGCCGTCAAAGCACATGTCAGCGACTCCACCGTACGCGTACTCCTTCTTCATTCTTGGCCCCACCAGTCTTACTACTTCCTCCCGCACCTTATTGTACGCCTCGTCTACCAAGTACGTGAATTCGGATCCGGAGTCAATCATGGTTTGACCCGATCCACCGGCATTGGGTCGGAAAGCAGAAGGTGGGATGTTTAGTTTCTTGGCTCCAATTCTTATGCCTTGCATGGCCACAGTAAAAGCCAGGGGGTCCAAGTTCGGCATGCGTTGACTTTGAGGGAAAGTCAACATTTGGACATACTTAAAGCCGGCTGAACTCGGGTTGTTTCCGAGGTAAAACGATCCGGTCGGAGAGGCACCGGGTCGGGATTGTCGCGGCGGCACGCAGTAGGAGAATTTTGTGATCTTTGCTTGAGAAGCAAATGACAAGCGACCAAGGTTCATCCCCAAAATGCCCTTGGTGTCGCTGGTTTCAGTGGCGCACCCAAGGATCAGCGGCGGCGTACTGACGGTGCGAGAAAAAGTGAATTTTTCCCTGACGAGATTGCCCTCGGCGTAGGTGCCGTCGGCGTAGAAGTAGGAATAGTGACAGAGCCGGTTCTGGTCGCAGGAAGTGGGGAGGGTAAAATCGGGAACTCTGGGTTTGCAGAGAGGATTAGTACACGGGAGGACAGAGAAAGTGGAGGAAAGAGAGGGATCAAACGACGCCGTAGGAGGGGGTCTCTTGGGAGCTTTCTTATGGCACTGAATCCAAGAAAGCTGGCTTCCGGTGTCCAACACCATTTCCTGAACCTGCGGCGGAGTTCCGATGGGAAGAGAAACAATAAGAGCCATAGAATACTTGAAAGTAGACTTGAAGTTATAAGAAGAAGGAGCATTTCTGCGACATGGGATTCCCCTGGAACTTGAAAAAAGAGAATTCGAAAACAATTTTGAAGAGGTGTTTTTGGAGAGAGAAATTGTGGTGAGAGGGAAGGAGAGCGAAAATGAGTCGCTCTGGTTAAGTCTAGCTGAGACAGGGAGAGAGAAGAGAAAGAAGAAGAAAAAGAGAAGCATGGTGGTGGAATTTTTGCAGCGTGGTGAAACAGAGACAGCCATTTTTCACGAGAGAGAAAGCAGGAGGAGGAAGAAGAAGAAGCACGTTGCTGTTTGAAAATTGAAGGGAGTTGAGTATGGGGTAAGTGATATGGAGGTTGGGGGTTGTATTTATAGAAATATGGAAAGTAAGAAAGGAGGAACAAAGAAACGCCAAAAGAAGCAAAGGTTTAACAGATAAAATGAAAAATAAATACAAAAAGAAGAAGAATAAGAAGACGCGTTTTCCTTCGTTAGAGTGGGTGGATCTTTTATTCTTGTTAGAGCAGCAAAGGAACTCCATTCCATTCCTCATCATATCATGATCGATGCTTGATTCATTATATTTGCTGTATTTTTATATTTATAGCTGTTGAATTATCTATGAGGGGCTGTATTTTGTTATTTGTTCTCATGTGTAGAAAAATTATTATATATTTCAATTATATCAAATATTTTTAGTTATAATGAATAAATGAATTATAATTATTAATTTTTATAACTTTCATTCTTTGTATGGTTGCAATAAACATGAAGGAGAAAAAAACATGGGATAGGAACTATAAATTTCCCTTATTTGAATGAGTGGAAAAAATAAAAAAATGAAAGAAAATTGGATAGAAAATATCAATGGACCACACAAAATTTCTTCTCTCCACCTGGAGAGAAGATGGGAAAGAAGGTGGTGGGACACAGTTTTTTCAATCTGCCTTGTTGCCAATTGAAGCTCATTGCTACAGTACAGATGCAGTGCACCGGTAATTGTAGTATGCCCGTTAACTGTGATTTGCCGGGAAATATATATATATTTTGTTATATTTTTACTTTTTCATTATTTCTAATTAACGTAGACATGCAGTGACATTATAATTTTCTTTTGTTACTAATTTATTTTATATATTATTATTATCATACTTGCCATGATTTTCTAAAATTTTAAAATATGGGATAATGTGATAAATTTCAAAAATATTAAATTGAAAGTATTCAATTATAATTATTTATTTTTAATAAATATAATTAAATAATTTTAATTTAATTATTTATGAAATTATTGCATCACTATGCATTTCGAAATTTTACGGATACCATAAAATTATTATTATTATGTTAGAGTTGGCATCAAAGTTATAATGAGGATATTATTGTCAAATCAATTTAGTTATTTTTCCTTTTTCCTCATTTTCCTGTTCAACCACACGAAAAAAACAAAGCTTTACTTTTGTTTTCTTTCTCCTCAAATTTCATTTCAACCAAACATTAAAAAAGGAAAATATCTTCTTTTTTTTTTCCCCCTTCATTTCTTTCTTTTCATTTAATCTCTTCCCAAACTTCCTTTACGTCCAAACAAAGTCTCAATGTCTAAAATTTTGAAAATTATAAAAATTAATAAATTTCTTTTATTTCTTATTCATAATTGAAGGTATGTGACATACTTAGAGCACATAATAAGAAGATATTGAAAATTATAAAAGTTGACAAATACCCTTTATTTATTAGTTATAATTAATGATACATGATATACTACCTAGCCAATGAGTTATGGACATGTGTCAATGTAACAAAAAGAGGAAAAATTAATAAAGATCATGATTTTTTTAAGACTTTAATAAAGATCATAATTTTATTTGGCATAAATAAATAACTTAGTTGATTGAAAAAGATAAGTTGTTTGAAGATTTAAATGGAAAATGGACAGGGCATTTAATCATGATATTACTTTTCCCAACTAGATTACAAACTACGCATTTGTGTTTTAAAATACACCAGAAGATTTATGATACTTTCTACAGAAGGTACCTACCCAGTTTAGTTATTTACCTTGATGAAGTTGTAGATTTTTTTATTTTTTTTAGTAACAGAACAAGCTATCTATTGAATTCCAAGTCAAAGTATGGTGAAAAAAAATTTTAAGGATAACGTAGAATATCACTTTTAATAGAAAATTGAAATATAAAGATATTAATTGGATATTGAAAACTAATAATTATTTGATCCATCAGTAGAATACATGATATTTTAGATAGAGTAAACTCACTTGATATCGTTTTCATCCTTATGAAATATTTTATATTAATTTTATTATTAAAAATTATTAATTTATCTAAGTCTATCTTTAGAGGAATAAAATTGAAACAGTTAATTTTCATATAAACACTAGTAAAAGCGTAAATTTTGACAATTTAATATTTCATAAGATTAAAATTAATATAAAATACTTACAAAAATAAAAATGAGAAAAAATTTTACAAGAATAGAAAGGGGTTTATTTAAATATAAATAATTGAGTCATCTATATTTTAATAATAAAATGATACTTAATATTATTTTTAAAGCTTTACATCTCATCATTTCTAATGTTCATATTCTAGATTTTATATATGTGCATCGAATAAATTATTATATTTTTTTATAAAAAATAAGTAATTAGCTCATATTTCCTTTTAACGAAAAGAAATTATTATGGGAAGGGCCAATAGCAAGTTTAGTTTTCGTTTCCAATGTGATCGACAAAAGATCTAATTTGCGGAAGTTGTTCCCGAATCTTTGGATCCATTTTTTGTTTATTTCATGAATTGGATCCATTTTTCATTATTGAATTGAATGTCAAAATAATAACTTTATATGTATTGGAAATAGATTTTGAATAAAAATTCTAGATTGTTATTAAATATAAATATAAGATAGTAAAATAAATATGTAAAATTTAATTTAATGAATATAAGAAATTTAAAATTTAATTTTATTATGTATAGTATTTTTAATGTTAAAAATGAGAAATTGCGTTTAATAATTTTATTATATTTTTATTGGTTGAAATTAACAATTTTTAAATAAATAAAAAATAAGAAATTCTATGTCTAAGGAATGCTCAGTTTATACGAGGCGGCGAAAAGTTGTAATCATCTCCAGCTGGCTTCCTGCTCCCAGTAGCAGCACCAGCCACCATCCAGCCTCCCATATTTATGTGGTCAAAACCATGTCAAAGACCTGTAAGCCCCCGTCCTTCTAACTAGCTTCATATTAATATTTCCCCACAATGCTACGCTTTTCCTCGTTTTGACAGATAATTTTTTATTGATACCTAACTGCATAAATGCATATATATTATAAATTTTACTGTGGGTATTAAATGAAATTTAATATGTATATAAATTAATTTTATTGATGAGTTGTGAAATATTGGATTAAATTTTTTTATTTCTAAAAATATATGATTTAATATCAGTTATTAAGTTTCATGCATTGAATAATTTATTCAATATGAACTCACATTTTACTATGTCAATATAAGTTCAAAAATGTTATATATATATATAACAAAAATGATATTTGAAATTGAATTTCAATTCTTTTATATAAATTGGATTGAGTTTTACATATTTACCCAACCATCATATATTTAATTAATAATCTTTAATTTGCATTTAAAACTTAATTTTAGAATGCACTTTTGACAAATAAAGTATTGTTATTATAAATTTAAATTTGACTAACTATCATTTATTATGCATCAAATAAAATTCAATATATAAATGAACTCATCTTTTATTATATCAATATAAGTTCAAAAATGTTATATATACCAAAGATGATATTTAAAATTGAATTTTAAATTGGATTAAATTTTGCATATTTACCCAATCATCTTTTATTCAATTGTTAATCTTTAATTTATATTTAAAACTTAATTTTAGAAGGCATCTTGACATATATAGTATTGTTATTATAAATTTAAATTTGATTAACTATTATTCATTATGTATTATTATATTAGTAAAGAATTATTAATATTATTTTATTAATGAATTACTATTATCTTTTAATAACATATTTTCTTCTTGTTCATTAATAATGAAAAAAATATTTTATACTCATAATAAATTAAATTTAAACTCTATTAATATTTGGCAAACTTTTTGACTCTTCCGAATTATTATTTATACTTGGTGAATCAATATTTGAAAAACTGGAATGAAAATAAATGCTATCAGAATTAGTTTAATTTAATAAATAATTAATTAGACTAAATCAAGGAGTCAAATTCAATTAAATTAGAACTAATTTCAGTACGGTTGAACTGGCCAAAGTTCGGAAATTGCATTCAATCAGACACCATTTATTTCCTGCCCTTTCTATATTTATTCATGTAAGAGGCTTATTATTTCGTATAATTCCTTCAAATTTCAATGCTTTTGATAAAGAAAGAAAGAAAGAATAAATTGCATTTTTTGCTTTTGGTCTTTTTGGCTGTACACAGCTCATCTAAACCTAATATCTCCACGTTTATCTCACTTTAGGCTGATTGATAGAAGAACAACCTTGCCAATGAAGATTAGCGTGCATTAATTTGAAAGGAAATATTACACATCAAGCTCCCAATTGTAGCTACTCATTTTGAATTTGAGTAGCTTTTCAACTCTAGCTAGCTAGGATCATTTCATTTTGGCGTGTGTTTATTGCAAGTTTCAATTAAGGAGTAGGCCGGCAACTGTGACGTTACCTTTGATTGGGTTCAATAAAATGGAACCGAAAGAGGATAGAAATAAGAAAGAAAGTGTGAATTGAATACAATAATTATTTTATAGTTATAGTTGATATAGTAAGAAATAAAATAAATTTTTTATTTTATTTCTATATTTAATACAATAAAATTTTGATGGAATAAAATGAGAAAAAAATATTAATGATAATAATACCCTTAAATTAAAGATAAAAGAAAGTATAGAAATCAGTATATTTTTATAGGAAAGATGGTATTGTTATTTTTATTTATTTATAACTTTTTTTAATACTTGAACATGTAGATAATTTGTGTTTAATTGATTAATTATATATGTTAAATGATTAGAATGAATTTAATTTAAAACTATATTATATTTAATTAAAAAAATCACTAATGAATGCATGATAGCGTTCTTTCTATGTTAATTTGACCTAAAGTATTGCATGCTTTTAATTCAAAAAAATTATTTTGTGATGTTGCCAATTCGGATCATACACAAAAAAAATACTCCATACATTTCTTTTTATTTATCGCATTTTAAAGAATTTTTTAATTTTTTAATTTCTTTTTATCTATCATTTTAGAATTTCAATGAAGCATTAAATATTTTTTTTTTCAAATTTATCCTTTTTTATTAATAAATATTTTATTATTTTACACTATTAACCCATTTGCATTTACCACTTTACATTTCTCTTTCTATTTTCAACTATTATGAATTTTGTGCATAAAGGTTAATTTTATAAAGTTTACTAATAATAAATAAATTAAACTACTTTTTTAATATGTGTGAAGTTAGTTAATGGTGACAGATAAATAGGAATAGAGGGATTGTTGTAAATATTTTTTATTTCTTATGCAGTTGTATTCATTTATAGTGTAACATTATTAAAAAAATTAGACATTGCTAAAAAAAGTATGAATTATTTGAAGTGTATGCTATATTCATTAATATTGTATATTGTTAAAAAAGTTAAATCTAATATATTTGACAAAAAGTTTGAAAGGTTTTTACATTTATAACAAAAGAAATAAAAAACATCCAAGGTTCTAAAGGATAGTTTTGAAATTTTGAAAAATTTAAAAAGAACAACATAATTGTGAGTTCAATTTATAAATGATGAAATGAGTTATTTCATCATTTTTCCTATGAAATGGATTTTTCATCATTTGGTTGAATAATTATTTCTTGAGAAATGAACATTTTTATTTTATAGTACCTACCAAATATAATTTTGAGCCATTCTTTTTTCCTTTCCAATTCCATTCTATCTAATCAAACACATTCTAAGATGTTCATGCACAAATTTGAATTCTTTTTTTTTTTAATTGGTCATGTTAGAAATCAATGAACATGAAATTTTTATATGCAATGAAACTTAAAATATCTTTCTTTTATTATGTAGTGAGTTTTTTTTTTTAAATTCTTGTATTTACTTCTCTTTGACATGATTTGAAAATGATAAAAAAAAGAGAGATGATTTAAATTCTTACCCACACATATATAGACAATCAATAGAAAATAGAAATAAGATTTCCTTTATAATAGATGAAAATCTAATATAAGGATAATCACCCATATCATAAAAAAAAATCTAATATAACAACTTGTAAAAATTATTACCAGCCAATAAATCAAAATATAAAATTTAGTAAGTAAAAAAAATCATGTGCTTTGACAAATTTCACATATTATGTCATGAATTAAAATGTTTTAACAGGCTATTTCAAGAGGATGTAATCCGTTATAACACACCGATGTTGGTTAAAAATCAAATGCTATATACGTTTAGAGGTAGGAGGAAAATCAAGAGCAATTAAAGAAAATAGAGATAAAAAAGAGAGGAGAATAAATAATTATTCTTCTAGTGTCCAAATATATCTTATTTTCAGTAAAAAAAAGAAAAAAAAGAAAAGCACACATGCATTATTTGCTAACGTAGCATATTTCAGGGCGTATTGAAAATTTCAAACCACGTAAAAATAAAGATGAGCTAAGTTATAATTTTTTGGGAAAAATATAAAATTCCCTTTTCAATTTTAGGATAATTGATTTTATCCCCTCCTATTTTGGAAACTTGGCAATTATCCCCTTAAATTTTTACAAAACTTAAATTTAACACTCATTGTTGACTTAATTAGATATTTTATTAAATTATATATTTTTTTATGAACTTTTTAATAACAGTCATAATATTATAATATATTAATTTATTTTACCATTTTTTCACTTATAATTTGCAATCCATTTTTTATTATTTAATTAAAATTTTATATATCTAATTTAATTCCTATTAATTATATAACATAGAATTATTTTCAAAAAAATAATAAGATAAACTAAAATAATATAGTATTATAATTTTTATTTTAAAATATCATTAAAAAATTATACAATTTGATAAAATAATAAAATAAGTTGATGATGGATGTTAATCTTAAGTTTTTTTTATAGTTTAAGGAGGTGATTTTCAAATTTTTAAACTAGAGGGGGGTAAAATTCAACATCTTAAAATTAAAGAGGGTATTTTGCATTTTTACTTTTTTTTTTTAACTTTAAAAACTAAATTTTGTTGGTACGTAATAGCCTTTAAACTACAATATAATGTGGTATATATATAACTATGAATATGATCGACATTAAACATGTATAAAAATTAGTAGAGACAAATAATAGAATAGATAACAGAATTGTTTTACTAGTAAATAACTGATACTTAATTTTGTAATAATAACAAATAGTTCAATGGGTCAAAGAATTTAATATAATCCTAATTAATAGAATAGATGAAAGACGTTGCCAACCAAATAACAATCAAATGGCAATCATATTTCCATCTTATCTTAGCGTCTCAACCACGTCCTCCTTTGTTGCAATGCTTCGTGGATCTAAAATTACAATCTAGGAGAATGTAAGCGCGACAAACGTTGAAAAATATTATCGCTGCAGATAATGTTTGTAGTATTTATTATTGTAAATTGTGAATGAAACACATGCAAGAGAAGCATAATAATAATAATAATTTTTATTTTTATTTCACTCACAGGTTAGTGGATCTAGAATTTGAACTAAAGTAAATGTGAATGGAATAAACATAAGACAATCAATATCTCAAACCAAGAGAAGAAATAAGATATATAGCCAAATACTTGTATTTGATAAGGAAGTGAAATGCACAATTTTATATAAATGGTAACTCGTAATTGGCATTTTAGTAGTATAGTTAGGGGTGATAATTTTGTTTTGTATTGAATTTTAGATGGTAGATACTAAATAGGATTAAGATTTTTTGTCTAAAAGCCAGTTAAATGAACAAATTCTATATATAAGTTGTGACGGCCTTTAATCATAACTTTTAAAAACTTTTAGTAAGTTTTAGTGGTATTCCCCAAAAGAGAATTAGGCTGATGCTTGATTAAATGTAAAGCCTAGCATGAAGTGAGTTGTTTCTAGAATTTGGGTTATCAAAATCCAATAAATGTTAAGTTATGCAAAGTGAGTTGCGTTTGCTCTTTAGTCCATTTAAATAAAAGAAATTTGATTGAATATTCATTATCACTTATTCACTTGCATTTACGGATCGTGTTATTTTGCATTTTGAAACTTTTAAGTACTTCTGACAATCATGACGATTCTAGTTTTTAAGTGAATATTGGTTAAGAGTGATTTACATGAAATTTTTTTAACTAAATTAAATTTTTTGTTTTTTTATTTTAATGACTTGACCTTAACCAATTTGAATATTAGAATCAATTTTAACTATTAAAGTTAATTTTTAATATTTTTTTGGATAGTTTGTATCAGTTTGAACATATTAACTTTTTTAAAAAATTAATTTTGTTATAGTTGACTTATTTACATTTAAATCTTATACTTTTTCATAATATAAGAATCTAATTATTTTATATTTAAACATTAATAACAAAAATAATGTATGATTATCAAATTATTAACATGAAAATATTACATATGGCTTATGATTTAGAATTTTTATATTTATCATAGTGTCTATGAATAATTAATGTAGAAATATAACATTTAAAAAAAATTAAACTTGCAATCATTACAAATTTATAATTATTATTTAACCTATAAATATATTATGTATCATTTATTTGATATCAATAAAAGATAATATAATAGTAAAAAATAATAGAAGATAGAGATTTTTTAAATTATGAAAAAGAAATATACATTTTGAATAAGTTTGAATAGAAATTATTAAGAAATTTCAAAATATTTTTTAACTATAAACCAAAATTTTTCAAAAAAATTTATCCATCATAAATCAACTCAAAATTTTAAACCATTTTTAATCATCTAATTCTTGTTTAATTCGATCAATTTTTTATGATTTGAAAATTTTCATCCACCCCTAAAAAGTAGTGACACATAATATTACTTCATATATTTTAGTTCTTATCATGTTTGAAATTCAAATTTAAGATCTTACCTATTAAGTAAATTACTATTTTTACATTA
This sequence comes from Sindora glabra, assembly GCA_020226215.1. Lineage (NCBI taxonomy): Eukaryota > Viridiplantae > Streptophyta > Magnoliopsida > Fabales > Fabaceae > Sindora > Sindora glabra. The sequence goes on along the minus strand of CM035230.1, from coordinate 55,450,780 downwards.
AAAAAAAACAGATAACTCACAGCCGATGTCTGCCAACTTGAATGCTTGCATTTGAAACTTTTCCGAGAAATACTTGCAATTTGATTTTGTATTTTGTCATCAACCCTATTGTTAATTTCGAACTTCGAAGGATATATAATTGCTCATAAGAAGACAATCCAATGGATCGTTAGCCATGTTAAGCGAATCGTGGCAGGTAACTATCCATTTTGCTGTTGGAAAATTAACTCCTCTTTTCTCTAATTAATTCCCTGTAGGTTGAAAAGGAAAATTACATATAACAACATACTCACAAATGAAGATTACCAATTTATTTTATATCAACATACTCACATGCAATTTTATTCCATGTATAGAAGATTTTTTTTGTATTTTCCAGGCTACTAGCTAAAACACAAGATGTCGAGAGGTAGAAATGAATATCAGAACCAAAAAAAAAAATACCACACACAAAAACCTTAATGTAGAGGGAGTGCAGATGAAGTTAAATCTGTAATGGTTCATGGACTACAATCATGATTCATAAGAAAGTGACAAGCGAATCACGAGCTATGTAAAAACAAGTTTTACATTAATCGATGATATGTCAAAGATTGATTCTGAGAGATACTGCGACCAAAAAGTTACGCTTCCTTGTTCGTTTGCTGCTGTGTTTTGATTCGTGCATTATGCTTTGCTGAAAAGATATATCACAGGGTCAGCAACAACTATGTATGGTTGGATTATCTTATAGTATTCAAATAAATATGTTTATGTTGTGGGTGGTAGCTAAAATAGAAGTTTTGAGAGGTTTGAGATATAATTTATTGAGATTTTTAATGGAAGTATTTAAAGTTTTTGGGAATGTATGTAAATTTTTCTTTAGAAAATTCAAAATTATAGAAGATTTTTTTACAAATTTTTCTAACTCTGGAGTGCTTATATACTACACCTGGCTCCTATTCATGTCGTTTATACAATTTATTGTTAATAAAATAATACTATTGCAGTTGTTGGAAAAAAATAAACGTTTGTTATGAAATAATGGATGCTGTCATGCATACCACATATATAATGTTGGAGGAATAATTTTTTTATGATTTTAAATTTTTTGTAATGATAAATATAAACAAATGAGAGTCATATATTTATGAAAGGAATATTTTTTGATAAAATAAATAAATTTAAAAATTTTTATTATACTTTTTAATTTAATATAAAATATTGTGACAAAAATTTCACTCTCGCTCCCTCTTTTACTTATTCTCACCGGTAGGTTGAAAGTTCAAAACGAGAGAGATTGAAAATATCAATATTATCGTTAGAAGTATACGATATATGGGGATAACCTTCTAGGGCCCTTAATCTCCTTATGTTTTTCCCTTTCATTTTAAAGAAGGAGCGAAAAAGTAGAAAGAGGGAAGAAAAGTAAAGATGTCACATGCGAAGAAGCCAAGCAATAAATCTTGTATACACGGTGAATGATCGGCACAGACATCTTTGTTGATTTGTATGCTTCACCGATACAGGTAAACGGAAAAAAAATAAATGTATCCTTTACAAAAGAAAAAAAATATTTTTTATCCTTGTAACTTCTACCATTTATTTTGTTGAATAATATTTTTTATAAAAATATTATTTCTATATATTAATAAATGGATAACATATTTATGTTTTAAAAAATAAAATTTAGAAGAAAATAATTTTTTTAAAATAAAAAATTCATTTATACTAAACTCTTCATAGATTTAATATTAATTTTTAATATTTTATAATTATATTTTATAAAAATATTCTCCATCAAAATAAATTAAGGAATAGAGCCTTAATGACATTGAATTCATTTTATGTTTTGAAAGGAAAAATTTAATGTCTATCAGCATCTATTTCACATGGTGAAAATATGAAAAAGAAAACTACCCCTTTGAGAGTTAAACATCTAAGATTGATTTTACCTGCAGATCAATTGCAAAATTATGTGTATTTAAGTGTAGATGTAGGTTTTTCACAACTTTCTCATAATTTACAAATAATTACATGTTATATTTAAAATATTTTCATTATTTTTCCAACTTTTTTATTAAAATATTAAAACATACTTATTTAAAAAAAAATGCAAATTACTTCTTCAACTTTAGAGTAATTGAATTTTATCCCTTCAATTTTAAAAATATAAAAATTATCCCCTTAAATTTTATAAAATTTAAAATTAACACTTGTCATCTACTTAATTAATTATTTTATTAAATTATATAATTTTTTATGAAAATTTTAAATAAAATTTATAATATTATAGTATAATAAAGTTTTTGGTCATTTTTCACATATAATTTTTATGTTATATAATTAATAGAAATTAAATTATATATAGAAATTTTAATTAAATACTTATAAACAAAACATGAAATTATATGAAAAAATAATAAAATAAATTAAAATTTTATGATATTATAACTCTTGTTTAAAATTTTTATGAAAAATAATATAATATGATAAAAATAATTAATTAAATAAATGATAAATGTTGATTTTAAATTTTATAAATTATAAAATTTAAAATTTTTAAAATTAAAGAAGATAAATTTCAATTACCTCAAAATTATTAAAAAAATATTTTATATTTTCCCCGCTTATTTTTACAAACTTTCTTGTCTGATTTCGCCGCTGAATACGGGATCGTAGATTATTCTTTTATGGTCATAGTCACTGGGGAGTCCGCATCTTTGCGCCGCTGGACTGTTCATATGGATCGGGCACCATAGGCATAAGAAACAAAATACTAATGCTTTGAAGTCTAGGATCATAATGTGCGATGGTCTTGGAAACTGTTTCAAATGAATTATTTTATTTTCTCCCTCAAATATAATCTTTTATTGTATTCAAATGCATTGAATAGGCACTTGATTTTTTTTTTATAAGATAATATTTGCCGTTGCATCATTAATAGTTTCGAATATATATGACATTATGATCATTGTATTTTACTTTTTGCCATCTCCCGAACTTTTTTTAATAAAATAATAATAACATATTTAATACAATGGAATGGAATATAATAAAAAATATATTTGATAGATATTATAGAATAAAATATTCATTTTTTGGAAAAGAATTATTCCATCAAATAATAGAATATTTATTCTTTTACTAAATAACCATTTTATCATTTTTAGAAATTTATATATTTTAATATTACCTTTTATTAATAAATAATAAAATAAAATCCATCTTAAAAAAATATAATGTAATATGGTAAGGTTAAATATAATATTTAGTTCTTCATGATTATTAATTTTTAAAATTTTATAACTAATCCTATTATTCTTTTATTTTTATATTTATTATTATTTGTTCCTCTATTTATTTATAGTATTAAAATAAATAATAAAAAGAATATAATTAAAAAGTGACCATATGTATGATTTATTCTAATTTTTTATTTTTTATTTATTTTAACGTTACTAAAGAAGAGAGGGATGTATAATTATAATAAAAATTAAAAAATTAAAAGTTCCAATTGTGAAAATTTTGAAATATAATAATCACTAATTTTATAAATGAGAGTGATTATGTGCGAGAATAATTGTTACTTAATAGAAATTAAAGTAGTGAATTATTGACGTTGAACTTTGTGTCTTATGTCCTAATTTACAGCTATACTTAAAGATGCAAATTCCAAACTCCCATCACCATTCACTTTTAAGAGAATAAACAAGATTCGGCAAGAGCTTTGATAATTCTTCATATACAAAGAATACTGGCTGATGGAATCTAGTTAAGTGTCAAACATTCATTTGATGTTAGATCTCAAATTTCCCAATCGATCTAACTCCCTAAAGAATTAAATCACGGGTTACACAAACAATGTTAGATTAAGCATTTGGGCAAAGAAAAACGTAAGGACTAGCACTATAAATTATGGAGATGTCGATCGTGTCCATAACATAACAAATATTTTCATCATTAAATAGGTATAAACAAATTAAACTGCATTTTGAAAAAAATGTATGTCGATCGTGTCTTTGGACACTGCATCCTCAGAGCGGACAGAAAACAACTAAATAAATAAATAAAACATTTAAAAAAAAAAAGACTTCATAGATCATCAAACAATGAAGTGTTCTGGTCGATTAGGTTTTTTTTCTTTAATGTCAGCATAGTTTAAAATTAGGATTGTTGTTAAAGTTACGGTTTCGATTTTATTATAATTAGTAAAATTACAAGTCAAATATAAGAAACTACAATTATTGCAATCTAAAATTGAAAAAAAATTATAAATATATATTGTTCATAACAATAATAGAGAAAAACTATGATATACTATTGATATATTATTAAATTTGATTACACATTAAATTTATATTTTTAAAAAAATTAAATATGACATACTATATAATAAGATTTAAATAATTAAATTTGATGATATATGTATATACTGTTGCATTAATGTACCATAGTCACCTCCTAATATGGTGACGTGCGGTCGCTGATCCAAATTTACAACCTATCATCCAGTGGAAGATGTCGGCCAGTTAATGCTGATTGTCTTTGTAGACTTTTGTAATTACTCAAAGCCAAAGAACCTTGCGGGCATCTGAAGAAGTAGAATGCAGTTTCGGAGGTTTCAATGACGTTTTGGTGTCGTGTCTTTAAGAAACTTTGGACACATTACGCGTAATGCTGGCCCATGGTTTCAACTTCCGCAACCATGTAAGTTATAACAGGTGGCTAATCATTGCGCCGTGGACCGCTACACGCGATTCCGACACAGTGCTTTTCTTTTTCCTGCTGATTTTTATTAGATTTTATTTGTTTTGATAAATTTTTTTTATTAAAATATAATTATAAATTATTGAGATGATAAAAATATTCTATATATTTCATACTAAATATAAAGAATTTGGTTTGATGGAAGATAACTTCTTTTTTTTAAATGAGAAGGTATTTTTATTTATTATTATAATTTTAAGTATCAATTATTTTAATAATAAAATAAAAAAATAATATATCATACTTTTATTTTTATAAAAGTATCTAAAATTTTTCTAAAAAATTTATCTTTGGAAAACGGACGCTTAGTCTCCATGCTTTTGCTCGCAGACTCAAACTTCAATACACAAAACACCGAGTCGTTACGCGTGGGTTAGTAGGGTTCGATAGATTTCCACATTTTGCAGGAAGTAATAAATCCTAAGCCCTGTATTCTGTAATGTCATTGAAATAACATGTAATATTTACTTAAAAAAAACTTCTCAATATGCAAATTTTAGATTTGATTCAAGTTGGATTTAATGAATGAAGCAGCAAAGGGGCAGGAAGAGGCATTACAATGATACATGATTTTAAGTTTTAGTTGCACTCATCTGTATTCATAAAAAATGAACAAATGAAGAAATTAAAATATTATTGTTACAGAATAAAATTGTGAAAATTGTCGCTGCAAAACAATCCGGTCCATCAATACTACGTGTAACATTACAATTGTCAGAGTAAACTTTAAAACGGTGGTCCAAAGGACCCGAGGAGGGCACAGGCTGGTGGGGATGGGTGCCATGTGACGGGCCTTCTTCGTTCCATAAACTTATCAGCGCACACCACCCGACAATGAATGAATTGGGTCACCCTCTTTTAATTTGCTTCAGTTGCTTTGTTAATTATATGATCAGATATTTCTAGTTGTAACTGTTTCACAATTTTGGAACGTGGAATTCCTGTGAGTACTGAGACCCTCTTCTGGGTTTTTGTCTGAAAATTCTTAAACACACGATGTACTACGTTGAGAGTTACATATAAAATGATATGTATGAGAAAAATTAAATGAAAGACCTACCACCTTAACTTACTTTGCGTTTTTTTTTTTTTTACTCATATTGTAAATTTTTATTTTTGTGGTACTCATATTGTAAATGAATTAATATAATACATGGTGCATATATGTAAGAGTTCTTCTGCATTCATGAAATCGGGAGAATTCTCCGATTCAAATTGAATTTTGAAACCAACCTTGTCATTAGAATAATAGATCTAACCGTCTATTCATTTATGGGATCCAAACAGTCGAGAAGGGGAGGGAGGGAGGACCATCTCACTTTCCTTATCTGTCGACATTTACAAACGAAAAATTACAAGGTCATATGGTTCAAGTCTTTTTTTCATGCTTTTTCTTCATTACCTTATGGCAAACTATCAAAATATCTCGACAGACCAAAAGCTACGAGATCACTTCTTTCATTTTTGGGCGACTAGAAGATCATATTGTTCAAGTCCCTTCTTTGTTCTTCATGCTTCTTTTTGAAGTAAAGAGAAAATTGAAATCAACAGGTGTTGGAGATATTTTTATAAAATTAATATTTTCAATAATATAAAATAAAATTTAATTGGCCTTTAACAGGCAAGTATTTTATGAGATAAATACCTATTTGATTGATTTTAATTACTTGAGATCATTGCACTAGATTGAACAGAATTACCAAAATTATGCAAGCTCCAGTAAACAGTATAAATTGCTTTAAAGATAGTGATAACATGCTTAATCACTCTATATGTGTAACATTTATTTTATCTCTAATTTTTGCTATATTTTGGTATATTATTTCTGACAATTAATGAAAATATCTATTAAGCAATTTTTCTCCACTCTTGTGTGTTATATTTACAATTTCATGAATTATTGCTTTTTCAATATTTTTTGCTATGGAAACAACAATTTTAAGGCAACTCAGTGATATCATGATTTTATAAAATTTGAGACAAGTGCAAGAGAAATTGGAAAATGGGTTTTGATATGAAAGAAAAATTTTATTTTTGTGAAAAATGATCTTTCACCCATAACCCTAACCAAAGCTTAGAAATGCTCTTTGGCATGGAATAAAAATTAATTATTTTGGAATTTTTTATTATTTTGATAATTGTGGGTTAACTCCTTTTCCTCTTATCTTATGTTTTATATTGAGGAAATTCTTTGATTGGAAAAAGGAGGTTATGGGATGAATTGGAAAAAAAAGGAAAAAGAAAAAAGGTGATTTCAACCTACAAACTATAAATTGCTTGTGAAGAGGTTTGCTCTAAATCCATTTTCACTTTTCAATGAAATAAGGTATGTCGTACTATTGACAAATATTTTAATAAATGAATTACTTTCATGATATATAATATGAAAGGAATTATAAAATTAAAAAAATTATGTATATTCTGCTATTTAATAGCAAGAATAAATGGCCATTATTAGGCAATTGAAAGCCTAACGTACAACAACAACTCAATTTCATTTAAAAGGATGATTAATGAGTGCGACAATTTATGTTGAAAGAGAAAAATGTTACACTTTCATGTAGTTGAATGCCTTGAAAGAAAAATCTCTAATTTGTGAAAAAAAAATTGAATTTTTTAAATACCCTTTTATTTGATAATTAATTTTATAAATAATGATAAAAGAATTTGAGAAATTCTTATAAGGCATAACTCCAATCCATAGTGGGGGTTTGAAATTTTGGATATTCAAATTATCTGAAAATTTTGTGAAAATAACTTAATTTTAGCAGTATATATATATATTATGAGATTTTGCTATATGCATTATTATGATTTCACATATTTCATTTAATTTGGGACTAAACTATGAAATATTATATTTATGGACATGTGACAAAAAATTGTAGAAATATTGACATCTAATTTTGTGATTATTGGAGTTCCTTACACTTATGATCTTGAAAAGATCAAAGTGATATCAATAAATTATGAATTAAATAATAATAATTTTTTTAGGCATGTGATGCTAAGATAATTGAGAATTATATGTGAAGTATTTCTACTTTACAAAGTGGTATGATATTGCTATGATACATTCTTATTGTACATAATGAAGCAATGGTCCTAAAGCACTCCTAATGTGTAAAAAGGTACAATGGTCACATATAATTAAGACAAATCCCTTATGAAAATATAATTTCATTTCATTGGCCATATATGATATAATGATAGAAATATTTGCTAAATATGATCCATCATTTATGGATTTTTCATGAGGAAAAATTAGGCCAATATGTATAGAGATTAGTGGTGCAAAAAAATGCATAAAAAATTACTATCTATATAAAATATACTATCATCACCTGAATCCTTTGAGACATAGATATTTATGTGAACAAATTTATAGCTGCAATCTAAGGATTTACTAGACATTGAGGAGGATGTGACTATGCATGTACATAAGCTGGGCTTTTTCATGTATAATTGCATAAAAACAAAGCCTAAACCTAGCTTGATCCATTTACTTTGAAAAAAATTAATCTAACCCGACTTAAAGTATAATTATTTTTATTTATTATTTTAAGTAAAGATAAATTTTTATATAAAAAATATACATTTAAAGATATAATAAGATATTTAAACATATAGAATATTTAATTATATCAAATTAAGTTTTTTTATATTAAAAATAATTAGAAATAACTATTTTTTAAATATATAATTATATTATTAAAAATAAATTAATATAATTGAGTCGAGCCAAGCTGGCTTGTTTCCAATTATGATCACTCAAGCTTAGCTTGAATAATAGTTAATCCATAAAAAAAAAGTTTAACAGATCTATCATGCCCTAAAAAAAATGCCTAGACCATATATTTTTTTGGAGCAAGTAAGTCACACAACCTATGTATAACTCTAGGTGTGATAAGTCTAAATAATAAACTACTTATGAGGATATCCAATTTAGTGATTAGAAATCCTAAGAGCTACGTTCAAAGGGAAAAATGAATTATAGAGTGGTTTCAAGGTGATGTACAAAATAATGTTTTATTTTTATAACTTATATCCATCCCTATGGTGTATATGCATTAATGCTATAAGGAAAAGTAAGATTGAGTTTTTCCAAAAATGAAATTTACAGCTTTTAAAAGAGTGGGGTGTTAAATTATGGTAACATTCTTGACAAATTTCACCTACATAAGTGTTAGAGTAGGACCACTCTTAATAAGAGTATAAACTTATTCTTTTAAAAACACTTATGAAATTAGGATAAAGAACAAGGTTGTAAAAGTGCAAAGTTTAAAAGTTCAAAATTGCATTTGAATTATTATGTGCATAATATAGACATTATTTCTCTTAAGTAGTCATAGTTCAAAGTTGAATATCCATTATTACCTCTAGATCAATGTTTATATTTTTTTGCTAAGTAAAATTTCAAAGCATTATTACTTTTCGTATGCAAAATAGTTCATCTTTACTCAATAGTACACAAAATAAAGTTAAAAAAGTTAAAAATGTATATTATATGTGTATTAGTTTTATGAAAGTAAATGAGAGATTGTTAGAGATATTTTGATAAAATTAATATTTTCAGTGATATAAAATAAAATCTAATAAGCCTGTAACGGATAAATATTTTATGAGATAAGATATCTCTTTAATTGATTTTAATTGGCATGCTTATTATTCTAATTACCTTCTTTATTGTCTTTAATTTATTATTTTTTTAATACCTCTTATGGCTATATTTGTAACTATAAATTAAGTGAATTTTATTATCATTTACTAACCAACATATAAAGTCATAATAAATGGCACCAAGGTTTACATTAATTATGAGTTAAATAGCCATAATCAAATTTGTTTTATGGTAAAACTAATGAACAATGATTATTTTACAACTTATAAATTTGTGTTTGTGGCTTTAACAAGAAATAAGAAAACTATTTTATATTTCTAAAAGAAATTAATGTTTCTAAAGTATGTTTAGTGAGAAGAGATATAAGAATTATGTATTTAGATATAGACAAAGAGCTGTAGGTGAGTAGAATTCTATCTTTAATTCAATATAGGAATTGGAGGACTAAACAACATATGGTTGTGGCCATTGTATCATAAGGGCAATGTGTCAAAATCATTGTACTGAACTGAGTAGAATCGCTAAAGTTATATGAACTCTTGTGAATAACACAAATTACCTTAAAGAGAGTTACAAGAGGTCTTAATTACTCCATATACATAACCTTTATTTTATCTCTATTGCTAGCTTTTTGTATAGTATTCATGAAACATTAATGAAAATATCTATTGAGTAATTTTTCTCCACTCTTATATCTCATATTTACAATTTCATTAATTATTATTTTTCCAATATTTTTAACCATAGGAACAAGTGTAACAAAATTCTAAAGGTGTATATATTCCCCACTATTTCTAGAAGCATAATGTCTATGAATCTTCTATGCTGTAACTACATAGCTTCTTCATTCTATGCACATACATACATTTATATGTATATATATATATATATGTATATATATATATGTATAGTATAGAAGCAAAGATCCCCTCAATTTCAATAAAAATTTAATAGTGTGAATTTATAAGAAAAATAGATGTAAAAATCTTTTCGTATTGAAATAGTAAGTTACAATAAAAAGGTCATACCATTTTTTCCTTAATGCACAAGTATTACATGCCAAAAATTCTATAGGGTAATGATTCTAAATAGCATATATATAAGTCCCAAAAAAAATCGTGCGATTTCTCTTAATGCACAAATTTTACATTCTCGTAGTTCTATGAAGTAATGGTTCAAGTAGCATATATATTTGTTGTGAAGAAACTCTTACTTATGTAATAAGAAACTGACTCACCAATGACTTAGCATCGTGGAGAATACAAAATTCAGTAGCAAGAAGGACTCAAACAGGTGACCTGTTCCACTTCTAATAATGTTCATCACCTATTTAGCAATTTCATGAGCTGCTATATTATATTCCCTCGGAAATCGTAATTATTGAAACACCACTGTCTGCTTGTAATCACTTTTAATCAAAATTTCTTTGTCAACGAAATTGTTAAGACACCATAATAACCTTTTGAATTGCAAGCATCTCCACTATCAGTGTCGAAGTGCATTTATAATTGTTGTACCATATCTCGGGCACTTCACTTGCATTATTCTAGGCTAAAACAGCCATAAAAGCCTTGCCATGAGCCCAACCCGTATCTGCATTTAGTTTGATGGACTCATCATTTGGTGGACTTTGTTTAGGCTAACCCATAATAGATTAGGCCGATCTAGCAAAGAAACGCATTGGAGCCTTCCCAAACAACCCTCTTAAGCAATCTTCCTCTTCAACAGCATCACGTTTCACTAACAACACCAAGCGTTAAGCGTTAACTACAACCCTTTTACGGATGATTGTGTTTCTGGCCTCCCATGGCTTAGTTGCAAACACCAACAATCGAAGATGAAGCCCACGATCCACATAGGTGCCCAAACCCCGATTTCCCAAGAGCAGTGCCTTCATGAACTAACGCACTATACTTGTATGCAATCATTCAATTTTGATGCCCCAAACATGAAACCATAACAAACGAATTAAGGCACAGCCTTGAAACAAGTAGGTTTCCATCTCCAGAGCATCATTACACACTGAACACATATTATATCTCGAACCAGTCGGGTAAGACATTCTAGCCTCAGTAGGGAGAACACCACTAACATATCTCCAAAGTGCCATCTTATATTTATTGAATATTACATATGGAAAAGATGAAGCCTAAATTTTTATTGAATATTTCAACACCAATGAAGCTAAGGCTATGCAGCATCTTAAATGGCCGGGTGAATAAAAACAAGATTCTGCACTATTGCTTAAACAAAAGAAATCTACCCCTCACTTTTTTAACAACATAAAACTGCATTGTGCCATTATCTTTGACGCCTTAGTTAGAGAGTGTGTTATAAAAAAATTCTCAACTGCAGTCCCGAATGGATTCATATCCATCTTCTGATTAAGGTAAGGTTTTAATGAAAATGGAGAAGTAGCCGACTCTCTCCCATTCACTTGCACAAGGCTTGAGGCTATAGTTTTAATTCTGGCATGAATGGGCCCAATTATATGATAGGGCAACCCAATCTTGCCAGTTCGGACAGAGCACAAATTATTTTCCAATCATCTCAGGCATCCTCAACTATTGGAACAATAGGCAATGTATGTCGAGTGCATCCTTCAGTATTTTTCATATGTTCCTCCTTCTCGCTGAATGCTACTTTTGGTAAAATGATGTTGGCATAGTAAACACTCATCTCTCCATGGTGACCTTGATGTACAACAAAAAGTATCGTCTGGGATCTTGTCCAAGCCTATGTCATCAGCACCTATCAAATACACAAATTTTAGAGACTAGATGCTTATTTCAGATTGGGGTACTAGACCAAGGTCAAGGGTAGCAACTTGTGAAGCATTGAAAAGCAAACATTAAGGTTATTCCAATCAGGTCTGACAACATGATTTTTTCACTTTTTAGATCTTCAATGGTTTCTAAACAACAAATCTTATTCTTTGGTTACTCGATCAAAAGACATCCCTTTTTTTATTGTGTTGTACTGAATCCCCGCACTCTAATTCCAATATTGTTGACAAATTCTTCCTGTTTGCATCACCTTGTAAAAAACCTAGGACCAATTCAAACTGATAAACGTGATCTTTTATCAAAATCTAGCCTCATTTAAATAAGGAAGGATGCGCATAACTTATAATTCACTTATCATGAGCTTTTCAACTTAAGCTCCAATCTCCTCTCCACAACTTTTAGTTCACTTTTCAACTTGTTGTTGACAAATTCGAATATTTAATCCAATAGCATTATTAACATCAATGCCTTTTGTTCTCTTTAACTCTCAATTTTGGGCTTTAAATGCAAAAGGTTTTGAAGTAAGTGCTCTCACAAGACATATATCTATCACATTGCCTAAGAGTTCACTTGTCATGAGCTTTTCAACTTAAGTTCCAATCTTCTCTCCACTTCCACGACTTAACATGCTAAGATCTTGGAACCCTACAACCTCTATTGCAAACCTAACATACTTGTTAGAAGAAACAGATATTCTATTAGTAATGAGATTCCTCTCCATTGCTGAAAGTTGAGCTTCTTAAAATATGCTAGAAAGATTTTACTACTAAATATCAGAATCAGTAAGAACTTAGCTAACATTATAACAGAGCTAGAAAATGAATCAGATAGAATGAATAGAATTATAATGGCCTAATTACAATTTTGGTCCCCTAATATATAAATTGATCATATTTGATTCAATCTAAATATAACATTCTATTTTAGTCTCTCAAATGTATAAATTGGATCACATATGATCCGTATGATTAATTTTTATCAAATTAAAGACTTAAAATTTCTAATTGGCACACAGTGTTGCAACAGGATGTCAAGCTGGCAATCATTAAAATGAAAATTAGTTGATCACATGATTCAAGAAGCGAAATTAGGTATACTTTCCCACCTTATATGGGCCATTTTTTGCATGTTTTCTAATGTAACAAGATGAATTTCACCAATTTTCCTTCTAGTGATTGTTAGCTTGGACCTTGGAGTCATGTTGAAGTTCTGTGCACTAACTAGGAATTTTCATCTTAAATTTAACAGAAATTATATATTTGGAAATAATTTAGTCCAATCGCATATTAAAGAAATCAAAATGAAATATTTTAATTTTAGAGGATCAAATATGATTAATTTATATACTAGATGGACTAAAATTATAATTAAGCTAAATATAATACATTATCAAAGTTCGCAACTAAAATGAATAAACAAATACAATGCATGAAAAGGCTTTCATTCCATTATAAAAATATGGAAAACCGCATAAAATTTCAGGAACACAATTTGTTGGGATGAACAAAAACTAATCTCATAAACACATTTACAAATGCATACAAAAGAATCCTTACCAATAGACAAATAAAAGTTACTTCCAAATATTATATCATAGTGACAAAAACATATCATCTTTTAAATTGGATACAGCTTTGAAATACATGTACTTGTCGTAGAATTTCAAATAACCATCGTAGTAAACTCTTTTGACAATACTTAAAAAATTTGCTTTATGTATAATAAGATCATAGTATGATGTCAATTTTCATTAAACTTTGTTATGGTATACAAGCTAAAATGACCTAACTTTTAGTCATTAGAAACTGACAATAATGATAATTTTAAATTTAAATCAAAACTCCGGGACTCAAAATTAAACATTCTTGAATTCTTAAAAAATCACTTAAACCATAAATGCAATATGAATTATCAATCTTCATAAAATTCTTAAATTTATTATAGGTTTATAAACCGAATTGGAATTAATAATAACAAGATTCACAACAAGTAATAAAAAGCATTGCCCCATGCTGACCTTGTACATTGAATACAAGAAGTCATGACAGTATTCGCCAAAAGACTAAGATTTTAATCTACAATAGATCTCTTCATTTCAGTGAATCGACCACGATCCAAATGCCATTAACTGATCCTGAAGATCACGCTCCCTGCCCTGATCCCAAATTGGACGATCCAATGGATTATTCATCAATGAAAATTCCATCACCTATTCTCGAGCTTTCTTTGCCACAGGTGCGTCAGTCTTAATTTTCATTCCTGAAAATCTGCACCTCTCTTAGATTACATCATACAGGAAAATTGAAACACAAAGCTCTTATGATGAGCCACAATAAAACCAAATTCAAACACATACATGATGAATATTTAAAAACAATACATAGAAAATAATACTCCCTCTATTGTTTTTTAAATGTTGTTTAAGGTTAATGCACAAGGATTAAGAGGGACAATAAATAATCTTAATTTTTTTAAAAAAATGAGTTGTAATTTATTAATATATTATCTACTAAAAATTAACTAGTAAATTAAATTGTTGAGAATTTATTTAGATTATAAAGGTAATATTTGAAAGAAGGTAATAAATGCATTTTTGATTTTTTTTAAATGATAAAGGATACTTAAAAAAATTAATAAATAAATAAAACCGGAAGGAGTGTATGTTATTGCAATAAGTGAAACCATGTTAACCAAAAGGATATATGATTATTATCTCTACATTTAAATTTGGGAAAAATAAAGAAGTAAATTATAAATTTATAACTTGAAAAACCAAAAAGACATATAACCAATGCAAGAAGATCATGAACAGCTCAAAAAGATAAATAAAAATGGACAGGTAAACAATAGATTGATTTAATTATTGTTTGATTCACCTCAATAATATGAGAAGTTATATTTTTCGAAAAATAAGAAAGAATTGAGTTATTTGATTAGTTATTATCTAATAAAATGGAGGAAATATGATTTCTTCGGAAGTTTTACTTTCCACGAAATATGAAAAATGACTTACTTACCTCAATTAAATAAGTTCTATTTCTTATATTATTTATGAATATATTAAAAAAATTATTTTTATTAAATTTAACTTAATGATAGTTAAAATTTATTAATTTATATTATAATAATATTGAGAATATAATAATCATTTTATTAATATTTTTTAATATATTTAAAGTTAAACTAAAAAAATATAAAAAATTATTTCTTAAGAAATATTACTTCCTATGTGTCAATCACATAATTTAAAATATTTTTTATAAAATTTATATAAAAATTATTTTTTAAAAAATTTAATTTTTTACGAAAAAGTTATTTCTTGTATAAAGTAAATGATTCCGTAATTTAATGTTATTGTCGTCAAATTCACACGTTAAACAGGAATTGCTCGTGATTGCAATTGCTGCGTCTTCAATATCCTCGTTTTCTACATCGCGCAATAAAATGTATTTAATTTTAAAGTAAACCTTTCAACTCAAAGAGTGGGTTTAAATATGATTGAATATACTAAAACCACAATCATATGCTTATCAGCTAAGTTCATTAACAAATGTTATTCACAGACATAATAGTGGAAATTGAGCAAAGTAAAAGAAACCAAATTGAAACTTTAATGAATACTACCATGCTGGAATAAATGGCAACTTATCCTATAAAAAGATAAATAAATACATCAATGAAAAAATAAATAGCAGCAGAATCAACAAACGGTGCTCTTAAAAGTTTAGGTATTTAGAATGATGTGTAATAAATACAGATCATTAGATGAAATTATAAATATCTTAACTAGTAATTAGTAATCTCATCCAATAACCTATATTTTATCAGTGCCACCGTAACTATCAAATGTACAGAATACCTTAAAAATCCACCATAACATCATTCCACTAGATGGAAACAAAGCTCTGATCACTTTTGCTTTTTGGAAATCGAAAACAGGCAAAACAAACATTGACTAGGAAGAGCAGGCATGGCGCAAGAAGCCACAGGCTTCGGAGACTTCTCGACCCCAACCAGACACATACGGCAATTCCAACAATCGACAACCTACTGTGATAGCAAAAACGAGGAATGTCACCACCGGCAACCTCTCACGCCTGAAGAATCGTCATACCCTTCGATATCCATCAACGAAGCACTCAATAACATCAGCGGGGTTGGGGAAGTGGACCCTGGCTTCAGCAACAGGAGTCTGCGGAATCGCCGCAGCTTCTAGCCTCCGAAGCTCCAGCTCTGATAATGGTACAGAGGAAGAGTGTTTGATGGTTGGAATAACTGTGGACCCTTGAGGTAGGTCTAAGGTCTCACTGCGTTTGAAGCTAATCGGGCCAACCCCAATTCCCTCCCATGCATCTGTTTCTCTCTTTAGATAGCTGTATTCTCAAGCATCTGACTTGATGCTTCGAGATCAATAGTGACGGTTCGAGAATTGCGGAAAATTTATTAGCTTGGGAATTTATTTTTTTCTCATTTTTATTTTTATAAAATATTAAATTATTTATTTTATTATTTTACTATTATTTTATAAAAATTAATATTCTAAATTTTTTTAAAATCATAATTAAATAAATTAATATTTTAATATGAAATATTTCATAAAGTAATAGTTAAAATAATAAATTTCATAAAAAAATGAATTCACTCAATTTTTTTTAGCTTTATTGTGCCTTTTGTGCTTGTTGAAAACGATTAGGAGTGATCATCAGTAGATCAATAGTGTTTAAAACTATTTTTAATCCGAATTATTCTCTATTGAAATATATTTTTTTCTACTAATTGAACTTGATTATATAACCTTAATCGAATTTAATCGATAAGTTCAGTTTCGATCAGTTAAATTTAATTTCAACCGATTTAAAATTTAAAAAGAATTTTAAAAAATATCTAAGTAAATTAATTTAAAATTAAAATTAGTTTATAAACACATATTAATACTATAATTCCATTCATTAATACAACCACAATAAGAATTAATTAAGTATTAAATTACAAAAATAATTAATAAAATTTTAAATATAAATTTTCAAATAAAAAAATAATATATATTTCAATTAATATCGATTAAGTTCAGTTAATTACGGGTGAAGTTAATTACGATTAAGAATTTTTAAAATTTTCATCCCGCAATTAACTAAACGCCCAAAATTTGTAAATTCTTTCTTTCATTTTTAATCAATAGTATTATATTAATTGTTCTTAACCGACTTAATTTCGAGTTCGGTTGGGCTGATTAAGAGCGTGTTAAAATTTTTTTATCATCCTTAAAGACAAGCAGCGAAACGACGGATCATTGTCTCCAAGTGTATTCGGATCTAACCGACTCGGATCACTTTCTTTTTTTTTTTCTTGGTCTTAACCGGACGCATTTTGGTTGGTCAGCCTGGAATGCTTTTCAGCATTTTGAATGAGTATTCCTCTTAGTGAGGCCCGGAAAATCGATGGATAGAAGGCCACGTACGGGCTAGTCGGCCCAAAGAAGGAACCTCAAATTTACATTTGATCTTTCTTAGAAGAACATCCGAACATCAAATTTGATGTTTTATACATTTCAGACCAGAAAGAAAACGAGAAAGTAAGAAAAACCGTTCACCTATTAAATCAAGTTAACGTTTGAATTAGAAGATATTATTTTTTGCTCTTTAAATTAGATTTATAATTAGTGTAAAATATCTTATAGTATCAATAAATCAAAAAATTCATGCTGTTAATAATAATAATTAGAAAATTTAAATAAATAATAATATAAAATTAATTTATATCAATAATAAATTAAATTTAAAATTTTTAATATTTAAATTTAAATATATTTATGAATTATTTTTTAAAATAAAAGTATTTTATTAATGACCACCTCGAATCGAAAGGCAACAACATTCTCAAAAATAAATCTCTCAGTTGAAGGAAGGATATAAGATAGGGATCTAACCCCATTTATTATCATAGATCCAATCCATTTGGCAGCTCCATGAGCTGCCCTGCTACAAGCCCCTGAACATTGAAGGATAACAGTATTATTCAAAAACATTAGAACATTCTTAACAGACTCGAAAATTGGACAACCAATCCATGGGCATTCAGCTTTCACATTCAAAGCATGTATAATATTTTGGCAATCACTCTTCATAATTATGTCATGATTTTGATAATTATATAAAACAACCAAACTCTTCGTATCACATTTTTTACATATATCCATTGTAATTTCGGCCTAAAATACCCACTGTAGCCTTACCATGAGCCCGATCCATATCAACATTAAATTTGAGAAGTTCGATATCTTTGGCCCAAACCTGCGATGCCTTCCCATCACTCTCAAAGTCTTGCCATCGCTTTCAAAGCCCTAATTTGAAACTTATAGCTATTGGATTGGAGCCTTTCCATTTCATTGTGCATATTTATGAGTTATACTATTGTATTGGTTACTCTTGTAGCTTCTGTATAAAAAATTTCATACTTTTTTTTTCAGTTTTAAATTTTACACAATTTTTTTTGGAAATTTTATACAACTTTAATTGATAATCATTACACCCTGAATATATACAAAAACAAAATTTTCTTTAAAAAAGTTGCAAAATTTCATATGCAAAATTGTATCTTTCTTGCTAAACCTTGCAAAAATCTCCTTGCCATAATACTTAGAGATGGATTTTCCTTTTTAATATTTAGCAACTGGAATATACTCTCCTCTGTCTTCCTTGACTACACACAAGGAGAGGTGACCTATCCTCTCTCTGACAATTTTCACTTGCTAATTTAAAATTTTGATGATATGTAGATTTGAATTTTTTTTAGGAGAGATTTCAATGTACTAATTATATTATTGAATCTAATAATTGGATTTTATTTATACAGTATAACACTATTTAAATAAATAAAATTCAATAATTTAAACTAGTGGTACACACCATAATAATCACTTATTTTTATATACGACAAAATTTACATGGTCCTTGCATATCTATCATAAGATTCTCTAATTATATCATAATATATATGTGTGTGTGTGTGTTGTTTCTCAATTTAAATAAAATAGTTTGCATATTAAGTAAATAAACACTCATACAACTTAAAAAATTATTATAATTATTAAATTATAATTTTGTAATTATAAATAATAATTAAATAAAATAATTAGGTTGAAAATAGGTCAAATTACCTACCATAGTCCATTTTCAACAGTCAAACTTAACTTTTTTATTTAAACAAGTGAAAATAACATTGATAAATAAATCTAATTAGATAAACATGCAAGACTTATTTTTTGTAAATTCGGCTTGTAAGTTTACTAAACTATTTTAGTTAATAATTAATATAATTATGTATAATATAATATAAAGTTATATATAAAATATATATTTGCAAAATATATACATAGTATCAATATTATTTTAGTACATGTTATTATAAATATAAATCTAATTTAATTATTGATTTATTTTTATCTTAAAAATATTTATTTATTAACTTTTTTGAAAATTTATTTATATAAGTAAATTTTTAAATATATTAAGAGGCTTGGTCAAACTAATTTTGAAATTTAACTTTATATAGATTAATAAATTAAATTCAATCCAATAATTTACAAAATAAACTTGAATTACCTAAGATTAATACTCTATTTTGTACAAGGAGTTAATGGCTAATAAGTTAACTTGTAGTTGATAAGTTAACTAATAACTAATTAGTTAATTGATTATATAAAAAGTATTTCATAAAATTAGTTGTTGAACTAATTGAAATTATAAAATAATATAAAAAGATATACTAATAAAAATAAATATATAAACTAAATAATTCATATTAATCAATGACATAAGTTGTAAAATAATAAAAAGAATAAGAATAAATGTGAAAAAATTTCAAAGAGTTAATAACTTATAAATTATAAACTATTCAAGATAATTTATTAAGTTAAAATTTTTTCAATCAATTAGTATTTAAAATACTTCTGTAAGTTAATTTATTTATTGCAAACCTTAATCCAACTAATATCTTGAGATCGACTGAATTAGCCTGTAGGAATAGAAGTCTAGCTATGTTTTATGCTTTTATATGTAATGATTGCTAAGTCCATATCTATATATAGAGATTTAAACTTTCACCTTTTTATTTAAATAAAAAATTATATTATGAAATTAATAATAATAAAATAATAAAAAATATTATAATTGATTTACTATCAATATTAACTACTTTTATTAATGAATTATTCTATTTTATCTTCATAATAAACGTATTTAGTAATGAAAGTAATCGGTAATAATGATAAATTAATTATGATATTATTTATTATTTTATTATTATTAAATTAATAATATTTTTTTACTTAAATAAAAGAATGCTTCATAAGTGAATTTGAGGGTTAGCGATTCCTTTTGTATATTAGTTCATATAATATTATGACTATCTCCTTAAAATGAGCAACGAAGGTTGATGAGTCATGACCAACGAATTTCTTGGTAATCGAGTCTCTTGTTGCCCTGTCTTCTGCGGTATATAATGGCTTGATTGCTCTCTAAGTTAAAATTGATAACAAGCAAAAGAAAAGACAGCCTGTGTAAAATAATAGGAAGAATTCTTAAAATAATATGTTTGTTTTAAGCTAGACGGTACTTCTTGTTATCATGACACATGTTTTGTGTATGGGAGGACAGATTACGTTCATTTTCGTTGGTATTTATTCTAATTATATTTGCATTTGTTTAAAAATAAACAAACACACACACACACACACACATATATATATATATTCTATTTAAAAATAAAAATATAATTATAATTAAGGCTTTGTTTATTTTATAAAAAATTATTTAATTGTATATAAATCAAGGAATAATATATTGCTTTTATATTTTTTAATTAAACAAATAATACATAGAATTATGATTTTAGAAAAAATAACTTTCTTTTTAAAAATAAGAAAATTATCTTCTATAAAACTTCTTATATTTAATATTGAATATACAAAATAATTTTTATTATCTTTTTATTTTATAATTTTATTTTTATAGAAAACATTATCTATCAAAATAAATGAAATTTAGATTAAACTTCAAATAAAATAAGTGTAATTTTCCCGTTGTCTTAATATCTACCTGGTGTGTTAGGAATTGTTTAGGTTAAATCATTATTAAACACGGTCAAATGGCCCCCTCTCCGAATTTTTTTAAATTATTATTATATGACATTATCTTTTTATAAATTCATCCCCCTTTAAAAATAAAATAAATATAGTATAATGAATAAGTATTATTGTATTTTCCTTTTAAAATATTGTGAAAATAAAATCTATTACATATTTTTATCCTTATTAAAAATAAGATTTAATTTGATTTAATATTAATATAAATTTATTTTATACAATCACTTTTTTATATGTTGTTAAGTCATAAAAAAATTGTAAAATGTTTCTTATTGTTAATAAAAATATTAATTATTATTATTTTTCTTTCAATGATATACATATATTTTATTGATTGTGTAAAACGTATTAAATTCACATTAAATCAAATTTAAACTCTTAAAAATAATTTTTAAATATATCAAAACTTATTTAAATTTGATTATACTCATATAATATTTATGCTCGAGTTTGAATTTTGTAAACTCCATAAATTTTAACTTGAGTTTGAAGTCATTTATTTTTATCAATTTCAAATTTAAATAAGTGAATATTTCATTTGACTTGATTTATTTATTATTCTAATTTTCCATCTTAACAAAAAAATTTAACTGTTTTTAATCATACATAAAATATATCCCACCCTCCTCCCCTGGATGCCCCCACTATTAAGGACAGGAACTTGCTAATTGCTAATACCTAGGAAGATTAGATAATTTATGTTAAACTGTCTTAAATCTGAAAGTTGAGACGATCAATCAGATAATTTCTTTCTTTATGAAAATCATTTATGGTTAAATGCAGTAATCTATTATTATGTTAATTATATGATGGCACGAAGTTTTTAGAACATTGCTTCAAGGTGTTTCCGTCCGCATATATTCGGGCAGATGCCAAAAGCATATATATATATATATACATGTTGACGTGTATCTCTGTGAAAATGTGTCAATGCCAGGTCACCCACTGTTTGAATTCCGAATATCTGAATATATATTGCTGACCGATCACCCTGGTTTTAAGCCTCTGAATTTATCTTAATTATTCTCATTGCTAATAATCAATTGAAATTAGGGTTTCCGTCAACAAAATGTACTGTCATTGGTTGCCAACAAAGTTGATCGCTTCAGGCAATAGAAAATCACAAGTATGATCAATAAGATGATTGACCTAATAATATTAAATTACTATATTGACCTTATTTGGGAAACAGCTGATAGTTGTAGCGGTTAGCTGGTTTGATTAGCTGTTAACTGATAGCTGATTGTATTAGCTGATTTGACTAGCTGATTATATTAGCTGTTTGAATAAGAGTGTTTGATAAAATTAACTGTTTATATTAGCTGTTTGTATGTAAAATGACATATAAGGGTATGAGTATATTTTATGAATTATTTGAGTATTTTTTATTTTAATATTTTTAAATTTTATATATTAGTCAATATATTAAATTTTTTTATAAATAATATATTATTATAATTTATTATTAAATTATTAAATATTTTTTAAATTAAATAATTTTTATAAATAATATTATATATTTATTCTATTAAATAATTTTCAAAATTATTATAATTTATTATTAAATTATTGGATATTTTTAAAATTAAATAATTTTTATAAGTAATATTATATATTTATTCTATTAAATAAATTTTAAGATTATTATAATTTATTATTAATTTATTAGATATATTATAAATAATATATTATTATATATTAAATATTTTTTAAAATTAAATTAACCTACTTTTTATAATTATTAAATTTTTTAAGAATTTTTAGAAAGGACAAAATGAAAAATATGAAAATTTATTTAGGGTAATTTAGTCATTTTTCAAATAAGCTAATTGAAAAAGCTACTCCCTTTAGCTTTTTCATTTTTAGCTTTTTAGGGCTAATCAGTTGATTCAATAAGCTGATTACCAAACACCAAAATCAGTTTATTGCCAAGTCAACCAGCTGATTTTGGTCAAACCAGCTAACAGCCAATGAAAAAGCTGTTTGCCAAACACCTCCATTATCTTAAAATTTATAAATTTAACATAAAATGATGTTACTTTATAATCAATAAAGAAATGAAGGATCTATAAAATCATTAATATTTCTTTGAAGAAAAAAAACCCGTTACTCCTAGTTTGAAGAAACAAATCAAGATATATTGCTGGCTAAATAAATTCATCTGCATTGTATTGTCCAACTGTGGTTTAAGGCTTTCGGCATTAAATGGCTAGCTTTTTGGTATTTATGAGAATGACCAATTCCAAACAAGTTCTTATCATAATTTTCTTCTCTTTGGTATTTTTACCCTGGTGAGGAACTTAAATTTAAAACCTTTAAAAAATTGTTTATATTTCTTATTGCTTAAGATTATTCTAAGATATCAATGGACACTGGTTTAGAAGCTCGTGCAATGCATGACTTAATAATTAACTTTTAACTAAATTGAAAATCATATATAAATAAATTATAGATAAGTTTTGTATTATACAAGGAAAAATGTTAAAAGACTATTAAAATTTAGTTCATCGTATTTATTTTATAATTATATATTTAAATTTATAAATTGCAATTTTTTAATATGATATTTTTTTTTATAAATAAAAGCACAAAAAATAAACTAATTTTAATTGCCAATTATAAATTTATTACAATTAGAATTCTTATCTAATAAAAAATGGAAAATAAACAAATGATAACTTTAACGATTTTTTTTCACTCTTCATCTATTATTTGTGAATTATATTTGAAGAATAAATTGATTTAAAGAAGCTTCATCCAATGAATATATATAGATAGTATATAATAATTATATATATTATTTTTATAAATTAATCTTTTATGAAAAATATGCATATAATAAAAGATCATCATAGTTTTAATTCACTTAAATCATATTTAATAGAATAAATATTTTCTCTAACAAAAAATATTTGCTCTTGTAAAGATCTAATTGGAAAATCAAAATCAAATTTAAAGAAATTTTCAAATATTCTCAAGTCACTGTATAGTTGAGTATGACTTATTTAAATCCAAATACAAGAGTATTGTAGCAAAAAAAAATGCCAATCTTATGGAACTTTATCTGCTAATGAATAGTATAGAGATTCACATGACTCTTGTGGAGTGAGAAAAAATTCGTTAATTCAATTAAGTAAAATTTTTAACTTATTTAAAATAATTTTATAATAAAAATATATTATGATATATCTATAATATTCTTTGACATTAGCATTTAAGCTATCAATAATAAGGTAGATTTAAACAAAAAAAATACAATGAAGTAAATAAAAAGGATAAAATTTTAAATAATGTGTATTTAATTTAATATGAACCAAAGTACTTGAAGATTGCAAAGTAGAATATGTAATTAATTAATTCAATTATTATTTTTTATATTAAAATTTTAATAATAAAAAATAAATATATTATATTGTATCCATACTATTTAATTATATTAGTCTATCAGTTATAAATAATATATGTGTGCATAAAAAAACATAT
Organism: Sindora glabra; assembly: GCA_020226215.1. Taxonomy (NCBI): domain Eukaryota; kingdom Viridiplantae; phylum Streptophyta; class Magnoliopsida; order Fabales; family Fabaceae; genus Sindora; species Sindora glabra. Next base: position 55,425,999 of record CM035230.1, on the reverse strand, counting down.
AACATAGAAACTTAAAAAAGAAGAGAAATTCTGAGTCAGTTGTAAGGTAGTAAGAGTAAAAAATAGAGTTAATATATAGTTAATAACTTCAAATAAATAAAATTTTAACTTATTTAAAATATTCTTATGATTAAAAATATATTTTATTTCATATCAATACTATTCAATGGTGTTTGTGTTGAAAATAATGGGAGTAGACCGGAAAAAGGTAAAAAAAAATTGTCATTGAGTAGATAAAAGACAAAGAAATAGTGTGTGAATTTTAAACTTATAATAATCTCAATTATTATATATTTAACTTAAAATATAAAACATTAAAATTTATATAAAAATATTGAAAAATTTTAAATAAAAATTTGATTGTGAATTTGAAATATTATTATAATAAAAAATTTATGACATTATATTTATATTATTCAGTGAATTAGGGTTTGAGGTTTGAATATCAAGAGTAAAGAGGAGGGAAAAAGGAAAGAAAGCACATACAAGATTAAAAGAAGAGAAATTAAATTGTAAAATTTAGATAAAATCTTAATTGATGTGTATTTAATTTATTATATAATACTTGAAAATTAATAATGTTAAAAATTAAATAAAAATTAATGTTATTTTTTAAATATTTCGGTTGAAAAGAATGCATAAATAAGTAATCTAATTAATATTTTTTACATGTAAACCTTAACTTGTTTAAAATATTTTATAGTAAAAATAATATATATTATATTATATCTATATTATTTAGTTATTTTAAAGTTTAAATTATAAGTAATATGAGTGAAAATAAAAAAATAGGAATAATATATTAGTTATAGAATAATAAAAATTAAAAATAAACTATGCAGTAAATTAAATCAATCAAATTAAGTTTGTGACTTATTAAAATATTTTAAAAATAAAAAAATATGTTACATTATATGTATATTACTTATTGATATTGCACATGAACTTTAAATATTTTGAATGGATAAGGGGAAAAAAAAGCATAAAATATAATAGATAAAAGGAGAAAAAATAGTATGCACGCAGTGAAACCTTGACAAAAATAGTACGTAGGCTGTGAAATCTTGACAAAATTTCAATTAATGTATTTTTAATTCAAAATATTATACTTTAAAATTCATATAAAAATATTAATAAAATTTAAATAAATAAATTTAATTTAAATTTTTAAATATCAAATATATAATTAATATATTAAATATGTTAAGAATAAAATATAATATATTATATTTATACCATTTAGTAATATCAGTGTTTGAATTGTAAATAATAAGAGTGCATATAAAAAAAAGAGAAAAATATGCAAAAGAGAAAATAAAAAGAAAAGAAATAATATGTAATGTGTAAAATAATATGAAAAGGAGAATATGCAATAAATTAATTTAATTAAAAAAATATTTTACTTGTTGAAATTATTTTTAAAATAAAAAGAAAATATAATGGGTCATATCTGTCAGGGACATTGATGCTTGAGGTTTATATACTAGAAGTTAAAAAAAATACAATTAAATAAATAAAAAAGAAATAGGACATGAGTTGTAAAATTTTGATAAAATTTTAATTAATGTGTATTTGATTTTCCTTGTAGTACCTAAAAATTGATATCAATATAACATTAATAAAATTTAAATAAAAAAAGTTAATTAGATTTCAATATTCAAATGTTGTTATAAAAAATAGAACATGCAATTAATAATTCAATAATAATTTCTGTATTAAATTTTTAACTTATATAGAGTATTTCTTAAAAATTAAAAATAAAATATATTATATTATATTTATACTACTTAATAATATTAATATTTGAATTATGAGTAACAACAATAGATATAAAGAAAACATAATGAAAAAGCACAAAATGAGATAAATATAAAGAAAATAAATAATGCATGAATTATAAAATAATAAAAGTTAAAAATAAAGCACATCAAAATTATGATTATAAATATATTAATAGTAGAGTAAATTAACTCAATTAAAGAAAATATTTAACATATTTAAAATAATATTATCGTAAAAAATCATATTGCAGTATATCTAAATTATTCGATAGTATTTTAACTGCAAATAATATAAGTAAATAAAAAATATAAAAATGAAAAAATAATGTAAAAAAAGCAGATTTTTGGTCATGGATAAAAAAAGCATAAAAAAATGCATGTGAGAAGCCATCCTTTTTTGTCGGCTCCCAATATAATGCAGCTCGTAAGAATAATTGGTTAAAAGAAACCTGCATTTGGGCAGGAAATTGATTGATAGTAGGCTTACATGTGAAAAAACGACGAAGACGATGACGACGATAATAATAATAATAATAATAATAATAATAATAATAATAATAATAATAGCTTTGCCCAAAAACCTCACTTTGATAATGGAGAGTGCGTGTTTATATAAGTATAGAGATGTAATTATATATGATCAGGGATAAATCTATAGTGTTATTTAGTGTTCAAACTTGAGAAAATAAAAAAGATTCAACGTTTTTTTTATTTTTTTTAAAAATATATTTACTTCTTAAATTAAAAAAAATTCATTTATTTTTCTAATAAATCTTAAAGTATATTACACTTATCTTCCTTGAAGATTAACTTAATTATAATCGTATTCTTTTTATTTTTATATACATTTTCATTCTTTCTCTCTTTTTTTTTTTAAAAAAAAATCATCTTTTCTACTTTTTAAAATAAGAAAAATGAGTATGTATTTATGAAAATACAAAAATTATTAATATAATTAAATTAAATTAAAGGAATGAATAGACTCTGTCCTATATTCTACTTCGATCCCCTTGAGAATTTTGTTTTGATTCCACGTTTGGATGCTATGAGTTTTCACCTTATCATTTAGATTGTGCTCTAATGGCTCTTTCGGAAGGCATGTGTTTTAATCGCTCAATACATGAATTGACACATACAAGAAATCCCTTCAGAAGGGACTTGATAACACCATAAACACCGAAGCATGCGAACAGTTCACCATTAAGAATCGTTTAGCATAATAACTTTTTAAAATTTGATTGATTTGATTTAATTTCAATAAAAATAATTTTAATTCATTTAAATATATATTTTAATATTTAAAAATTTTGTTAAAAATGATTATTTTAATTCATTTGTAAATAAAGTCTTTTGTTTGAAATGTATTAGAAAATACACGGAACTCAATTAAAAATATAATTTGATGATATCATATTAAATACAATATTAAAATTGGAGTAAAATTTTCATATAATATGTATTTAAGGTCAAATGAAATAAATTCTAGTAAAATTTTATTAAATTTAATGAATTTATAATGACATAAATATAATTTAAACAAAAATTATAAATAAAATAAATTGAATTAAAATTTCTTTTTAATTATAATTAAATATCATATTTTAAAAATAAAATAAAATCTAATTTTTAATTATATAGGTTGATCGTGCACTTGTAAATACCTAGCGTATACTTAACTCAAGGTATGGACTGACCTTCACCAAGCTTTCCTAAAGTAAATATCATTGAGTTCATCTTAACATATAGGGTGGTCCTCACCATATGTTATTGGTTTTGTTCGTCTTGCTGATCATCTTTGAGGTCTCTAGTTATCAATACTTTTGCCCTTGTTTGGGCGGATAAAGAATAGGAAGGAAAAAAAAGTTGAACTGGAAAAATTTAAAGAGAAAATAAAATATCTCTTATTTGAATGAGGAGTAAAAATGGAAAAGAAAAAAAATTTTGGGTGAGAAATTTCTTATAGGACTCAGCATAAATTTTAATCTTTTTATATATGGGGAGTAATTAAAGGAGAAAAGGAAATAAAAAATATGAAAAGTAATAATTTTTCATCTCGCCTTTATATTTGTTTAGACATTGACTTTGTAAGAAAGATGTTATAGGTTATTTTAATATATTAATTCTTCTTTCTCCTCTCTTTTCTATTTGATTAAATAAGAAAAAGTATTTTTTATATATTTTCTTTCTTTACCAACCAAAAATAATGAAATTATTTTTTATTTTTTTCATTATCTTTCTTTACATATTTTCCTTCCATCTAAATGAGGCCTTACAGGAGAATTATGATCATCTTTCTTTATATTCATCAATTTAATTATATTTATATTACTTTTATTTTTAGAAACATATGCTTACTTCCATTGTTTTTTAAAGATAGGGAGGAAGAATGCATATTTAAAACAAAATAAAAGAAAAACAAGTGTACATAAAAAGAAATATTAATAGATATATTTCTCAAGATAAAAGGGTATAAATGAAATTACGTTAAATTACGAGCATTATTTACTTTATTTTTAAAGAAAATTTACCACTAAACTATTCCTAGATGCCTTCGAGTTGTAATTAATTATACTGTTATTAGTTCTGATAGAATGTTAACCTAATTGAAAATTCAAATGATTTGAGATTTTAAAAAATGTATTTTCATAATTTTTTATAAATAAATAAGTGATTAAAGTATTAAATACACACGTATAAATTAAAATTAAAATTAAAATTTTAAATATAATAATATATATATATAATTAAAAAAAATCATTTACCACTTTGATTAAAATTCTCGATGCATTCTTGTGTTGTTTTTTTTAGTACCATTGTCGGACCGGAGAACGGCGGGAGAGCGTGAGCTAGAGCATCAAATAGGCATACAGAAAAGCTGACCGCAGGCACGCCGATCGAAACTTACCTTTGTGCGTGCAATGGCATTAGCCATGGTATACGTACTGCCATTGTCAAGTTGATATCAATCTACGGTCTTCTCGTGAACCTTTCTTATCTGTGGACTTCACTGTTCTTCCGTACCATTTTCAGAGGCAAAGCCTGTTTAAGAAATTTAAAATATAAATATTTTATTCATAATTTTCTATTTTTTTCAAAATATATAGATGTATTTGGATATATTTTTATTTTTATATTTTAAAAATTATTTTCTTATTTTTAAAAATTATTTTTAAATTAAAAAAATTAAAATTAGAAAGTGATTAATATTGTAAATTAAAAAATATTTTACTTAATTATAAATTTGACATTCAAAATAAAAAATTTTAAAAATAATTACAAGTTATTTTTATTTTCTTTTTTTAAGTTAAATATTTAGAGAATAATTTTTAAAAATAAATTCGGTTGTCAAACAAGTTTTTTTATTTTCAATTTAAAAACTAAAAAGAGCAAACCCTTTATTTTTTATTATATCTTTTTATGTTATATATTTTAAATCATCTCAAAAATTGTAAAAATTTTATATGATTTTTTTATAATTTATGTGTTGGTTATTCCAATAATTTTTAGCTAGTTTTGCTTTTGATGTGGTTGATTTTCAACAATAATATCAAATATTGGTTATTTTCTTATTTTTCATTTTTTACTCACACTATTCTTACAAAATTTAAATATTATTTTAATTATATATTTTCTATTAAAATATTTGAAAATTTTATATTCAATTTAAATATAAATTAAGAATTTATATTTTTTTAGAAAAAACCAGTTAAACAAAACCTATCATGTGACCATATATATATATATATATATATATATATATATATTGATAATTTATATACATTTAGTAAAAAGTTGTAATTAATGAATAAAGAACATAAACTTATATAAATTCAAAATCATAGGTATATTAAAGGTTATATTACCATTAATGAAAGTTACATAAAAATGTTTTTAAATTTATAATAAGGATTCAAATTTAATCTAATGTCAATGAACTATTAATATAATTGTTTTCTCACAATAATTAAAAACTAATCAAAACTTTTTTATTATTATTAAAAAAATTCTTAGCTGCCTAACTTTTCGGTGATCTGATATATTTTTATTTATTAACAGTGTAATTTTTTTTCATAAATTATAAAAGCTAGAACTTTAAGCTTAAAGTTTGCAAAAAGATTTAAGTTTGATCTATAAATCATTTTTACACTATCATTTATTCATATATTATCATGTTAATAAAATTGTTAAAATATATTATTGTTGATAAAAAATTATTATTTTTTTAATAATATGTTATCTTTTTATTTAATGATAGTTTAAAAAAATTTATGCAAGTGAAATTTAAACTCTTGAAAAAATACTAAATATTAAAGTAAAGGTTATAACAATTGTATATTAGTATAAAATTTTTCAAGTCCTAATTAATAAAAGTATAATCCTAAGTGCAGTACATTTTAATTTTATTAATTACTAGAATCTCAAAACATATATATAGAAAATGTTTGGTAAAGAACTTTTTAATTAGCTATTACCTAATTTGATATTATTTAATTATTTGATTGAGTCAAATAACTAATTTAACTATTTAACAAATAGCTTATTAAATTAGTTGATTGGCATTCAATTAGCTAATTTAATTTGCCAATCAACTAATTTGAAAAAGTTAATGAATTTAACATTTTCAACTAATTTACTAATAATGAGTTTGTAAAAATATAAAATTATGCTTAAATAATATACTTATTTTTATTTATATTCTTACTAAATAAAAATCAAATAAATTTTATATGTAATAATTATTAATTTCTATAAAGCATTTATGAAATATAATAATTTTTTTAAGAAATATAATAAAATTTTAATTATATTTTAGATTTATCATATTTTTAAGCAAGTATGACTTAAAAAATTATTTAAAAATAAATTATTATATTTCTTAAAAATAAATCGTATGATAAATCTAAAATATTCTTAAAGTAAAAAAACTTAAATAAAGTATAAAATATAAGTGTATCCTTATATATAATTTTACATATAAATAACTAATTTTATCAAATATCTTCATTCAAATAATTAATTATATGTAAATAGTTGATAAAAAATAATTAATTTTACTAAATATTTTTATTTAAACAGTTAATATTATTAGTTAGTCAAATTAATTAATATAATTAAATATTAATTAATAATTAATTAAATCAATTAATTATCAAATAAGGTCATAGGCCATTTAAGCTTAATTAACCTCATCAAAACTCTGCCTTAAATTAGTTGGAGCCATCTATATATAATTATACATAATTATAAGTTTTTTTTTTCATATTTAAAAATAGTAATACTCAAGGTACATTTTTAATAATACAATAATATTTGATATTATTTTTAAAATATTATTTCTTTCACATTATAAATCAAATTTTTAATCATATATATATATTAAATGAATTATTGCTTATACAACTAAAAAATAATAATAATATTCAAATATCATATTCCTGAATAGGAATAATCTCGAACTTCTAAGAAAAGAGATGATGGATATCTAATATTTTATAACTTCTAGATGGATGCCTTTTTATATAATCACTTATTAATTATTAATGGCCGTAAACAAGTTGAAAAGTCCAGTCAAGGATGTAAACAAAACTCGTGCTGTTTGAAGCTTGGCTGGCGAATTAAGGATACGGATACTTGTGGCTTCCCTGAAAACAGTAAGTTATATATATAATCCCAGCTCTGACGTTGATTGCCAGCAACTAATTAATTGTGCTCTGATCCGCTTGATTAATGGATGGATTTAAGTATTAGGATGTGGTTTGTCACATTGGATTTCCATTATTCGTACGGCTTTGTCTTTTCTTGGCTATATGCACTGTGCCCCACTAGGCCAATTTCCTAATTAATTTTTAAATAATACAATGCAGTGCATGCAAAGCCACAAATGAGAGCAACTTGTCTTTCGTGTTTAATTAAGATATAAATAAAATATTATAAATACTAAAAATATAATTCACAATCAAATATTGGATCTTTTATTTATAAGTTTCTTTTATTCTTTCTATTTTTAATGATAATTTTTTATTTATATTCAAATTTTAATTTTAAATTTTATTTTTTATATGTATAATATTATTTATGTATAAAGGAATTATTGGAAATGGAAAGAGTTGAAACGAGAAGCAAATAACACGCGATAGAAGTGATAAAATGAGGAATTAATTTTGAGTAAAGTATCATAATATTTTACAATTTTTTTTACTCTCGCAGTGCCGCGACATAACAAAACTTTCTGGCCTTGTTTATTACAGGATACAGTATAAATGTCAATTAATCAGAAGAATTATGAGATAATACAGAAGAAGATGCGTATGATATAAGTTTTTATACAATAAGATATTTGATGTCGTCATATAGTAATAATTTTACATTATATATTTCTTATTTTATAATGGATGAAGATAATGTAATATATATATTAAAAGTTTAATTTTAATAAAATTATGATAGATAAAGAGATATTGATGACAAATAGTATCAATAATCAATAGTATTGACAGAAAAAAGTGATAGTTAAATTAATAGCAATATAGTGGCCAATGTATGATGATAATCGTGATGATAATAATGGTAATGTTTTGATAAAGATAGTGGTGGAAATAATAGTAATACAAGAATCAGCAGAGTATATTGCCACCATTACCATATCAATGGTAGCGATGGCCTTTGGTAGCTAATAATCACAATATTGGTATTGATTGATGGCAATGATGATAAATATAGTTATTGTGATAATGAATTATTGTTGTAATAAAAATTTATTATAATTTGTAAGATTAAATGTAATTTTGATTTATTTGAAATATAAATTATGTATTTTTATTTTTTTTAAATTCAAATAGTCTAATTTTATTTTTTTAATATTTAATTGATATAATTTTAATTATTTATTTGATTTTTATCAAGTTTTTAACTTCTTATAATTATTTACACCTACTATTTCATCCATATTAATAAAAAATAATTTCTGAGAAAGGAAATAGTTACTTGAACATAAAAAATTTTGAGCAAAATTAGTGAAATATATATAAAAGTGTGAGTTCCTTTTTTTTTTAGACTTCATCACCTCCTGAATCTTAAAAAATGAGAATTAAATAAGAAATAATGCATTAAATTGAATATTAAATAAGAGTTGACGAAAGTTGATGGAAATCAAATAAAAAGATGAAAAATGTTGAAATTATTTAAATTGGTTTTTTTTTTAAAAAAGAAAGGCTAAAATGCTTACAAATGAAGCATTCGACGCTGGAAAAAAAATTGTAGCTTAGACTCTCTGAGCGGCTGAGCAACAGAACAACAGAGTAGCAAATACAAAATTGAAGATTTCAAGCTTATTGGAAAAACAATATTATATTATTTTGGCCAACTAACTTGGATAATAAATAGACAACACTTCAGCCAATTCAATTTAAGAAAAAAAGAGAGAAATAGTGCTAGCAAAAGCTTTGATAAACAAGCTTTATCAGAAAATTGCTCCATAAGGCATGTGTAATTTTATTTTGTGAGTGTGAAAAAAAATAGTGTTATTTTATAATAGTGTGTGAGAAAAAAATTATAGTACTTGTATTTGTGATAGTTATTGCAATTATAAAAAAAAATTCTCTAATTTCTACTCCTTCTCCACAATTTTTTTTTTTTATCTTTTGGTGCCAATATTATTAGCAAATATTTGGTATCAGTACTTGGTTATATAATGGCAATAAATTCGATCCAATTGTAACTTCCTAAATTTAGTGGTACAAATTTTAATAATTGGAACACTAAGTTGAGAGCATTAGATCTTAAGATCTATGTGATTTAATGGAGAATGATTATACCAAAGTAAGAGATCAATAGGAGTTTAATGTATTAGGAAAAAAAAAAAAGCAAAATGCATTGTCAGAGATCTAAAGAAAAGGTCAAAAAGCATTGTACGTGACCTTCGAGGCCATTAAAGAACACATCTTTTACAAAAATTATTTGCAAACACATTAAAAGAAGCATGTGATATTCTGTAGAGATCCTATAAAAGTGATGATTGTGTCAGATGAGTGTAGCTATAAATATTACAAGGTAATTTTTGAGTTGTTAAGTATGAATGACTCAAAATTCATTCTAATATACTTTGATCGAGTTTAGACTGTTGTCAAGCAATTGAGAGCTAATGGTAAAAATATTTCAAACACTAAAGTTGTAGAAAAGATCATATGATCCTTAACTGTAAAGTTCGAATATGTTATTGCAACAATTGAAGAATCGTAGGATATATCATTTATATCAATGGATAAGTTATTGAGCTTGTTATGCTCACACAAACATTGGATGAGCAAAAAAGCCATTAGCTTGAGTTTTAAGCAAGTTTTGTAAAATAAAGTGGTTCAACAAAACCATGAAAGCTATCAAGGTGGCCAAAAGTCGTGGAAGTTACCAAGGTGATAAACAAGGACGAGAACATAGAAGAGGTAGTCATTTTAATGCCACCAACAAGAAAAGATTAAATGATGAAAATTCTTTTAAAACTCGAGGAGGTTATAGTGGAGTAAGAAATAAATATAATCTCTAATGTCATATATGCAAAAAAAATTGAATATTACTAAAATGAATGTTGGTCTAAGATGCTAGATAAACTAATAGAACATGCAAATGCAACTAATGTTAAAAAGAATTTGGTGCTTGCATGTAAATCAAATAAGTTAAATATGAAGCATGCAAATGCATGTTATCTTGATACTGGATGTAGTAATCACATGTGTAGGAAGAAAGAGATTTTCTTATATAAATCCATACTTATAAAAGTCAATTTAGAAATAAATCCAAAATTTCAGTTATAGGAAAATGTGACATTAACATACAATTTAAAAATGGTACAAATATTGCTATTACTGATATTTATTTCGTGCCAGGGCTTTTTTTGAAATTTATTGAATGCTAGCTAACTTTTTAAAGAAAAGGCACAAAATTGACATCTAGAATTAAGTTTGCACAATTAAAAACAAAAACAGCAAGATGATTGCAAAAGTGCAAATGACGTAAAATCATATGTTTCCTTTGAATTTGCAAATAAAAGTTTTAATGAATCTTTGAACAATCCTGAAGAATGAAAATTGGATGTGGCATCTTCAATTTGGTCATCCAAACTTTTGTGGGCTGAAACTATTAGTTTAGGAAAAAATAATTACTGGCTTACTAATAATTAATATTCTTGATTTGCAGTGTGAATGATGTATCCTTGGAAAGTATCATAAAGATTCTTTTCTAGTTGGGAAAGCTAGACAAGCATTGAAGTTAGTACACACAAACATCCATAGCTTAATTAAAGTAGAATCACTTAGATACAAAAGATACATTCTAATTTTCATGGATAATTTCAACAGAAAAACCTGGGTATATTTCTTAAAAAAAAATTATAGGCTTTTAAGAAATTTAAAGAATTAAAGCTTTTATTAAAAAGTAAAGTGACTTCTGTATGAAAACTTTGAGATCTAATAAAGATGGAGAATTTATATCAAATGAATTTTCAAACTTTTGCAAAAGTGAAAGAATTCAACATTAATTGATAGCCAATTATACTTTTCAGCAGAATGACTTAGCTAAAAGCAAAAAGAGAATAATTTTTGAAATAGCTAAAAGTTTGTTAAAAGTTAAAACTTTGCTAAAATTCCTTTAGGAAGATGTTATTGCCTTTGTTGTATTTTTATTGAATAGATATCCAACGAAAAGTGTTCTTGGAAGAACTCCTAAAGAAGTTTGGAGCGATGACAAGCTAGATGTTTCCTTCCTCTATGTAATTGGGTGTATTACATATCAACATATTCCAAATGAGTAAATAAAGAAGTTAGATGATAAAAGTAAAAAAAGTGTAATTCCATTGGCTACAATAGTATGACCAATAAATATAAATTATATAATCCAATAACCAAAAAAGCAATTATCAATAGAGATATCCAATTTATTAAAAATAAGGCTTGGACCTAGAATCAAAGTGAAGAATAGCAACATCAAGGAGCCATTATAGAAAATGAACTAAAATAAGTTGAAATAAACAACTCTATTCTTGATAATCCATTTCCTATTAAAAGCTTTTCTCCGTTAGTAATAGTTCTAGATACTTTAACACACTCTCAATGAAAGTGAGTGATGTCAATCCACTTGCATGATTATGTGATCTTATTAGATAATGATAATAATGATGAAATAATTATAAACTTTTACCTATTTATAAATTGTGAGCCAATTTTTTATGAAGCTATAATAGATAAACGATGGATTCAAGCAATAGATAATGAGATTCATTCAATCATGAAAAATGATAGATAAGACAAAGTACAAAGCTGATGTTAACTTAATCATTACAAAGCTAAATTAGTGGCTAAACACTATAAACAAACGGATATGAAGTCAGCACTTTTAAATAGCATCTTTAAAGAAAAAGTTTATGTTGAGCAACCACTAAATTATATGAAGAAAGGACATGAAAAAAATCTACCATTTGAAAAAGGTTTTGTATGAATTAAGATGAGCACCTTAAGCTTAGTATACATGGAATTATACATATTTATTGCAAGATGAATTTCAAAAGTGTCCTTATGAGCATACATTATATATCAAGTCAAAAGATGAAAAAAATCTAATAATTGTATGCCTTTATGTTGATGACTTGATATTTACAAGAAATTCTGAGGAGATGTTTGCAAAATTCAAGGAGGTTATGACCAACTAATTTGAAATGACAAATATGAAACTAATGGCCTATTTATTAGGAATTGAAGTGTAGTAGACTAATAAAGGTATTTTTATATCTTAACAAGGTATTCTAATGATATTCTAAAGAAATTTAAGATAGATTTAGTAGTTCCAATTTGAATCCCAATTGCTGAATACCTTGAAATAAAGAAAGAAAGCAGTAGAGAGTTGATAAACCTAACTTATTTTAAAAGCATAGTTAGTAGTCTATGCTATTTGACTTCCATTAGGTCAAACATTATTTACGGAGTTGGGATTATTGGTTATTTTATGGAAAAGTCGTATCGATTACACTTGTAAGTAATAAAGTAAATTTTACAGTATATCAGTGGTACTCGAAATCATGAACTTTTCTATACTTACTTTGATGATTTTAATCTAGTTGGATATATAGATAGTGGTTAGGTAAATGATATTGAAATAAAAAAAGTACCTTTGATTATATATTTTTATCTTAGAGATAGTACATATTTTTTGTCATAAAAAAAGCAACAAGTCATGGTCTTATCAACTACAAAAGTTAAATACATGACAGTGGCATCTATAGTGTATCAAGCAATTTAGATTCATAGATTACTTAAAAAGTTAAAACAAATGCAAGAATTCTTAATAATAACTATGTGTGATAATAAGTTAGCAATTATATCAACAAATAATCTAATTTTTAATGGTAGAAGGAAATATATTGAAATCAAGTATCATTATATCGATAACTAATCAAGAACGAAGAAATAGAACTCAAGTTTTATAGGTCTGATGAACAAGTTACAGGTATTTTGACAAAGTTACTCGAAGTGAATACATTTGAGAAGTTGAAAATAAAGAATCAAGAATTATTATATGAGAGAAGTAATAAAAAATGGAGAAATAGAGCTTGAGTTTTATAGGTTTGATGAATAAGTTTTAGGTATTTTGACAAAAGCCATTCAAAGTGAATGTAGTTGAGAAGTTGAAGATAATACTCGATGTTATTTCAAAATCGATTTAAAGGGAATTTGTTGAAATTATTTAAATTAATTTTGAAAAAAAAGAAAAAGAAAGGCAGCAATGCTTACAAATGGAGCATTCGGCGCTGAGAAAAAATATTGTACCTAAGATTCTTTAAGCAACAAAATAGCAAAGCAGCAAAACAGCAGAGCAGCTGAGACAAAATTGAAGACTTCAAGCTTATTGGAAAAATAATATTATATTGTTTTGGCTGACTACTTGGCCTATAAATAGGCAATATTTCAGCCAATTCAATTCAAAGAAAGAAGAGAGAAATAGTGCTAGCGAAAGGTTTGATAAATAAAGCTACAAATATTAGAAAATTGCTTCGTAGATCATGTGTAATTTCATTTTGTGAGTGTTAAAAAAAATAGAGTATTACTTTATAATGGTGTGTGAGAAAAAATTATAATACATTTGTATTTGTAAAAGTTATTGTAATGATAAAAAAAGTTTTTCTTTTATTTTAACTCTTTCTCCACAGTCTTTTTTAATTTTTAGTGTCAATATTATTGGCAAATATATTGATTCTAATAAAAAATTTACAAATTAAATTATTAAAAAATGAAAAGAGATTATTTTAAATTAGAGGAATTAAAAGTATACAATTGATATTTTAAAATAATTAAAATTGCATTGAAATGTAAATTTTATTGTATAAATTTGGCTTGTCGAGTCTTACTCTCCACTTTAAGGGTTGTACAATTTTATATGGGTTATGTACAGGGGGGGTCGGGGAGATTATATAAAATTATATTATATAGGTATGTTATCGGTAAGATTTAATTGTACAACTTACTTTGCATTATAGTGCTTTATACAATACACAAAACAAATTTTTAAAATCTCTAATATGATATGATGTAGTAAAAATAATTAGAAGAAAATTCTACTTATAATTATTGAATATATTAATATTTACAAATAATTATATAGTCTCAAAATCGATCTTACATTCTAAAAATTATTAAAAGAAACTATTTGCTCTTCGATTTTCAAGAACCTATCTTTAACTCTAGATGTATGTCATATGTCAGCTCAGTAGTGTAAATCTAGTAGCGAAGTCATTTAAAATTATCATTTACATATTCCTAAAATCTATTTTTTAATTAACGTAAAATTTTAAAAAGTCTCCAATGCTGATAAATTACTAAGAAAAACATTTTCATAATTTTAGATTACGATTAGAAATCATACTACTACAATAATGTACTTATGACATTAGAACTGCAATTTATTATAATTTATGTTATATATGATCGGAATTTTTCATGTTATCTATGTACCGATCGTTGGTATATGATATTTTATCAATTTTATTTCTAATTAAAAATATATATTAATTTAATTCTTATAAAATTAAAAAAATTTCAATCTTAATCTTTTTATAAAATAATTTATTATTTTGTTTCATGAAAAAGAATTAAAATTTTAAAAATTTTAACCCTAAAGAAATTATATTAATATACATTTTTAATAAAAATAAAATTGATAAGACGTTATAAAAAAAGCAATATAATAGTACAAAGAGGTTGCATTTTGTTACGTTAGATTAGAAAGTAGAAAGTTAGCTTCTTTTATGGAGGACCGATCATTTCATTTAAATGACGTAAGATTCCTAAAATAATCACCAGGAACTTTTTATATGATGAAGCTCAACGTAAGCAGTAAGCACAATGGCTTATGGGCTACAAGATCCCAAGTTTTTTAAAAGAAGAAAGGAAGGGCAAGTACAATTAATATTATTTATGTTTTTTGAACGGATCCATTATTATAACCCAATCAAAATGTTAATAATTTTAAAAATCTTCCATTTTTTTTATAAATAATAAATTAACATCTTTTTCTATAACTTCTAAAATAAAGTAACAATTTCGTCCCGTTAGATCAACCCAATAGGGGGAGGAGCCAAGTCAATTACAGCTTTTTATACCAAGACCAGTAATATAGCACTGCTTCGCGTGGCAAAGCACTAGCATGATAGAGGAGCCTGTCAAAGGTGGCAAGCGGGGGACGGTGGAAGCTATGAACGCAATTCCACGTCTTCAACTGAACTATGATGTGCCAGGGAGGGCATGGCCACATCTGATGACCTAAATGTGCTCGCAAAACTATTAAAGAATGGCTCATGGTTTCGATCCAAATATATAGAGCTTTTGATTCCAAGTTGTGGCCATTTGTCACCTTTTTTTAAGTTTCGTATTTTTTATAAAAAAATATAATATATTAATAAAAGAAATATTTATTATTTGTATTGATAGAGTTTAGAAATAGAAAAAATAAATTATTTTTTATAATAAGAGAAGTTATTTTTTCAAAAAATTTTATATTTAATATTAAATAAATAAAATATTTTTTATTTATTTTAATATTTTATAACTATATTTTACAAAAAATAATTTTTAAATAACTAATTACTAATTAACTGTAGTATATAATAATTATAATTTTTTTATTAATGTAACAATTTTTAATAATATTTTTTGAAAACAATTAATATAGAAATTTTTAGTAAGAAAAATTATAATTAAATAATAAATTATTTTTAAAAAATTTTTTAACTATAAATTTTTCTAACAAAAAAACTTAATTAAGTATCCTTTAAAAAATATTATTAAAAATTATATCATTAATGAAAGAAGAATAACGATTATTATATATTATAATCAATAATTAACTATATTTTGATGACTATGATTATATTTATTTAATAAAAAAAGTGAAGATACAATTACTAGTCAGAGCCTTAATTTAGTTTTAATGGGAATAAATTTTAAATTGCATTCAGCCTGTTTAGTTGTGTACATTATATCATTCAAACGGATTAATATATTAATTCTCATTTATTTAATAATTTTGATTGATTTAATACTTGAATGTTCAATCAAGAATTCCTAGACTCACATATAAATTTTATCGATAAAGATTCATAAATCTAATTATTTTCTCGAGATATTTGTACTGAAAAATGATCTATTATTTAGAATTAATAACCTCTATTTTATTTAAATAAAATTCTAAGACTGAGCTTGCGTAAAGTTTTCAAGTGGCTTGCCAAATCGTACTAACTAGGTTTGGATAGATAAAGGTAATTTTTGCCAAAATAATTTGTTTATGACTAGACCAGCACCATCGGTCTAGCATGTGATGTGTGTGCTTGTACTCTAACCCCACCCCCTCCCCCACACACAAAAAAAAAAAAAAAATCCTAAATTCAACAGTATCTAACAATAGTCAACGAGGAAGTTATTCGTGGAAACAATTGATTATTTGTATCTCTATCGAAGCCAATACAAGTAACGTAGATCAATATGAAAAATGGAGATTAAACATGAAAAAATATAAATATAAATTGTTAAGATAAAAAAATATTTTACATGTTATATACACAGTATAATGAATTTGATGAAAATTAATTTTTAAAAAATTATTTTTTATTATCATAATTTTAAATATTATTTTTAATAATAAAATATAAAAATAATTATCACCTTTTCGTCCATATAAAAATATATAAAAATTTTTAAGGAAAAAACTCCTTTCGAAAAATAAAACAACCCAACATATATTATATGCACGACGAGAAGGGAGAGATACGGCCTCCACCGTAGCAGGTTTTGGAGGAGCACCATGACGATAGATGCACCCGATTACTATTATTTGTAAAGCAGCGGTAGAATGGAACAATCAATTTAGAATACTGGAATATTAAAGGAACTCGTTATTGAAATTTGAATGCCTATGTATTAACCGACAAAATACGTCTGATATTATTTTGCTATCCATTAAACAAATGACTCTATAACGTTGTATAAAATATAGACTATTTAAGGGGACTTTATGTCAGCGATCTGCACACTGTACATTTTTTTCTTTCGTAATTTATATTATACTATTTACGTCAATTTGTGAGTGAAAAAATTGAATATGTCACACTTTCAAGAAAGCGCCAGGTGTTTCATATCTTCTGTACCAATATCCAGATCGATAATGTTTGATTAGGAATATAATATTTGAAAATAAGTCCGATTGTCGAAGGAGATAAATTAAAAAAATTAAATTAAATATATTATTAATATAAAATATTTTATAATAACAACAAACATAAAAATATGTTATTAAAAATTAATAATAATTAAAATTTTATAATAATAAAAAATTAATTTTAATAATTTTTTCATATAATAATATATGAATAAATATAGAATAAAATTAATTTATATTGATAATAAATTAAATTTAAATAAAAATACATTTTTCAACTTTAAAGTATTTAAATTTCTCCTCATTTGAAAATATGAAAACTTCCTTCTTAAAATTCATAAAACTTGAAATCAATATTTGTTGTTAATTTAATTAATCATTTTATCAAAATATATTAATTTTTAATAAATTTTATAAGTAAAAATTATAATATTATAATATATTAATTTATTTTATATTTTTTATATGATTTTATAACTTATTTTATTAGTTAATTTAAATTCTTTATATTTAATTTAATTTCTACTGGTTATATAATATAGAAATTATTTATGAAAAATGATAAGATAAATTTACACACTATAATATTATATTTTTTTTAAGGAGGGAGTGTGCTTGGGGGGCCAAATTTTAAATTTTAAATTATATATATTTGATATAAAATTATTTTTACCAGTTTAACTCACTTTAAAAATAAAATAAATATGAGGGATAATATAATAAATAAAAATATATTTTAAAATATCATTTTCATGCTTAATAGAATAGAATTAACTTTAAAATTAAGTTTTATTTATTTGATAAGATTAAATATTAAATTAAGTAAAAGTTCGTTGAATATGGCTTAATACATTTAGCTTCCTTTGTATTAACGAGTTATGAGACTTTCTTGAACCAATATATTCAAGATAATTTTTAAGATAATAAGTGAACATATATAAATGTGTGTATCGCAAAATTTAATGATTTGATATATAGAATTTTTAAAATTATAATAAAAAATAAATTTGAGATTTCTCTAACATTTTAATTTTTAATAAAATTTCAAAATATTAATTAAATTTAATACTTAAATTAAAAAATTATTTGAACATCATAAATTTAATATTTAATAAATTTAACACTTAAAATATAGTGTGAAATATTTTAGCATTATTAAATATATTCTAAGTAATAATTGTTTTTTCTTCATTTCTAAGAGAAAAAATAAAGAAAAGAAATAGTGTGAAAATAAGATTCATTATATATATATATATATATATATATATGTTATTGATACTTTCTGAAATAACTATTAAATATATTAGATTTTATTTATGCTTGATTTCGTTTGTGTAATAGTAAAACTCGACAAACTCAACTTTAAGTTTTCCAAGACCAACAAACATAAGATTAAGCTCATTTATTTTTATGAAATACAAACTCAAATGAATAAATATTTAATTCAATTTACTTCATTTACGATTTTATTTTATTTTTTGCCCTATCAAAAAAAATTTCATAGCTCTCCTGCTTCTCCTAATATAGATCCCACTTCCCATACCTACTTGTTTGAAAAGATTATAAATTTTTTTTATATAATTTAATAAAATAATAAATTAAGTTGATAATAAGTATTAATTTTAAATTTTGTATTGTTCAAAAGAGTGGTATTTAAATTTTTAAAATTAAACAGAATAAAATTTAATCATTTAAAAATTAAAAGGTATATTTTATATTTTTTTGTCAAAAAAATTGGTCAGTGCCAACACTTTTAATTAATACGTTATGTTTCTGTTTTGGATACGTTGTGCTGTATCAGTTGCAAGTATAATTTCGATAACATGTAATCTTATCGTTGAAATGCCACTGGTTGAGTTAATTGGTCAAAGATAATTTTGTCCATTTCTTAAGTAAACCAACTAATCTTTGTCCTTATTTATTTGTTTTTCTTATCAGATAAATAACAAATTCATTGACACAACACACAATATTTTAAGTTTAATAAAAATTAAAAAAAAATGATACCAAATGTTAATATATATATATATATATATATATATATATATATATATATATATATACACATATAAACCGTTAAATATAATGACATTACTTACTATGCATCTGATCTATAGTTTATCACATACTTGATAAGATAATTTGATGTTCCGCTGTTTGAGGATACACATCATTTGGGCAGCATAGACATGTTAAAATCGATTAACTCAATTTCATCGAATTAAATTGATAAATAAAAATTATATATTGAATCACTCTTAAATAAAATAAGATCAAATTGTTGCAGTACTTAATCTTAATTTTAAATTGATTTTTACAAAATTATCTTATATAAATTTTATAATTTATTATATTTTATTATTATTACATTATTAATTAGTAAATTTATATTATTAATTAATTAAAATTAATTATTATTAAAATTATTATTATTTATAAATTTATATTATTATTATTAGTGGATATAACTATTAAAAATAAATCAAGACAAAACAATATTTAATATAAAAATCTCCAATTAGAAGAGTAAAGATCATAGGATTTATTCCAAAAAGAAAATCACTATTAGATAATATGAATATCAATATTTAGTTAACTAAATTCACAATGTAATAGTAATAATTTATTTCTTTAATTAATATATTTACTTATTTATAGTAACTATTTTATGTATATTTTGTTATAATAATTATTTCATGTAATTATTTTTTATCAATTTTTACATTTTATGATAATAATTTTATCTCACATAATATTTATTATGTTTTAATTTTAATATAATTATTTATTTTAAAGAAACTTATGATAATATTAAATATATAAATTCATTAATTTTAACATTAAAAATATTTAATATTATTCATATAATTTTAATATTATATATAAAAAATTGTAATTTCAATAAATTAAAATTATAACTTTAATATGTATTAATAAATTAATAATTTATTATTTACTAATATAATCAAGTTAATAAACTAATATAATAACTTGCCGAATTAATATTTATTATTCTCAATACTTTATTAGGTTAGGTTATTGTTATTATTTGTTATACTAGTATCGATCTCATTCCCAAATTATATAAAATTACAACAATCATAGGTTAACTTATTAGACTCAATCCGTTTTGATGCTTTTAAAATGACATTTAGGATGATATCATTTCTTGTTTCTATTTATATAACTCATTTCGGTGCTCTATGTATTTTTTGGGAGGATTTTTTTGTCAAAAAAATTTATTTCTTTATATATAAATAAAGAAGTGTTTTATTCTTGTACAATTTGTAATTAAAAAATATGATATCTAAAAATATAATGGTGAGAAAAAATTAACAACTTCCTCTTTTCTCTTTGAAAAAGAAAAAATTTGAAACAAGAAGTTATTTTTTACTAATCTCCTTATATTTAACATTAGAGTTTAGGGTTTAGAATTGAAAGTTTGAAAGATGAAATTATCTTTTACCAATTTTCTTACATTTAAAGTTAAATAAATAAATTATTTTCTAGTCATCCTAGTATTTTATAATTAATTTCTTATCAAAAGATGTTTTTAGCCGAATCAAACTTGGAAAATTTGTGTTCAATGAATCAAGTATGTTGATATCCGATTTTTCATTTTTGTATCTTGTTTTTTATTCAACTGTTTTTAACTTCGCTTAGAAAACAATTTTTTAAATTAAATTTTTTATTTTAATAAAATTTTTTAATACATTTATAAATAAATTTTATTATTTAAAAATATATAAAAAATAATGATTTTAATATATTTGTTAAAATTTTTTTTAACACATATTGAAAGATGCATCCAATTCATTTAAAAAGTTAATTTTAATGGTATTATTATAAATATAATATTAAAAAGAGGATAAATTTTTTAAAATCATATAACATATTTTATGCCAATTAAAATGAATCCTAAGGAAATTCTTGATAAATTCAATAAATTGGATAATAGTATAAATATAATTAAAATAATAATTATAAATAAAATGAAATTCTCCTTACTTAAAATCAAATACTATTTAAAAATAACATTTTAAAATAAAATGAAAATTTATTTTTAGCTATCCAAACAAGAGTTTAATTTTTTTTTCTTTTGTGTTCTCACTTTAGGAATTATTTGTTCAATTTTTTATGGAATTTTCTTGCCTTTGTTTTTAGTTTGGATTTTTCATCTGTTTTAATTTATGTTTATCTTATTTCTTTTCTGATAATGGAACCCTTCGTCGGAAATAAAATAGGGACATTTGATTACGTTGGTTTTCGTGTTTTTCATGTACAATACGAATTGAAAATTTTTGTATTGACTTTCTCATTTTTATTTTGTGTAATTAATATTGGTTTCAGGTAAATTTGATTATGTTAATCAATTGGATGGAGAGATAAAAATGAAAAAAAATGAAGAAAAGATTTTTAAAATTTGTCCTCATAAAAAAAGAAAGAAATATTACAATAAAATTTATAATTAAAAATTTTAATCAATTCAAATTTTAATAAATTTTTTTTATTTTTTAATTCAAATTTAATAAATTTCTCTCCTCTCCTCCCTATCCCAAATAAAAAAAATAAAAGGGTTAGAGAAATGTGTAAAACACCGCCTTATGGATGCTTAGCTGTCATTGCGATTTGCAAATGTCAACATTAAAGTGCAAACCAAGCTATACAATGACAAGCAATATACTGTAAAGCAAAACCGTATAATGACTTAAACAAGCCATTCATTCAAAGATATGCATTGAACAAAATACTATATATATATGTATATATTTAAAAAAATCTAAGTATTTGACCTAAAAAATCCATCTCGATCGGCGAGCATACGTGGACCTTTTATATGCCCACATGTCCCTCAGCAGTCATCATGTTAATTCCGCTAATAAATCTAAATTTACTTGCTATATCAAAGAATAAATTGAATATTTAGTATTTCGTTTACAGACGTGGTGATGTTGTATTACTCAAAATTCATATTTAACATATTAATTTTTTATTTTTTTATTTTTATTATATTTATTTGTACATCTTTTTATTACTCATAATATTAAGATAAACAATACCACTAAAATGATTGATTTAGTAATATTAGAAATCATGAATTTGATATAAGAGGGTATTATTTGGTAAAATTATGATGACGAGTTATAATAACAAGCTTACCTTCAAATAATAATTATAACTTAAATTGAATATTTTACGATAATGGAGTGCTTTTATATTAATGTTAGTCACTTTTATTTTTTCTTTTTTGTAACAAAAAAATTGAGATAAGTGAAAAAAATGATATAATTAAAACATAAATATGTATTTGATATTATTAATATAAGATTTAATAATTTTTTTAATATTATAAGTAAATAAAATATATAATTATAATAAAAAAATAAATTAATAATATTAATTATTAAATTTGAAGATATCACAGTAAAAAAAAAAGCTAATTATTGTGTACTCCTATGATAAACTGGGAAGGTCACATCTTCCAACGTAATGTTAAATTTTTTTATTAAAAAATGAAAAAATAAAAATTAAAGTGTAAAACATGACGGGAGAATGATAAAATTATAATTTCAATTCTCATTATCGTCCAAGCTTGAAACATATTAAATTAGAGAAATTATTTCGTCAACTAATCAGATAAACCGAAACTCATTAGTTGATCAGTAAATATATGATTTTATATTTTTAGATTCAAAATTTTTAAAGTAAGAATGGAAAATTGTTCGTAAGTTACAAAATAAAAGGCAAAAGATTAAGAGAGTGCCTGGTAAATAGCATTTTGACTAGCATTTTTTGGTTGAAATATTTTAGTTGATTGATTAAATCAATTTGTTAATTTTAATATTTGATAAATAATTTTTTAATCAATGTATTAACCTTTTATTTGCCAATTTGAAAAATGTTGAAAAGTCTAATGTTTTAAAATAGTCAATTCTCTTTTTATATGTAAAAAAACACTCATCCACATTTAATCAGGTATTTTTCTTATGCACTTTTTTTTTTATTTATAGTGAGACCACCCATTTATTTACTTTTTATAGCAACACTAAGTCATCTTTTTAATAATAATAATAATAATAATAATAATAATAATAATAATAATAATAATAATAATAATAATAATAATAATAATAATAATAAATGGACTTGTAAGCTTTACACATATATTGGGCTACATTGTTTATATAATTTATCTTATAAATATTTATTTCTACTCAAGGTAGGATAATCTTAATAAAAATATGGTATGTATAGTAAGATTAAAATATGCAAGCATAAAAATTTTCATTAATAAAAAGTACTTTGATTTAAATATTCTTTCATATATATATATATATATATATATATATATATATATATATATTATAATAGTTTCCATATTTCATATGATGTTCAATTGTATGATTTATCTTTATATGTAAATAAACATAAACATTATTACAATTTTCATTTTTAAAATAATTAATCAAAGCAATTGAACTTAAAATAATGTTAATATACAGTTTACAAATAATATATGAGTAAAAAGCATTGAGGAATATTATTTCAAATATTACTTATTATTTAATTTTCAAATATATTTGATTTATTTTTAAAAATTTAACCCAATGAATAATATTTTAAAATATGATATATATACATACTTTTTTACATCATTTTATATATAAATAATTAATAATAAATTATTAATTTTATTAAATATCTTTATATAAACAATATATACTATTAATTAATCAAACCAATTTATTAATTAATCATTCGTGCTACCCAATGAGTACTAAATAAAATCTAAAGTGCATATGCTACTAAACAAATAATTTTACCGAGTGGCTCGATCCCAAATTAAGCAGTCCAACTTAGAGATTCAAATTCATATTTGATAGAACTAAAAGGCAAATTTTTGCATATTTATATTTATATAATAATATAAATATTGTGATAATTTCTCTTTTAACAATATTGTTTGCAAGATTGTGTATTCTCACTTGCTGCGTTTTCCTCTTTGGCTTTTGTTTTTCAGTTCACATTGTGCTATATGTGAAAGTGTGCATTATCACTCACTGCATTACCTTTTTTGACCTTAGTTTTACACTTTATTGGTACTTTCTATATTATCCATGGGGGTTTGGAACTCATGGGGGTTTGGAACCCATGGGTAACATAAAATTCCCCCACTTTATTTGCTTGTCTATCTGGCCAATTCTACAGTACCCCGGAGGGTTTCAAACCCGGGGTGACGTGGTGCATTGTGGTCCATTGGATGAGATTGCCAAAATTCTTAGAATTTCATCCAATGACTTGCATTGTGCCACGTCAGCCCAGATTTGAAACCCTCCGGGGTACCGTAGCAAGCACCTGTCTATTTATATACCAAAATTGGATTTGTCCGAAAATTACACCGGTCTCACCATTTTCATTCTTTTTTGTATATTTTAATATTATTATTTCTTCAGTTTGTTTTTGATCTTCCTCTAACATACACAATATGGATTTGCAAGGCGGTTTCAGTCTGCCTATTTTTCTCCATTTTTTATATTTTAATATTATTTATATTTTTTCAATTTTTTAATATTATTTATATTTATATTTTTAATTTCATTATTTATGTGGACTCATTTATCAATTAATTTTAATTTTTGGTTATTTGATGCTCTTAATTTTATTTTAAAAATTTAAATCCTCTTCTAATTTTTATGTTGCAATATCATTTTTTTTATTCTTACTAAAAATTTAAAATAAGTTAAAGAATTGATTTAATAACATTAATGAAAACTTGAATGAGTTTGAATTTAGTTTTTTAATAAGATATTTTTAATTTTTCTAAAAGTAAATATTTCTTTTATTAAATCTATTTAAATGGTTAATCATCACTCAACTTTTTGTTTATAAAAGAGGAGTTCATTCAAAACATATGTATTAATATTATAATGTATGGATAAAAATTTAAGAAATCTTTTATAATATAATAATATATAAATAAGTGATAGTATAAAATTTGTTCATATGTTTAAATTCTAATAATTTTATAGATATAAATAAAATTATAATAGTAGATAATAAATTTTGCATGTAAATAATTAATTGATTAATAGGCAACTATGACCCATTTTTAACAAAATTTTTATAATTTTCTTTTAGGGTTTTGCTATTTAATCCAGAAAGTTTGTTCCGAAATTATTCGAAATACATATGATAATTGTAAAATAATAAAGGAGAGAATTAAAATTCACATTATTGGATAATGGACAATATTTGAATTTCAAAAGATAACACATACAATATATTCAGTACAATTAAAAAATTTTTTTCTTGTACTATAGTATTATTCTTTGTTTTACTATCATTATTTTATTAATTTATTAATATCTATCAATTGATCATACCTTTTACATTTATCAGTATATCCCTTCTTTGCAACCTTTTATTTTATGCTTTGTTTAAGTATTAATTTTATTTTTAAATTATTTTCACCTCTTATCCTTCTTTTAATAATTATTATTTACTTTTTTCTCCTTCTCTTACTTCATGTGATGCTAATTCCTTCCACTAATTTTTTTTTACATTTTATTTTCATTTCACTTTTATATTACTTTGTGTCTCTTGAATTATTTATTTTCACTTTTTCTATTTTATTATACAATTTTTTTATCCACTTTATTTCACATGTCATCTTTCTAGCAATCCCTTATCTTACAAGGTTTTAAAAAGTTTGTTGAATGCCCTTTTTATTATAATTTTTGTCGAATTACATTCTCTTTTTTATAAATGATTTCTCTTCCTAATCATATGACCTTTCTTTTTTATCATATTAAATATTTTATCAAATTTTTTCTCCATAATTATATAAAATACCTTATTTATATTTCCCTCTTCACACGAATGACAAATATCTCAATTTTTGTTATAATTATTACAAATAATTAATTTTACAATTAATTCTTAATTTATCAAAAAAAATTCACCTTAATATTTATAATTTTCTGTTATCATGTAAATTAATATTTTTAATATTTGACTAAACATTTAAAAATTTTAAAATGATCAATTTAATTAATTAATTTAGAGTTGAAATTCACTACTCAGTAGTAACAAATTATTGTATTTTATTTGTTCACAATGTCCTCTTAGATTTTATAGATTTATTCAACTTAATCATTTACTTTTTCTCTAATTATATTTTATACTTCAAACTAAATTTTAAATAAATATCTTATTCAAATAATTTTTTGATTATGTTGAATATTTTGTTCATTTTTTCTTGCTAATCAACATAAAACATCTTATTATTAGATTGGCCTTCTCGTAATCATATAAAGTAAAATTATTCATAATTATTGCTAGATAGTGATTTTGTGAATTTTTTTTTAATTTTTTCCATAATATTTTTATACTATAATTTATGCAACTCTTTAAAATTTTTGAATAATTTTTTTTCAATATTCTATTGGTATTCGATTAAGTATTTTTAAAATTTCAAATCAATTAAAATATTCAATTAATAGTGATGCAGAAATCATATATTTTATGAAATATTAATTATCCTATTTTTATTTTAATTATGGTTTAGAATGACTTTTTATCTTTATATAATTTTATGATATGACTTAACTTGGTTAGGGAATATAATCATAACTTTAATTTGTATATTAAAATTTTACTTATATAATTTTCTTAGAATAACTAAAACTAAAATATTTTCTCATTAAGATTTTATTTATAAAAATATATATTTGCATAAATAATGTTTTGCATGCCTGCGCAAAGTGTGGGTTTAAAATCTAGTATTATATATTAGTTGTAATGTTCTCTATCTTCTTTTATACCAAGTGTTATTTTTATAATTAACTATGTGTCATATATCATACCTTTTTAATGAATATTATGTCATGGTAAGTTATAATTGTGTATTCAATCTTTTCTTAATAAATATTGTGTTATGGTGAGTCACACTTGGGAACTCCATGTAAGGAATTGCATATCTTATTTATATACAATAATTTATATTAAATTAAGAAAAAATTTCATGATTTATTTCTATCACTTATTATATTTTTATAATCTTTTTATTTCTTTTCCTAATTTATTGAGCTTTCTAATTTTCATACATTTTCTTCCTCTTTAAAATAAATTTCTTAATTTTTTTTATTTATTGCATTTTCATAATCTATTTGATCTCTTTTTCTTATTTATTACATTTTTTAGAACTAAAACTTTTATCTATATATAGCAAATTATATTAAATTGAAAAATCCTCGATATCTTTTATTAATTGTATTTTTCATAATCTTTTTAATTTTTTTCTTAATTTATTGAGTTTTCTATTTTTTTTACATTTTCTTCCTTTTTTAAAATAATCTCCTTAATTTTTTCTATTACGCAACACTGATTAATTTTTATGAGTACCAATTGATCATTAGTAATTATTTTATTTATTCCAACAAAAACCACACTTTTGTCTCCAATTGATTTCCATTTTTATTTCTATATCTCCATTTATATCATCGAAAAATGTTCAAACATTTATTGTTTATGTACGTCATCATTAATTTTTCTTTTCAAATGAATATTGATAATCTGTTTGTCTCATCTTTTTCCTATTAGCTGACTTTCTTTTATCTTATATTTCTCTTTTAAGTCGCTCAATCTTGAATCCTAAAACCTATAATAAGTCTTAACTCTAATCAAACAAATTATTTAGTTTTTCAGCAATATTATTTTGCAATTGACAATACCCACCCATTAATATATTGTGATTTCATCTTAATAGGCAATAATTGCAACCTTTGGTATTCCTTTCAGCACATCATTGCTTCATCAAAGCTGTTAATTAATGAGTATTAATTTCTTTGAAAATAATTCTAGATTTTTTTAATTTTCTTATTTGATTTCTTCTTGGGTAGTTATATATAACATGGTTACGATGGGAAATTTTTTTAATGATACATAAAAAATTTACTTTCTAATTTTTAACACTTATTTATTCTACTATACTGAAATACAATATATAATAACATTAATATTTTAATATCATAATAAAATTAGTTATTATTCTATTTGAAAAGATCATACCTATAATGTTTTGCTTAGAATAACTATATGAATGAGAATGAATTTAGGTAGTGAGATTAGATAATGATATTCTATGATCAAAGAAACAAGCAAAAAAGAATTTCATTCTAACAAATAACCTATTTAAACTTACAAATCTCATCTTCTTGCATGTTTTATAGTTCATAATAATTTTTTTTGTAAAGTAGATTTATTATGCGTGACTTATTTTATTACACAAAATAAATTATTATTTTTTATAATTTTTAATGTGATATTAGATTAATGTATATTCATTTTTCTATTGCAAGTTGATAAAATGAAAGAGCTTTACATGTTCTACACTGAGAAGGTATGTAATGCAATTCTTTTTGTCAAGAATTGAAGTATATATATCTTTGAATTTCTATTAAAGCCTGATGTACATTTATCTTTTTGTTGCAAATTGAATTTCAATTCTTATCTATATTGCATTATAGCATATAACTTTTAGAGAGATTAATGTATTTTAATTAATTAAATATTATTTATTTTAAAAATATATGAAAATATTATTTAATAAATTAAATAATATTTATTTTTTTATCTATCATGATTTACATTTATATGAAATTAAGGATAATTATATATATATATATATATATTCAATTTCATATAAATAAATGTTATATCTATTTTTTACATATATAATTTATATTATTTTTCTAAATTTGATTTGTTTTAATATAAAAATATGTATTTATAATGCTAATTATGATAATGATAACTATTAATGTAATATTGTAATAATATGACAACTTTATTAGTTAGTGATGAGTTAAAAAAATTATAATACATTCTTTTATTTAACTTAAGTATAATTATATCAAATTTATAAGTATTTAATTAATATAAATATGATAATTTATTTTACATTAATCATTTGAATACTTTATAATTTAAAATTTAAAAACTTATATTTATTTATCAATTAAAATTAATTAAACCCATGCATTGCATGGGTTACAAGCTAGTTGATATTAATTGCATTCATTAAAAGATTCTAACAATTATAAAGATTCAAATTCCTATTTTCTACTCCGCTTTCATAATCTTTATTTAAAAGTAATTTTTATTAATTTTATGTAGATTTGTAGCCAAAATTTCATAATTTCTTCAATGAAATATAAAAAATTTTACAAAAAAAGGGTTATGCATAAAATATGGAAAACTACGTAGCTAAACATCAGAACTTATATCGCATAAATTCATATTTTATTAAAAGTGTACACAAAATTTATTAAACCAAAGTATTGTAAACTTATGACCATAAAAGCATATAATTTATCTTAACTCAAGCAAAGATGCCCTAAAAAATTATAATTAAAAAATGAGAAAATAGAATCATAACTTAAATAATATTTAATATTTCTGGAACACTTTTAAGAAAATATGTACATCTTGTTGTCAATCACTCTGCCATTAAAAGAAAAATACTAGAAACTCGAACTCAGTTAGCGCAAATTGCATAGTACTGCTAATCACTAACTTTTTTTTTATTTTTTTTCAGGTTTAACGTGGCTGTAGTACAGAAGGTACCATGTCAGATGGGGTCCACGCTGTATGTATAAAATGGCAACCCCGGGATCTTGCTTCTGTGTCCATGAAATCCAACGCCAAAAGACGTATCCATTCTGTTACAGCCATCAGTCCAACAAAAGTCTCCCTTTCCCTCCTGATTTCGTTCCTTTCTAATATTTTTCCTTTTAACGTATAAAACTGCACACTAGTAAAGATTTGCGTTAAAAGGGCTCGCACCAATCGTACATCCGATTCGACGTCGTTCCTTCCCCCATTCTCCCCCGTGAACACAATCTCCATCCTCTCTGCTCCCGTCGCTCGTGAGCTTCCCGATTCCATGCCAAAACCCAAAGGCACTTTTTGTGGAAAAGATTCAACAACCTCTCTCTGTTTCTGTCTCTTTCATTTCTTCATCTTTTCCTGGCGAAATTAATGTGAATGATTTCTCGCCATGAACGTCAATTTGTGGCAGTAATCGAGAGCTTCGGATCATGGCAGACAACCGTACGAACATATATAAGATATCGTCGATTTGATTCGATCATCTTCGTCGTAGCTGCATTGAGAGATTGTTGAATATGATGGGAAAGAGGGCGAGTGTGGTGGAGAAGGAAAAGAAAGAGAAAGAAACGGCGTCATCTACTTCGTCGTCGTCGTCTACGGACGAGAGAGAATACGAGGTGCAGGAGTTGAAAGATCGACTCAAGTCGTCGCGAGGGAGCCGGTTCGATTTGATAGAGAACGAGTTGGGGCTGGCGTCGAACCGCCGGAATCTCAGCCGTCTAGCTGTTCTCGATGGCATCAGAGGCTTCTCTAAAGACTTCGTGATCCATCCTGATAACAGGTTCCGTCGTCAGACTCATCCCCCCCCCTTTTTTTTTCCTCTGGGTATCCCGGTATCATCTCTCTAATCATTATTTCTTTATTATTTAATTACTTCGTGTAAAAATTAAGAAATACATTTCATCACCTCTGGGTGTTAATTACCCACATTCTTCTGCAATACTCCTTCTTTTTCTTCTTAAATTTCATTTTAGAAGAAAAATCTATTTTAAAAATTGAAAATATGTTTATTATTTTTATAATTTGAATAAATATTTAATTATTTTATTTATTAGTATTTTTTTAATAAAAATATATTAATAAATTATAATTTATTATTATTTTGTGATTTTTATGCATTAATTTTAAATAATATTTAAGAAAAGGAGTAGTCGATAATTGTAATTTAACCAAAATTAAATAATAAATACTGGCTCCAAAATTGCGTTTGTGGTTGATTTTGTTTGTTTGGATTTGGTGGATGGGAAAGGGCGCCAAGTTAGATTGGAAGGAGCTTAACGTCTGTCTCTGTACATTATCCACGTGGCGTTGTACTATTGGATGGCCTACTATGCATTTTAGTAGTTGTTGACCTTTAACATTTTGCAGCACAAGTGAGCAACCGATAGGAACAAACCGGGGGAAGATTTTACATGTAGTCCCTCCGTTACTATTTACATGTTTTCATTAATCAATTTTATACATATAAAAAAATAATTAAATTTATTTATTTTAATAAATTTTATAAGATTATTTTTTATACATAAAATTTAAGATAATTAAAAATAAAAAATATAAAAAAATAAATATAAATTAATTAATAATATAAAATAATAAAATATTTATTAATAAAAGAGAATGATATATTTACAAAAATTTAATATTTTATTAAAATTTTAAAGTGATAGATAATTTTTTTTTTAAATGCGACAAATAAAAAAGAATAGAAGAAATAGAACATAAGCTCTCGGGTTTGGATTGTGTTGGTTTGATATGTTTTTTTTATTCTTTTATTTTAAATTTTAGAAAATTATTTTTAAATTAAAAATAAAAATAAAAATATTCGATGAAGTAAATAATAAAATTTTTATTTAATTATAAAATTATCATTCAAGATAAAAAATAAATTAAAAAATCTAAAATTTATTCTTATTCTTATTTCTAAAATAGGAATTCTAAAACAGTTTTTAAAAAATAAAATTTAGAAACATATTAGGTAACAAGTTTTTTCGTATTTTTGTTTTTAAAAATTGAATTTAATGAGGCCTTTTGTATCCATAATTTTAGATAGAATAGTTCTATCTTCACTTTGTGTTTACTTTTTTTTTTAAACTATATTATAAAGCCTGTAATTTTATAATTTTTTATTTATTAAAAGAAAGTGAATTATCCTTTTATCAAATGCAATAAAAATTTTTTATCAAAAAATTGATTTAAATTTAATCCTTAATAAAATTTAATTTTATATTATTATTTACTTATATATTATTATATTAATAAAATAATTAAAATTTCTTCTTATAATAAAATTTTTAATCATAATTATAATATTAATAATATATTATTTTATTCGCCAATAAGGCAATAGTGAATCAAATTAATATCCTTGGACAAAAGAAACAGACTTAATACAGTGAATGAACTTGTTAAAAATAAACATTTATGTGTTATATTAATCGATTTTGAATCGTAAATAAAAAATTTCAAGAACATATTCATTTATCAATACAAATATTAAATATAAAATTAAATAACTAATAAATTAAGATAGTAGATTGAATTATGTAGAAATTTCGAGTCCTATCCTTTTGGCTCCAAAGTCGACAAGAAATTTTTTAGTTTTAATATTTTCTTTCCTTTTTCCCTTTTCTCCCCGCAAATCCAGAAAGTGTAACGTTTCATACTCCTTTTTTTTTTTGTTTTTTGTTTTTACAGAGAATTAAATGGGGTCATATAAGAAAACGGGTCTTAGGATCGGGTTTAGATTTTATCGTCAAGAAAAGAATGGGAGTTAAGGAAGAGATTTTACCTAATAGCTATTGCCACGGCCGACCAGCGTCATGTTTGCACATGACGTGACCCTGGGATCCTTTACATTTTCAAAAAATGCTTTTTGTAACGCGTATTTCTGTCTGTTTTTTAAGTTAAAATGCAGCCACAAAAAATGCATGAAATCATAGTGGAAGTTGAACACTGATTGGGCCAGAATGTTGTATGCATCAATCAACAGTCTAATGAAGCTGTGACATTTCCATAACTAGGTGCAAGGTGTAGAGAAGATTGGAGAGTTAATTAATGCTGCAACAAATTTGCAAACAATCTTGAAAAACTGACAATTTAACTGTGGATTAAAGAGGGGACAGATTGGGACAACCCTAATCTTCATTGCAGGTTTCGGGCACTAAGCATAACCTTAATGCAGGTTTAGTGGACTAAGCATAAATTCAGGGAAAGATACAATTTTTTTTTCCTTTTAAAGAAGATGGTTACTTTGAATCAAGTTTTTCAGTTTTAGTACATTTAATCATAAAACAATTCCTTGAAGCAGCCGTATTCAGCTTTTTCATGCGTTGTTAGGCTAATGATTTCTGAGTGTGAAAAGTTTGGAATTTAAATGGTTAATGGGAAATGCAGGTGGTATCGGTTGTGGACGAAATTTATATTGGTTTGGGCAGTGTATTCTTCCTTCTTCACCCCCATGGAGTTTGGTTTTTTTCGGGGCCTCACCGACAATCTCTTCATTCTGGATATTATTGGACAAATAGCTTTTCTTGTAGATATTGCTATACAGTTCTTTGTTGCTTATAGAGATAGCCAGACCTACCGTATGATTTACAAGCCAACTCCTATTGCACTGCGGTAACTTTCTATCCTTTTGTTCTAGTGAATATTCTGTCTTTCTGATATGGCACATAGCTTATTTGTGGTGTGCATTTGTTTTCCATAGCATTATGATAACTTGCCTCTTTCTGTTGATGCAGGTATCTGAAGTCAAGCTTCGTGTTTGATCTTCTTGGATGTATGCCTTGGGACATCATTTACAAGGTCTTTAATTCTGCATAAAACCGTAATTCTTGACTACTTATCCTTACCTTATTTTTTTTTTTTTTATTTTCTTGATTCCGGTTCTTGCTCAAGGACAATCTTTCATGAGCAGGCTGGTGGTAAAAAGGAGGAAGTGAGGTACCTTTTGTGGATCAGACTATATCGGGTGCGCAAAGTCACTGATTTTTTACAGAAGTTGGAGAAGGATATACGTATTAACTATATGTTCACTAGGATTGCGAAACTCATAGTGGTTGAACTTTACTGCACCCACACAGCAGCCTGCATCTTCTACTACTTGGCTACCACGCTACCAGAATCCCAGGAGAGTTACACATGGATAGGAAGTTTACAGTTAGGCGATTACAGTTATTCACATTTCAGAGAAATTGATCTTTGGAAACGCTATACAACATCTCTGTATTTCGCTATTGTTACGATGGCTACTGTTGGTATGTTACCCTTTCTTTTAGTTGACTGTTTAGAATAATTTTCTAAGTTGGTGGTATATGAACTGAATATTATCAGAACTTATTATCTGTTCTTTTGGATATTTATCGGTCGGATTTGACAATAAAATCTATCATTAGCATTTTATCTCGGTATACCAGTGCATAAATTCCTTTTATTCCAGACCGGTTTCGAAATTGTGTACCATCTTTCTCACATGAAATCTTCTCTTCACAGGATATGGAGATATACATGCTATTAATATGAGGGAGATGATATTCATAATGATATATGTTTCTTTCGACATGGTTCTTGGTGCCTATTTAATTGGTAACATGACAGCCCTTATAGTCAAAGGGTCAAAGACTGAAAAGTTTAGGGACAGAATGACAGATCTTATGAAATATACGAACCGAAACAGACTTGGAAGGGACATTCGTGACCAAATAAAAGGTCATTTGCGCTTACAATATGAGAGTAGCTACACCGAGGCTGCTGTCACTCAGGACATCCCCATTTCCATTCGTTCTAAGGTAATTAGAGAAAGAAGGCTTTGAACTCCTTTAATATTCTCTCCGATAACTGACTGTTCTTTCTAATTTGGGCAATCTTTCCTATGTGCTCAACACCTGTAACCATTTTTTTTTATCATGCTTTGGCAGTTCCCTTATATTCTTTTGCTTTTATGTTATTGACATCAAATCTTATGATATTACAACACTAAAAGGTTTCGACAAGTTCAGTTTTCTTCTAATGGTTCAACCTCTTAAAATTTGGTTACATATATATCGAAATAAATTTCATATTTGCCTGTGTTTGTCACAAATTTGTCTTTACTTCATTACTCTGTGATGTCCAATTGTTTAGTGGTCAGAATGCTCTGATTCTGATCAATTATGAAGTAGTTATTTTACATTTTCTTCTGATAAGAGTGTGCTTTACTGCTTCCAATAATATGCTCTCAATAATATTTCTTTTCTGCAGATTTCTCAGACATTGTATTTGCCTTACATTGAAAAGGTTTCTCTCTTTAAGGGCTGCTCTTCAGAATTCATCAATCAGATCGTAAGTAGTCTTGTTTCCTCCCCTACTAGTGGTTGTACCAATAGGGCAGAAAGGTCCCTTGTTCCTCCCCTATAAACCATGGATTTTCCTGCCATGGCTTTAATTAATTTACAGGGCATCAGTATATATGTCTGTCGGTTCACATCATACATTTTGTTTGCTTAAGACTTTTGAAATCAACACTTCATTACCTCAGCCTCAAATGGGATGGTGAAAATAAA
Organism: Sindora glabra; assembly: GCA_020226215.1. NCBI lineage: Eukaryota > Viridiplantae > Streptophyta > Magnoliopsida > Fabales > Fabaceae > Sindora > Sindora glabra. The sequence continues at coordinate 55,390,316 of CM035230.1, read as the reverse complement.
TAACTTCTGTTCTTTTGATACTGCAGGTTATCAGGCTGCACGAGGAATTTTTTCTTCCAGGAGAAGTGATACTGGAACAAGGAAATGTTGTAGATCAACTATATTTCGTCTGTCATGGCATGTTGGTATGATTTCGTATTTCTGCAGCCAATCATGTAGATTCGTATCATTCAAATTCTCTGTATTTCTTCTGGTTCCTTATTAATTCTTTTATTTATAGTATCTGAGTCTTTCAGATTATAAACATGCTGTGGGTTTCTGTTTACTTTAAGGCATGCAACATACTGATCAGAACTGAAAATTTTTCTTACACAGCGAGTCTGAGGATCTTATAAACGTGCTTCATCATATGCTGGATTGATCATCGAATAAACTCCTAGATTCATTTTTTTTTTAAATATCAACTCGGACTACATGGCTTTGAAAATTATTTTAAAAGTCTTTTATGGAAATTTATCTTGAAGTTAATCGTCTACAATCTTCAACATAAATCTTCATTGAACACCCGAAACTATTTTTTGCAGGAAGAAGTTGGCACATGTGAAGATGGATCCGAAGAGACTGTGTCTCTTCTACAACCTAACAGTTCATTTGGAGAAATATCGATCCTTTGTAATATTCCTCAACCTTATACTGTTCGGGTTTGCGAACTATGTAGGCTTGTGCGGCTTGATAAACAGTCATTCACCAATATTCTTGACATTTACTTCTGTGATGGGAGAAAAGTATTAAACAACCTTCTAGAGGTAGGACACTATATTCATCTCCTCCTCCCTTCTTTCTGGGCTTAGTTTCACTCTCAAAGTTTCCGAACTTCTGTTGATGGCATAAAGAAGAATTTTATTTTCTGCTATTATTTATTTATGGAATATAAGTACTAAGTTACATATTAAAGGCTTGTAAGTTGACAGCTAAACCTTCCATAATTCTACAGGGAAAAGAGTCTATTCGTGGGAAGCAATTGGAGTCAGACATCACATTTCATATTGGAAAGCAAGAAGCTGAACTTGCTTTGAAGGTCAATAGTGCAGCTTTTAATGGAGATCTGTATCAAATGCAAGGTCTGATACGAGCTGGAGCTGATCCAAACAAGACTGATTATGATGGAAGGTCACCCTTGGTTAGGAACTGACCACTTAAAATGTCTTGTAATTGTTTGGTTGTTTTCTCTTCATTCTATGATTTTCAAGTATAGGAACAAAGGCCCTTAAGAGTTAGCAAGCATATGATAATTTACATCTGAAAATTTTATCTTTTAATTGTAATTAATTGCATGGAAAAACTGAAGTGATAAAGATGATTGCCTGATATGAAACATATTTTCTAATAGCATCTTGCGGCATCAAGAGGATATGAAGATATCGTACTTTTCCTTATTCAAGAAGGTGTAGACATTAATATTATAGGTAATTGTCTCATTTCATAAATATTAATCCTACTACTATGATACCTACCTAAAACTTGGTTCTAACATTGTGAACGTTTTTAACATTATGATTTGCATAGATAATTTTGGGAATACACCTTTGCTTGAGGCTATTAGGAATGGACACGACCCGATTGCTTCCTTGCTTGTCAAGGAAGGGGCATTAATGAAGATCGACAATGCCGGTAGTTTTCTTTGCTCAACTGTGGCAAGGGGAGACTCAGATTATCTTAAAAGGTTATTATCTAATGGCATGGATCCTAACTTAAAAGACTATGATTTCCGAAGCCCTCTTCATGTTGCTGCAGCTGAAGGTTTATATTTTATGGCAAAGTTACTTTTGGAAGCGGGAGCAAGTGTAATCAGCAAAGATAGGTACTATCTAATTAGTAATTACACATTTTGCTTGATCAAACTCATACACTGGTAGCATAGGTTTCTTGGAATAATGGGAAATTGCACTTTCGATAATTTATAATTTCTATGCGTGCTTGTTCATTTCCGCCAATAAGTCTTCTTTAGTCCTTTTCAACCATTTCCCTCCTCACTACTACACGGAGGAAGACTTTATGAAACATGGTGCTTTCTTTTTCTTTTCCCTTTGCATGAAAATTGAAACTGAAAGTCCATTATACTCTACAGATGGGGAAATACCCCCATTGATGAAGCCCGGATGTGTGGAAATAAGAATCTAATCAAACTGTTGGAAGATGCCAAGTCTGCTCAGCTGTCGGAATACCCATACTCTTCCACAGAATTTACAGGTACCGACAATGATGTATTTTTCATTTATTCTTGGAGATCCGAGCAAATATAATAGCCACAAGTCCAAAAGTGGAGAGGCTATGTATCAATTCGGAACTATCAAGTGAAAATCTGTGAGTGTAACACAATGCACCAAAATGCCTTCTAGTTAGCCTTTGATCTGATCGAGTTAAATTCTGTTATAACGCAAAATAAACTGAAAGGCTTTGCACCCAATGTTTCTCGAAATTCTTTGCATTTCTTTACATCTCAGATTTGATTCTAAATCCTTGTGTGCATGAATTTAATGGATTAGTAGTCACTATTCCGATCACCACCCAAAAAAAAAAAAAAAATGAAATGCCTTCCGGTTTGCCTTAAATCTGATCATCTTGTACCTTCCCCTCTCCATAGTTGTTCTCATTTTCCTTTTATGTCCTCAGTTTTATCGACTATTTTTGAAGTTTTGCACTTTGTCACCTAAAATTTTGCATGCACGTATGGGGTGGTTAGAAATAACTGATTTTTTGGCCTCCATAAAAGTTTATATTTTATACAAAATTGCTACAAAAAGGTTCTCATAATGAACTTATTTGGAAAGTTTATCTGAAATTCATATAATATTTCCTTGTTTATGTTCTCTCTGATACTTCAGTTATGCTCTGGACTTATATGGAATTCTCTTTTACAAGAATTCCTCTGTCATTTACAGATAAAATACATCGGAAGAAATGCACGGTTTTCCCATTCCACCCATGGGATCCAAAAGAAAACAGAAGACATGGGATTGTACTATGGGTTCCACACACCATTGAAGAGCTTGTCAAAACAGCAGCAGAGCACCTACAATTTTCTGGTGATTACTGTATTTTATCAGAAGATGCTGGTGAAATTATGGATGTGGACATGATTAAGGATGGCCAAAAGCTGTATTTGGTTCATGAAACACAATAGAGAATTATATTGATTTTCAATATAATGATCATTTGTTGTTTTTGTTTTATGTTGAGCGCAATTTCCTAGAAGTGCTTAAATTATCATATCACTGTAAGTGGAGCTATTGTGGGTCCAAGTATTTGGTGCAAGAAGGCAAATTAATCAACATTCTCCAGGTAAATATAAGTAAAACGTTCTCTACAATAACTGACAAATGAGACTAACACTGCTGAAGGACTAGTATAAGTGATACAGGCCTTGATCTTAGTGTATGCCATAGGGTTTGACATTCCAGTAGAACCTGTGGAAATACACCCCTTATGGAAATAAGAACCTGATGACGATCAATATATTACAAGATGCCAAGTGTGCTAAGAGTAAGCAGTCAGAATCTGCAAATCTCTCAGAATTCCAAGTGATAACAGGAATTCTTGCAACCACAAGGGCATTGGCTTTATAGATTTTTGATTACATGTTCACATACATTTTCTTAGTAATTCTGTTGTTCAGCTGCTTTTATAGATTGAAAATGATCGAAAGCTGATGATTTGTTGTAAGATCACCTTATTCTTCAAAGAGCTTCTAAATATCGTATAAAAGAAACAGAATCAATAGGAGGACCTTGTTATGCAACCGAAGGCTTTTAATTTAGGCCGAAGTAGATAAAGTCAGAGACAATCCAGTCTCACTATCAGATAGTGAACCCACAACACATATCACAAACACCATCCACAAATACAAAAGAAGAACGAAACTGAGAATCGAACCTAAGCGGACCTTGTCTTGAAAACCTCGCCGTACAGAGCAATATAGGGGCCTAAGTACCCGAACATAAGGGCATATCCTCATTTTGAACTATAATATTACAGTTTCATAAGGTGATCTTCTGATACCGAGAGCTCTAGTTTGATGATATCACACTTCCAAATTAAAATTAGCAGAAGTGTTGAATTTGTCTAAAGTGCTTCTGGGCTGCTACATTAGCAGCAGTTGAAATATCATCTCGCTTGCTATCCGACGCGATCTCGCCGCCCACTGTCACTGCGCAGCAGCGTGATCGAGAAGCAGCAGCAGCAATGATTTGAGCTATTGACTCAATTAGGCAGCTCAAGAGAGGCAGGCTTGAGAAGATACTCACTCCAAGTCTAATATTCATGGCTAAGTTTAATGTAAGCTCTTCTTCTATATTAAAAACAATGATGCGGGAGAGCTGAATTTATAGGAGAGGAACTATGCACATAAAAAGTCTCTTGCGTGATAAATAAGTCAGAGACGGGAAGAATCCTGGTGCTTGCATCTTGTCAAACAAGCACCGATTCAAAATTGGAGAAATAATTGAAGATAAAGTGAATGGTAGACAGAAAGAAAATTCCTCGTTTCTTTTGGCTGATGTCACAACTCACATGTTTGAAATGTTCAAAGAGAAGATAACCTACGACTGATCAGAGCAAGGAGATACAGATGTAAATCATATGAGGGGCAATTGACTTTGGGGACGTGTGGAGCTAAAATGTTGCATCATCTTTCAATTCTAATGTATATGGAGGGAAGCCCTATCTTGCAGTTATTTTGAGGGAATCCGTATTAAAACGTTGGAAAGTCAAACTAATCCATCTGATATGCCGAACCGAAAGGGTCAAAGTATTTTCATGTACTGGCAAGTGGCAAAGAATGGAATTTCATTTTATTATCAAGAGGCAGATGGCATTGATTTTAAGTTTTTTGTATTTGTAAGTTTATAGATTAATTAATTACTCCTTTTTATCGTAAAAAAATTTACTTTTCAGATATAAATTACTCTCTAATTTTAGAAAAAAATTCTAGTATTACATTAACATTGAAAACTCTGTTTTATTCCTATATAAATGTTACTAATTATGTTATTTTTCTAACTTACCAATTTGATTAGATAGAAAATCATTTATTATTTTGTCAATTGTATTATTTTTCATACAAATATTTTTGAGAAAATTAGATTATTAAATTAAAAAAATATACTTGATAATATTTGTATTTGTATAAAAATAATATTAAATTTTTGCTACTAATATAATACTAAAAGGTTTTTCGTAATTTTGGAATGGCTGCATTTAGTATGCACTATATTCAATTTTTAGACTTACAATAATTTTATGAGAGTTTGACCTTTTAAAAAATTAAGTATTTTTATCCTTTAATAATTAAAATAAAAATATAAATTTTAATATATTAAAAATAATTTAACAATAAAAATAATTAACATGTTAGTAAGTAGAATTCCCGTAGTACAGCCTTAGAATTAATAGTTAAAATTCTGTATAAGCTTCAAATTATACACAACTTATATTATGCTAAAAACTTAAGGAAAGTGTTGACTTAAGTGTTAGCTAGTGGCTTTAAAATTGAAAATTATTGGTGTTAAATACAACGGCTCAAATTTGGGTAATTTGTGAATTTTATTTTATTTTATTTTCAATTGTTTTTTGCATGATAGTGGTCCCCAACCTCTAACCGTTTTTTGGCGCTACGATGAAAGATCAACGACCGATATCAAACTTTCTGCCAACTGAGATATTTCTCGCCCGCAGAAGCCATATATAATGACTAAAATACCCTGCACTCACTTCACTACATTCTTGGAATCTCTAATTGCGCGCGGAAACTGGGAATTAGTTGGTTGAAACCCCCTGAATCTTCCTGCGTTCCCTTCTTTCTCTCTCTACATCTGCATTTGTAGCTCCGACCATGTCTTTTTCTCTCGTCGAAGCCTATAGAAAGAAACCACGAAGCTCCAAGAACTTCATGTTCCACTCCTTCGCTCCAACCGGACCATTCAGAGAAAACGTTCGCGTCTTTTTTGAAGAATGCGCAGAAATTGAAGGCTACTGTGTCCATAATATGCCGCTATGGCGTACCCAGCTATATCACAACTCCAGCGTCACGGTGCCTCTCTACATTGTCTCAGACGACGTCTACTCCTCCGAGCGTCCGTTTTGTTGCCAATGCTCTCGCGTAGGTTAGCCCCAATCTTGACTTTCCGTTTCGATTTCTTCTTCATTTATGTGAATTTCAACTGGTCATTCATGAAATGTGTAGGTGAAATTTGCACAGAATATTTTGATTTGATCTTTTCTTTCTTGTCAAGTACTGGTTCGTTTCAATTTTACGGCTTGTCTAAAGTTAATTTGATTATTTATCAAGTTCTGTTTTTCGAAATTCACGTAGGTCGTGGCTTATGTTGGAGCAAACATTTTGTATCGAAGAGAACTTACCATTTCATAATCCCAGAGGACAATGAATGGAATGAACCATTAGGTGATGGGGCTCTTGATGGCAAAAAGCATCTCTTGCATGGGATGGTTCATTGCAATGGGCATGGGCATCTACTTTGCATCAATGGCACTGCTTCCAAAAATATCCGTATCATAGAATTCATGAATATCTTGTTGGAAGTATGAATTAAAATCACAAAAATATGAAATTAATCATAATAAAATTATGAACGTACCTGGAGTATAATTTGATGAAGTCATGACTGATCTAAATGATAATGAGTAGAATTACAACTTATTTCGCCCCTTAGGTTATCAAGATAGAGAGAAAATGGAGAGAAAAAATTTAGAAGAGTGGGAATCCTTATTTTTCTATGTGTCAAAATAATAACCCTAATCTCTCTATTTAAGGTCAGACTTGTGATAGGAAACTACTGACCACTAAAGGGCTGTAAGTTGGGACCTCTACCCATATGAGCTTATGCATGATCCAACCTATCATGGATTACACACATTAAATTAGGGCCCAATCTGTTCTATACTTAATGTTAAAATATAAAATTAATTACTTAAATAAATATTCCAATAATTGATTAATGCTAATCCATATAATATTTCTAATAAAATTAATTATTTTATTTTTAAATACAACAATCTCCCATTTGGATAGCATTAATTAATTATATGGAATAATTAAAATATCAATAATTAAGCAATTAATTGTACATTAAGCTATAAACTTAATTCAGAGAATGAGACCATACAAAATCACTGAATCCGATAGAGAGACAAGTGATATAATATATCATAATCTGAAAGGAACAGAATAAAGTTTAGTCTTTCAACTAAGCTCAGAAGAGAAACAACTTAAAATCATTGAATCCGATAGGAAAACAAATGATTTATATATGTATAAAACATATTATCAATGTTTCAATATCCAAATTGAGTGATGATTACAAAAGTGGAATGAGACCATACAGAATCACTGAATCCGATAGGGAGACAAGTGATGTAAAGATTAATATCTCATAATCCCAAAGAACTATATATATATATATATATATATATATATATATATATATATAAGGTTACTGAGCAATGACTGCATAAGTGGAATGAGACCATACAGAATCACTGAATCTGATAGGGAGACAAGTGATGTTAAATTAATGTCTCATAATCCCAAAGGAACTTGATATATATATATATATATATATATATATATATATATATATATATATATATATATAAAGTTAATCTTTTGACCACAGCTCATAAGAGAAACAACTTAAAATCATTGAATCCGATAGGGAAGCAAATGATTTATATATGTATAAAATATATCACCAATGTTTCAATAATGAGCAATTACTGGTCACAAATATCAACCAAATAAAATAAGCATATCTCAGACTCCCACTAAACTAAGGCTTCATAAAAATTTAACAAGACCCATATGAGTTAGTTGATTTTAAATACTCCTATAGGTAAGCCTTAAGTCAACAGATCCCTTGCATGTCTCCATTAGGGCTATGTTTAATGTGAGTCTGAAATTCAGCAATCTTTTCTCTCTAACAAACAAGAGTTTATCATAAAAAATTGGACAATATGTCTAGAATTCCTATTATTTTGAGAAAAGCACAAAATAGAAGCCTTATCGCAATAAAATTTGGTAGAGATCGTGATATAGAATTAACTAATTGCATGCTAAATATCAACTTCCTCAACCTTATAGCCTGTCAAGTGACCTTATAATATGCGATAAACTCTACTTCCATTGTTAAGGTAGCTGTGAGTGTCTCTTTAACACTTTCCTATGAAACAACTCCTCCAAACATCATAAAGATGTATCTAGATGTTGACTTATGATCATCTATGTACAAAGCATAATCAGAATCTGAATAACCAATACTTTCAAGTAAATTAGATTATCTACAAGTCAACATATGATTCATAGTACTTTGTGGATGCTTCATGACCTTCTTGGCGACTTTTCAATGATCCATCCTAGGGTCACTTGAGTATCTTCCAAGCACACTAATAGCAAAAGCTACATCTAAACGAATGCAAACCTGTTCTTGCATAACATTACTAATAGCGGAAGTGTAAAGAATCTTATCCATTTTATCCTTTTCAATATCAACTTGAGGGCAATATGATTGAGACAGTGTATTGTCTTTCAAAGTAGGCATTGGACTAGATGCACAGGTGTCCATTTTAAATCTTTCAAGCATCCATTCAATTAAATTAGCTTAGCACAAACCTAAAATACTATGAGTTCTATCATGATAGATATAAATTCTAAGAACAAAGGATGTTTTTTTTTTTTGCCAAGATCAGAATGACATGATAACATGCATTTTGACTCATCTAAATTAATTGAGTTTCTAGCCAACAAAATGTCATCAACATAAAGCACTAAGATGATTAAATTACTCTAATAAATTTATTAAAATTTCTGCAAGTACACAATATAGTCATATGGTTTTGCAAGTCTCTAAACCCTTTGAGAACGTCTAAACCTAATGGCTAGCTGATTAGATTGTTCAACATAAGGATCTTTATTTATCTGTATTGAAATGTCAGCATTATCTCCTCTAGTGGTGAGAGAATCAAAATAGGTATAGGAAGAATGGTGGCCTTGTCACATAAATTGATAGCCTTAAATATTGAACTCCCACTATCCAAGCCATCCTCAGAATAAAAATGTCCAATCAAACTTGATTATCTTGATACTATAAGTGAGATAATAAAATCTATAACCTCTTGATCCAATTCAGTACTTAATGAAGAACCCATTGATTATTCTAGAGTTTAATTTCTTCAATTAGGGATTATATGGTCTCATATTTACTTTACAATCCTAAAATCGAAAAGATTTCAAAATTTAAGAAATCTAGATCTTAATAACATACATTTGTTTTACCAATCTTTCTAATCTCTCTTTAGAAAAATGGCCTAAAATTGATCCCATAGAATGGAAGAATTTTAACTCATTCTAAGTTATTTATGCCTAATTATAGCATTGATGGGAATATCAGAAGATGCAACAGGATGATCTTTTAAATTCAAATGATATAGATCATTTTGTAAAGTGACATTACCAACAATAGCAAAATCATTATGAATCTCAATCTTTCCATTTCCTTGCCAAAGGGTATAACCACAATTATCTAAAATAGAATTAGAAATCAAATTCCTTCTAGTAGAAGGTACATAAATTAACATTATTTAGATCCAAAATATGTCCAAATGACAAACACAAGGAAATTGATCCTATGTATTGAACCTTAACCTTACTACCTACTACTTCTAAGATATTTTTCTCTCTCTTATTTGGGATCCATTAGTTCTTGAGCCCTTTAAAAAATTTGTAACATGAACAGTTTCACCAAAATCCAACCACCAAAATCTAGAAGATATTTCAAGATTATTGGACTTAAAACACACTAAAGTTAGATAGGTAGAATTGAATTTCTCTTCAACAACTTTCATGTACATCTTAATAGTGTCCTTATCTGGGATACTCTCTCTAATTCCCTTTTCAATAGTGAACTTAATCACTACCAAACAAATCCAGTTTGACTTATACCGTTGTTTATAATAGGTCTTATCTATAGCACTAGACTCGGGTAAGAGATTAGCCAGCTTTGGTTCTTTAAGAGCCAAATCCTCCTTAAAGATTGTCAGGTACATGTTCAAGGACTCTTTCCATTTATCATAATTTGTTCTATTAAGAGTCCTCACCACAGACGGTTATTGAAAGGTCGAGACTGATGCAACAGGATTGGAAAATTATTAATTATGCATGCACAATATAATTACAATACAAGATTCCCAATTAAATAAATTAGTCAAACAACTACAATAAAGTGGTATCAAAATTACATATACCATATAACTTGGCTTGTACAAGAGTCTACACAAGAATGTAATCAATATAGCCATACCGATAGGGTACAAGAAATATTGAAACATTATAATTACTGCATGCCTATTTTAAGGAGTTTAAATCCTAAAATTACATTAACAATGTTACACCGATAGGGTGTATCCATCATCAATATAACATGCTCCTAAATATCCTAGAAGGACAATATTTTATGGAAAAGTGAGCCTCACAACAATTCTAATATATCATTAGTGTGAATCTAAATAGTTTTGGGTATTTATTACAAAATTAAAGATTCTAAATTTATCAAGTATAATTATGCTCATAAGCAGAGAGAGTGATAGCACACTAAGCTTAAAAAATAATACAAATAATGTTCATGAATTTTCTCAGGCCAAAATTCCATAGATAAAATATATTTTTATGCAATCAAAACTTTACAAAATTTAAAATAAATACTTACTGGTCTCAAAAAATTTTGGAAAAATTACATAAAGACAAAAAATAAAATTCTACACAGCCGGTCAAAACTGGACGCGAAAAAACTAAGAGAGTAGACCACACGCGCTCTCACGCGCCACAGCCCACGAGTGGGCCTGAAGTCAGCATTTTGAGCAGACTGGCGCTTGTTGCTCACGCGCGTGCACGTGAGTGACCTAAGTCTTGTCAGCAACTTGGTCAGTGTTTGGCGCGTGCATTTGACGCGCTCACACGTGCGTGGCCAGATGCGCAGTCAGAAGCCCTAATATTCTGCGCGTGTTTTACACGCGCGCACCAGGCGCGTGGTATCCACGCGCGCGGCAGACCAACCAGCCTTCCTCCTTCTTCTTTCTTCCAGTTCGATTTTTATGACTATTTTTTCGCCATTAACGGATTTTAAGCTCCAAAAAAAATTATTTTTAATCATATTTAATGCTAGAAAATTTTATTTGGCCTATTCTTAACATAAATTCATCTATTAATTACAAGGAAGAGCTTCAAAAAATGTTTGATTTATATTCATAAATTTTCCAAAAAAAAAAAAATTCAAACTGATCCGTAACTGTTACAAATTTAATGCAATTAAATAATAGAAAAAAAAAATTCCTCATGCATATAAGACTAGGATTCAATATTTAATCGAAAGAGAAACATATCTAATTATTTTAGAATAAAAATTTTGAGAAATTTTAAGAATCTATCAGATTGCTCATAATCATAAATCCATACATCAATATCGCTCTGATACCAATTGTTGGAAGTATGAATTAAAATCACAAAAATATGAAATTAATCATAATAAAATTATGAACGTACCTGGGGTATAATTTGATGAAACCATGACTGATCTGAATGATAATGAGTAGAATTACAACTTACTTCGCCCCTTAGGTTATCAAGATAGAGAGAAAAGGGAGAGAAAAAATTTAGAAGAGTGAGAATCCTTATTTTTCTGTGTGTCAAAATAATAACCCTGATCTCTCTATTTAATGTCAGACTTGTGATAAGAAACTACTAACCACTAAAGGGCTGTAAGTTGGGACCTCTACCCATATGGGCTTATGCATGATCCAACCTATCATGGATCACACATATTAAATTAGGGCTCAATCTATTCTATACTTAATGTTAAAATATAAAACTAATTACTTAAATAATTATTCTAATAATTGATTAATGCTAATTCATATAATATTTCTAATAAAATTAATTATTTTATTTTTAAATACAACATATCTGGGACAGAATCTGCACACTTCTTCAAACGAGGTAGTGGAGATGATCTTTTTTCTATCAAATTTGTTAATTAGTCGAACAAGAGTGTACTCATTTTTCCCCCTATGCCAGGAAAATTACGGTTGGAGATGATCTAGGGATGAATTTCCGGGATGTTCGATTACTATATGGAGTTGCTTATGGGCATTCTTGGTATGGTAACTGGGGATACAAATTCTTCCGGGGAAGGTTTGGAGTAACAGAGCAGAAATATAACGCAGCAATCGAATTTCTCAGTCTGCTTGATCTTAAGCAGGTCATTAAATATTTTCGTAACACAGATTGCTACAAAGAAATAAAAAAAATAATTCGAGTCTACAGACATATGAGCGGAACCAAATTAATCACAGTCAAGGATCTTCTAAGATTTATTCTCGACAACAAGTCTCATTCCTCAGCTCTTTACCCAAGAAAATCAGCCTTGCCAAAGAAGTTTAGCGCCGAAGTGGTCAATATGGATAGTAGATGGCCTCCATGGAGACTAGAACAAGCAGCTCAAGTAATAGTAGATTCATTAAAAGAGTATACAGAAAATTCAGGTTCTTGTGAGATGAGACGTGAAGATTTGAGGAATGCAGTTGAAGTTCACATTGATGACCTGGACTTACTGGATTATGTGTTGAAGTCACTGTACAATATTAATTATGTTATCGTTGGATCGCATGTAGTGTGGAGTGAGAAGGATCCGATCATTGGGAGGATCAAATATACTGTTAGTGAGGTTGGCAATGTGTCTATAGCCCGGGACCCTGAACCTGAGCCACGTACTGATATTGGGAGTCTTTACCGTCTGCACAAGAATGTACTGTTGAGTTATCCAGATGCAAAACAAGTAGAAATAGCAGCACAGAATATTCTTAACTGCAGATGTTTTATGAAGGAGTGGCCAGCAAGTAATGACGATGAAACTGGGCAGCTGACCTTTATTTGTCATTTTAGACCAAATTTTGGTGACAGGAGCTCATATGAACAGAATCGAGAAGCACCTCCTGGTGAGTTTGTGATGGTTCCACTAAATGCCACTGTGGGAGATTTGAAGCGAGCAGGTGAGAGTGCTCTAAGCGACACTTACTGCATCGCGGAGGGACTGAAGGTGACAGAAATTAAAGGATTGGTTGGATCGAGTGATGACCAAGAGCTTTCAAGAGTACTTAGGGAAGTCGAACTTAGTGGAACTAGTGAAGGTTTGAGCACTTCATTTAGATATCAAGGCCGGGATCAGGCTGATCGGAAGGTGAGATGTATATGTGAGGCTGAAGATGAAGATGATGAGAGAATGGTGGCTTGTGATGTGTGTGGGGTATTGCAGCACACGCGCTGCAGAGGCATACATGATTCTGAGGCAGGGACACGATTGTTTGTGTGCTCATGGTGCTGTGACTGACATGAGAGCTAGCCCAAAAAGATAAAAAAATTCTTATATAGTTCAAGTTATAAAATATCTTATAGTTAGAGTATACAAGAATTTCTGAAAAGATATATGCTTCTGCAAAACAATGTGCTTTCATTTATCACTCAATTTTTTTGATGACAGGTTCCTGAGGTAGTCCGAATATCTTGCAAACGTACGTTTCAGTGCACCTTCAGTTCTTTCGAGGGAGATAGAAGGGAACAAGTCTAGCGTGTGCTCTGTCCTATAGTGGCAATTGTGGTAATTCTCACTCGGGCTGCAATATTACAATTTTGGTAGCTGATCTTCCAATCCGAGATCATAATGATATAGTTCATGGTCCTAACACTACAAGATGTGATCCATTGCAATACATTCAAGGCATGCATCATGATCTGTTTTTAAAGTAAAAGACAAAAATTGCTTTGATACTTGCTGATAATACAGGAACGAAATTACATTTTATTGTCCTCGGTTTTATTTGGTTACTTCATAAGTAAAGATGGTTTAGGAAACTATTAGAACGGAGTTGTTAACTTTGGTGCTTCTTTTTTCACATAAATGTGTCGATAAGGAACAATTTTGCATACAGATGCCCATCGGAATTTTTTTGTTTTTAAATTGGATGTAAAAAAACCTGTGAAATAAGTAGTTACATGCCCAAATATAAGACTCTGTTTTTGAGATTTTCAAGTTGTGTGTATTCAATAATTAGTTACATGCTTAAAGATCGACGGGATTTCCATTCCTGCCCTAGTTTTTGGGGCTGATTAACCCCAGACATGGGTCATTTATAAGACCACGAATTTCACAAGGGCAAAGAAAGACAAACGAAACAATTCGAACGTCATTGGCTTCCTCGGAAACTCTTTCAATTTTTATATTAGTACACAAATAGGCAATAATTACAAAATGGTCAAATTAGTTATAAAATATATTGCAAAAATTTTTCTTTAAACCAGTTACCAAAAAAGAAAAAAAAATCCTGAAGGAGTAAGTTGTAATTTCAAAAAAGAGTGTGGTTGTTATGAGAAGCCAACTTTAGATAACTTTAGCTGCCAATTACCGGTAATGGTCAAAGTAGTTGATTGGGGTTAATAGACCCCAAAGACCATGTAGGGGGCGAAGCCTTGGTGTGCATTCCCTCAGCAATGTACTGCCACCATTTCGTCAAAGTCTCAAGTTGTTCTCCTCGTTATTATATAAATTATTAATGAAATTATTAAATAATTTTTAAATCATGTTATATAATGTATCCTCCATTTCTTTTTAATTGTCGTTTTATAAAAATATTTTTAATTTCCCTATTTAATTGTTATCTTAAAAAATTAAGAATGCATTTATTATCCTTTTTTTTTTATCAAATGTTGTCATAATTATTATAATAAATATTAATATTATATACATTGAAAGTGAGATTGAAAGTTGGATTGGCAATTGAATACAAGATATTAGGGTAAATTTATAAACTTCAATCCAATAAATATAAAAGATTCAAAATTTAAATTAGGATCTTACTTTTAGTACATATACCATTTTTAATAACTTATAAATTAGTAAATCATAACTCTTTTCTTTTAAAATATAATTTATTTATTACTCTCTTTAATTCTTGTGCACTAAAAAGGAATAAAAGAAATATCTTGGAAAAAAAAAGCAAATAAGCCCCTTGAAATATGATTTAGTATCACATAGTCCTCTTGAAATTTCAAAATTTACAAATAACTTCTTTGAAAATTTTGAAATAAATGAAAATATTGGCAATTCAATGTAAAAAATTAGAAAATTTCTAATTTTTTTAACAAGAACTTAACCAGTTTTTGAATGAGATTTCTTTTGAAATAAATTAGTTGAAAAAGAATTGATTATGTAATTCATTTATGATATAATTGAAAACAAGTATTTTGAGTAAATTATTACTAAAATTCCATTAAATTACATTTAGGGATATTAGATGTATACTTCTTTTAATTTTTTAGTAGTTCTTCGATTTTTATTGTACTAAAAAATAGTTAAAAAAAGTTATAAGTGGTTCATTTATGTCATTTTTTAATTAAAATTTTAATATTTTCACTTTTTTAAAAAATTAATGGGTTTATTTGTAGATTTTGAAATTTTGTAAAGTTATGTGACACTAAGCCATATTTTAGGAGGCTTATTTTTATATTTCAATTAAAAATTATCAAAACTATATTAATATTGGGAAAAATTTTAATTATTATTAATTTTGAATGACATGTCATTCTTTTATGAATTTTATAATTTGTAACATATAAATTACAATTCATATTCATAATCTTCTAATTTTTTAGTTGCAATTTTATATGTGTTTTTATATATATTAACATAAAAAGTTACAATCTCATTAAAATTGGATTGAAATTTGATCCATCATTAATGTAAAATAATTTTACACTATTATCCATGTATATATTTTCATGTTATTAAAAAATTATTAAAATTCTGTTGATAAAATTTTTTAGTTAATATTGATTTTTTAATGAGTTGTTATCTTTTTATACACTTATAATATGAAAAGTTTTATATTGATAATGAATCAAATTTAAGCTCGAAAGTTTAATAAAAAAATTTGAAAAATTTGACTTTTTATATAAAGGTTACAACTTTTAGCCAAAAAGAAAAAAATTACAAAAGATTTGAAAACTTTTTGGCATACTAGTGTGATGTTTTTTATACTTACTAAAATATTGGAAAGATAAGAATTTGTACATGGAAAGTTTAAATTTATAATAATATATAAAAATAAAATATGTTCAAAAACATATCAAAACTATTTAATTATATAGTCTTATTTTAAAATAATATATATTAATCCAAATACAATATGTACATTTTTGGTAATCATAAAAGTGATTAAAACTCTTGTAGATACACATATATAACGATTAGTAATAAAATCCTGAATAAAACAGAAGATATAAAGTTTTTAAAAGATGTCAAATGCCATTTAAGGCAAAGGATCTCAATAGTAGCATATAAACTTTATAATATTGAAAAAAAAGATATCTCATAAAGTCTAAATTATTAAAAATTAAGAAAACAAATTATTCAAAATTATCAAGGGGCAATGTTATTTTTGAATTTAAATTTTAGACATAATATACAAAATATGAAGGTATACTATGTTTGTGAGGGCCACCAATTCGTTGAATCCATCCTTAGAGTAATTCGAATTATACATAGAAAGTTTATTGATATATATGCCTCGAACGTACACATGAAGTTAGCATTTATGAAGGAGAATATTTTTATATTGGCCTTATTTGTAAATTGTTGGGGACATGTAGCATATAAAGAACTTCCCGTCATCATTGATTAACCTCCTCCGCACCGAACCATCATATTAAGCTAATTCTTTAATATATTTTACAAATCCTCCCCATTAAAAGGTAAGTCAATAATATACACTAATCTCTTCGGTCAAAGCACAAAGATTTGAACAAAAAGTAGTAATTTGGTGCCTAAAATATTACCTTGAATTCTAATTTATTGGTCGATATAAATCATATTGTTTGGAGTAAGGCCAAGCGACAACTCTCTAAACTACAATCCCATAAAAGTTTTATAGAAAGAAAATGAAAAAATTTTAAGTTTTTATATAAAAGTCATAACTTTTAACAAATAAAAGTTAGAAAGGATTTAAAATTATTTTCATGAATTATTTTTAATTCATGCTAACATATTTTTTTTTGTAATTAATTCTTACCAAAATATTTGAAAGATAAGAATTTATACATGGAAAGTTTAAATTTATAATAATATATAAAATATGTCTAAAAATATATCGAAGCTATTTAATTGTATAGTCTTATTCTAAAATAATATGTATTAATCCTAGTAGCATATGAATTTTATAACATTATATATAAAAAAGGTATCTTGTAAAGTCCAAACTTATTAAAAGTTAAGGAGATAAATTGTCCAAAATTATTAAGGGACAACATTATATTTGAACTTAGATTTTACATACAATATAGAAAATAGGAAGGTATTATATTTGTGCAGGCCACTAATCTATTGAATTTGTCTTTAGAGTAATTTGAATTATACACATAAAATTAGCACTTGTAGAGGATAATATTTCAACAATAACCTTACTTGTAAACTACTAAGGACATGTGTAGCAAATAAGGAACTTCCCATTGTCACTAATTAACCCCCCATGCCAAACAACCTTAATTATGCTAATTCTATAATATATTGCAAATTTCATCTTTTGCATATATCAAAGCTAGATTTTCCAATCCTGCATATTAAAAGGTAAGTTAGTATTATACATTGATCATAGCAATTTGGTGCCTAAAATATTACCTTGAGTCCTAATTCATTGGTCTATATAAATCGCATTGTTTGGTGTAAGGGCCAAACCATAACTCTCTAACTTGTAGTTGTTATTGTCATCTCTCCTTGTCCTTTCTCAAACATGTCAAGAAAGAGTTTGGAACTCACTTACATCACCAACGAGAAAAAGAGAAAAGAAAGTCTTAAGCAGAGGAAGAAGGGTTTGCTGAAGAAGATAAGCGAAATTAGTGTGCTTTGTGATGTTAAAGCTGCTGCTATAATATGTAGCCCTAATGATCCCGTGCCAAATGTTTGGCCATCCCCTGAGACATTTGAAAAGGTATTCTTGCAATTTAAAGAAGAGGACAAGATGGAGCAAAACAAGAAAATAATGGTGAACCAAGAAAGCCACCTGAGTTGGAGGGTCGCTAAGGAAAGATTGAATTTGAATAGGCTGAAGAACGAAAATCGTCGCAATGAAATTAAACTCTCTATGTTTCAACAACTTGGTGATGATAAGCAGCATATGCATCAAATGAATATAACTGAGTTAAATGAGCTGTTGTGGGTAATTGATGAGAAAATGCAGAATCTCCATTTGAAGCTGAAGGAGAAAGCTAAAAGTCCAGACCAAGTGGAAGGAGCAGCAGCAAATGGGGCTAGCTCGAGCGGAGCAAATGCACAGGCATCTGATAAGGAGCAAAGAACTGCAAACACATAAATCTAGAAAGCATGCAGTTGCAAGAAATGGCTTATGGGTCTGATGAATGTTCATGAGGTGCAATAGCTATTTGGTGATATATCTTGACATAAACAAAATGAATATAAGTTATTGCGGGTCTTGGTTATACTTCCATAATTTTTTATGTTTGATTATAATTTCCTTTAATTTGTGTCGTGTGTTTCTATTTGGTTATTCAAGAATACTTTTGCTTTACAATTGTTTAGACTCCTTTCCAGAAAATATTAAATGTCATATTCCGATAGAAGCTGGATCTGATCTTTGAAAGAAGAAAAACTTATGATGTTTACCGATATTTCATTTGAGTTTTGTTAATTTACATCGTACAACTATTGTTGATTTGACATTAACACAGGTAAACCATCATTGTTATTGGACCATTCTTAGTCTCTTGAGTTATATTTATCTGAAACTTCTAATCGCCAATAAAGACTTAAAATATTGACTTATTATCAATTACTACCATCATTATCTTTAATTGAATATTTTTCCAATCACACCTAGTTAATTTAATTATTAACTTTTAGCCTAATCCTATATATCACTTAGGTGTAAATTAAATTTATATTATCACTCACTTATATATTACTATATTATCACTCACTTATATATTACAATGTTAATAAAAATTGTTAAAATATTTTTATAATTAATAAAGATTTAATGACCTATCATTTCCTTTTTTAATTAACAGTGTGAATTTTTTTAATACTGACAATAGATTAAATAATACTAACAATAGATTAAATTCAAACTTTTCATTTTGAATCTGCAAATATGCTCTTTTCCATGTGATTTTATTCAACATGAATGTTAAAAGTAGTCATTTGTACTTGTAGTCGTTAGCTATTGATTGTTTTTGTATTTGTAGTCATGACAATGAAATGAAACTAGCTATGTTTCAATTCATACTAGATTTATTTATAAAATTATTTATGAAACTAAGCCTAAATGATATGAATTTCAACTCCTTTTGCAATTCTGACTTTAGCATCATATTATGTAAATTATGTATTTATGTAATTTTTATATAAAATATAAAGTATGGTATAGAATTATATCTTCTAAGAAAAAATATAAAATAACCTCTTCAACGATAGGGTGGTTAGATTTTACCACTTTCTATTTTAGAAATTTAGAAATCATTGTCTTAAACTTCATAAAACTTGAAATTAATATGCATTCTCTACTTAATTAACTATTTTATTAAATTATATAATTTTTTTAAAAACCTTTTAAAAAAGAATCACAATATTATAGCATATTAGTTTATTTTGTCAATTTTTCATATATAATTTTGCCACTAATTTTTTTATTTAATTTAAATTCTATATATTTAATTTAATGCCTATTAATTATATAATATAAAAATTATTTAAAAAATGAAGGTAAACTAATATATTATAAATTATGATTTTTATTTAAAATGATCATCAACCAATTATATAATATAATAAAATGGTAAATTAAGTTGATAATTTGTGTTAATTTTAAGTTTTGTCTAATTTGGGAGTGATTTTCAAGTTTTCAATGTTGAGAAGATAAAATCCAACCACTCTAAAATTAAAAGAAGTATTTTGTATTGTTCTTTAACTTTTTTTTATATTTTTTATGCAAGGAGAAAGATGATGGCTCTCTCACTCTTCTATAGAAAGAAAAGTAAAGTATTCACACATTATCCTGAATGTTCTACAATTCAGGTCTATCTTGCATATATTGAATAATCGTGACCATCAAGACCAATCTTCTCATAAATATTAAGTAATTAAGATGAACTCACTACTCGAGGATCCCACCTAAGCAATATATACATGTACGCGCACATATACACACACTCTTATAATTCTTGATTTTGCAAAATATTAGTTCTTAATATTAATGATATATGTACATGGAGAATGATAAAAGAACACTACTCTTTATAATATTAAATAAAAAAAAAGAAACCTTCAATTTAATTTTCCTCCTTTATGTCTTCTAGACTCTCAAAGAATAGTTTAAGAGTTAGTGTAACATTTAACAAACGAATTCGAAACATATTGTTGGCTTAACAGTTGTTTCTTAATTAACTTCATATATGACTTTGCTAGTTTTACCCATGATTTTTTTGTGCTAATTATACATATTTTTCATACTTAGTCAAGATTAATACATTACCCCTCATTTGGAATAGTTAAAAGTAAGACTTTATTTCATTTTACAATGATTTTTTTAATGGTGTTTAGTTTTAAGTTAAAATTTATTTTGTTTCATTTTTAATTCTTATTTTAATTACATTATCAAATCCATTGAATTTAATTATTAAAGATTTCACTAGATTTAATTTCAGTTGTCTTAAAATACATGTTATATCAAAAGTTTTACCCTCTTTCATATCATACAATGATATCATCAAAATTCAATTTTTAATTGAATTGTATATATTTTTTAATATGTTACAAATAAAAAAAATATATAAATGAATTAAAGACATTATTTTTGATACACTTTTCAAAATAAAATTAAAATATTTTTATTCAAATAAAGTAAAATCAACTTTAAAAATTTTTGTGTCCAAATGAACCCTTAATTTTTATGATCATGAAAAAAAAGTAACTGATGACAAATTTTTTTCTAAACTCACTGCCAACCACCAACTATGAAGATAAGTTGAGGATATGCAACTGTCTATTTAATTTGGTGTATATATCTGTTGGTAAAAACGGGATCCAAGTAATATGTAACAAAAACTTAAATTTTTTTTATATTAATATTTCCAACACATGTGATTAAATAAAATTCTATAAGTAATCAAGTAATTTATTGAATCTAAATTTAGGTTTCAGATATTAAAAATAAAATTATCTTATGAATATTATTAAATAAATATTAAGATTTAAATTTGATTATTGTCTATATAAGATAATTTCATACTATCCCCTATCCTTTTATGATCACATCATTAAAAAATTATTAAAACTGAATGAATCTTGGGAAAAAAAATTATTTGCTATTAATTTTTAATGACATGTCATCCTTTTATGAAATTTGTAATTTGTAGTATATAAATAAAAATTACAATTCATATTCTAATTTTTTAGTCACACTTTTATAATTTATACATGTTTTATGTATACTAGCATAAAAAGTTACAATCCCATTAAAGTTTCATAAAAGAAATTGAAAAATTTTAACTTTTTATATAAAAGTCACAACTTTTAACAAACAAAAGTTGCACAAGATTTAAAAGCATTCTGGCAAACCAGTACGATTTCTTTTTTTCGTTTTCATTAAAATATTTTTCTTGGTAATCAATTCTTATCATAATATTTGAAAGATAAGAATTTATACATGGAAATTCTAAATTGATAATAATATATAAAATATTTCTTAAAATATATCAAAACTATTTAATTGTATAATCTTATTCTAAAATAATATGTATTTATCCTAGCAGCATATGAACTTTATACCATTGAAAAAGAATGGTATCTTGTAAAGTCCAAAATTATTAAAAGGTAAGGAGATAAATTGTCCAAAATTATAAGGGACAACATTATATTTGAATTTAAATTTAAATTTTGCACACTATATACAAAATAGGAAGTTATTATGTTTGTGTGAGCTACTAATTTTTTGAATCTATCCTTGGAGTAATCTGAATTATACATAGGAAGTTTAGCGATATATATTTCTCGAACTTGTATACACATAAAGTTAGCATTTATAGAGGATAATATTTCTACAACAACTTTATTTATAAACTATTAAGGACATATGCAATAAATAAGGGACTTTTTATCATCACTAATTAACCTCCCCCACACCAAACCACCCTAATTAAGCTAAATTCTATAATATATTGCAAAATTCATCCCTTGTATATATCAAAGCAAGATTTTCCAAATCCTCCATATGAAAAAGTAAGTTAATATTATGCATTGACCTCTTCGGCCATAGCACATAGATTTGAATATAAAATGGCAATTTGGTGCCTAAAATATTACCTTGAGTCTTAATTTATTGACCTATGTAAATCACATTGTTTGGAGCAAGGGCTAAACCACAACTCTCCAATTTGTGCAATTGTTGTTGTCGTTCCTCCTTTTCCTTTCTCAAACATGTCTGGAAAGAATCTAGAACTTACGACTAAGAGAAAAACAACTTTCAAGAAAAGGAAAAAGGGTTTGCTAAAGAAAATAAGCAAAATTAGTGTCTTCTGTGATGTTAAAGCTGCTGCTATGATATATAGCCACCAGATGTTTGGCCATCTCCTGAGACATTCCAAAGAGTATTTTCACAATTTAAGGAAAAGAATCAGATACAGTAAAAAAAAAGAAAACAATGGTGAACCAAGAAAGCCATGTAAGCCAAAGAGTCACTAAGGAAAGACTGAATCTGAATAGGCTGAAGAATGAAAATCATGACAATCAAATTAAATTCTCCATGTTTCAGCAACTTGGTAGTGATGAGCAGCTTATGCATTAAATGAATATGAATGAGTTAAACGAGTTATTGTGTGTAATTAACGACAAAATGCAAAATCTCTATTTGAGGCTAAAAGAGAAAGCTAAAAGTCTAGACCATGTGGAAGCAGCAGCAGTGGCAGCAAATAGGGCTAGCTTGAGCAGAGCAAATGCACAAGCATCTGATGAAGAGCAAAAGGCTGCAAACACATAAACCTTAAAAACATGCAATTGTAGGAAATAGCTTATGGATTTGATGAATGTCCATAAGGTGCAATAATATTTAGTGATGTTTGATCTTGACATAGACAAAATGAATATATGTTATTGTAGGTCTTGGTTGTAATTCCAGATTTTCTTACGTTTGATTATAATTTCCTTCAATTTGTGCCGCGTGCATTTTTATTTGGTTATTCAAGAATACTCATGTATTACAATTGTTTAGACTTCACTGGTGTTTCTAGAAAATATTACATGCTGCATTCCAATAAAAGCTGGATTTGGTCTTTAAAAGGTGACAAACTTATGATATTAATCAATATTTCACTTAGGCTCCGTTAATTTACATCTCACAGCTATTGTTAATTCGACATTAACAATGGCCAAGGTAAACCATTGTTACTATTTGACTATTCTTTGCCCCTTAGGTCATGGTTTAGTCGGAACTTCTGATTAGCAATAAAAATTTAGAATATTTACTCATTATCAATTACCATGAAATGACTATTGAGAATTGCCTGTAACTAATAATTTTCAACCAATCACACTTGGTTATTTTAATTATTAACATTTAACCTAATTCTATATGTCACTTAGGTTTAAATTAAATCTACACTATCACTCATTTATGTATTATCATATTAATAAAAATTATTAAATTATTCTTGTTATTAGTAAAGATTATTAACTTTTTAATGACTTGTCATTTCCATTTTGTAATTGATAGTATAAAATATTTTATACTAATAATAAATTAAATTCAAACTTTTCATCTCGAATCAAATTTGTTCTTTTTCATAAAATTGTATCTGACATCAACTTTAGAGTAGTCATTTGTATTTATAGCCGTTAGTTATTGATTGTTTTTGTATTTGTAGTCGTGACAATGAAATGAAACTAGCTATGCTTCAATTCATTTTAAATTTATTTATAAAATTATTTATATAACTAAGCCTAAATGACATGAATTTCAATAATTTTTGTGGTTCTAACCAATGATAACTTTATCATTATATTATATAAATTATATATTTATATAATTTTTAGATATAAAATATAAAGCATGATTTAGAGTCATATCTTTTAGAGAAAAAATATAAAATACCCTCTTTAATTATAAGGTAATTAGATTTTACTTCATTTTATTTTAAAAACTTAAAAATCATCATGTTAAACTTTATAAAACTTAGAATTAATATCTATTGTTAACTTAATTAACTATTTTATCAAATTATATTTTTTTATTTTTTAATAAGAATCACAATATTATAATATATTTGTTTAATTTATCAAATTTTCATATATAATTTTATCACTTATTTTTTATTATTTGATTTAAACTCTATATATTTAATTTAATACCTATTAATTATATAATATAGAAATTATTTGCCAAAAGAGACATATTATAATATTATGATTCTTGTTTAAAAAGATCTTTAACAAACTAAATAATCTAATAAAATGATAAATTAAGTTGACAATGTGTTTTAATTTTATATTTTGTATAATTTAGAGAGTAATTTTCAAATTTTTAAAGTTGAAAGGATAAAATACAACAATTCCAAAATTAAAAGGAGTATTTTACATTTTTCTCCATCTTTAATTTATATTCTTTGTGCGAGAAGAAATATGATGGCTCTTTCTCTCTCTCTCTCTTCCGTAAAAATGAAAATAAATAATTCACACATTGCCCAAAATGTTCTATGCTACATATCTATCTGGTATATATTGAATAATCAAGAACATCTAGACTGATCTTTTTATAATAAGGATTCAATAATTAAGATGAATTCATTACTCAGGAATCCTGCGCAAGCAATATATCTATATGATTCATGATTTTGCAAAACATTGGTTCTTACTATTAATGGTATATCTAAATGGAGAATGATAAATGAAAACACTGTTTTTTACAAAATTAAATAACAAAAAGATAACCCTTAATTTAATTTTCTTCCTTTTTATTTTCTATACTCTCAAAGAATAGTTAAAGATTCAGTGTACACTCAACCTACATTTGGAATAGTTAAAAGTAAGATTTTATTTTATTTTCAAATAATTTTTCTAAATGGTGTTTAGTTTTAAGTTAAAAGATATTTTATTTCATTTAAAATTCTTATTTTAATGATCTTATCAAATCTACTGAAATTATTAAGAATTACACTAGATTTAATTTCATTTGCCCTAAAATACAAGTTTTAGCCCCTTCATAACATACCATGATACCATCAAAATCTAATTTTTAATTGAACTATATATATTTTTCAATATGTTACAAACAAAAGAATTCACTTATAAATAAATTTAAAACATTATTTTTTATATAATTTTTAAACATTAGAATTCATTTATAAATAAAAATAAAACATTTTTATTCAAATGAAACAAAATCAATCCTAATTTTTTTTGTCCGAATGAACCCTTAATTTTTATGAATATGAAAAAAAAGTAACTAATCACAAATTTTTTTCTAAACTCATTGCCAGCCACCAACTGTGAAGATAAGTTAAGGAAATGCACCTGTCTGTTTAATTTGGTGTATATATCTATCGGTAAAAACAGGATCCAAGTAACACATAATAAAAATTAAAAATTTTTTTAGATTAATATTTCTGAGATGTGCAATTAAATAAAATTTTAAAAATAATCAAGTAACGTATTGAATCTAAATTTAGGTTTTACATATTAAAAATGAAATTATATTATGAGCCTTATCAAATACATATTTTTAATAAGATTTAAACTTGATTATTGTTTATATAAAATAATTTTATAGTATCGTCTATCCTTTTGTCATCACATCAATAAAAAAATTATTAAAACTTGATTAATGTTAGTAAAAATTTTTATTTACTATTAATTTTTAATGACATATCATCTTTTTATGAAATTTGTAATTTGTGATATATAAATTAAAACTACAATTCATATTCATATCTTCTAATTTTTTAGTGACACTTTTATACATGTTTTATGTGTAATAACATAAAAAGTTACAATCCCATTAAAGTTTTATAAAAGAAATTGAAAAATTTTAACTTTTTATATAAAACTCACAACTTTTAACAAACAAAAGTTGCACAAGATTTAAAAACACTTTGGCATACCTTTATGATTTTTTTTAATCCCTACTAACATATATTTTTTTTGGTAATCAATTCTTACCAAAATATTTGAAAGATAAGAATTTATACATGGAATGTTTAAATTTATAACAAAATATAAAATATGTCAAAAAATATATCAAAACTATTTAATTGTATAGTGTTACTAAAAAATAATATGTATTAATCCCAGTAGCATATGAACTTTATATCATTGAAAGAGAAAAGGTATCCCGAAATGTCTAAAATTATTAAAAGTTAAGTAGATAAATTGTCCAAAATTATCAAGGGATAACATTATATTTGAACTTAAATTTAAATTTTGAAGACAATATACAAAATGGGAAGGTATTATGTTTGTGTGGGACCCTAATTTGTTGAATCCGTCTTTGGAGTAATTTCAATTATACATAGAAAGTTTAGTTATATGTATTTCTCGGACATGTTTACACATAAAGTTAACATTTATAGAGGATAACATTCCTAGAATGACTATATTTGAACATATGCAACAAATAAGGAACTTCCCATCTTCATTAGTTAACCTCTCTCGCACCAATGTTTCTTGAAAGTCTTTGCATTTCTTTACATCTCAGATTCAATTCTAAATCCTTGTATGCATGAGTTTAATCGATTAGTAGTCACTATTCCAATCACAAAAAAAAAGAAAAAAAAAAGAAAAGGGAAAAGAAATGCCTTCCGGTTAGCCTTAAACCTGATCATCTTGTAACTTTCCCTGTCCATAGTTGTTCTCATTTTCCTTTTATGTTCTTCTCAGTTTTATCGACTCTTTTTGAGGCTTTGCATTTTGTCACCTGAAAATTTGCATGCATGTATGGAGTGGTTAGAAATAACCGATTTTTTGGCCTCTATAAAAGTTTATATTTTGTACAAAATTGCTACAAAAAAAGTTCTCATAATGAACTTATTTGGAAAGTTTATCTAAAATTCATATATTATTTCCTTGCTTATGTTCTTCTATCTGATGCTTCAGTTATACTCTGGACTTACATGGAATTCTCTTTTACAAAAATTCCTTTGCCATTTACAGATAAAATACATCAAAAGAAATGCGCGGTTTTCCCATTCCACCCGTGGGATCCAAAAGAAAACAGAAGACATGGGATTGTACAATGGGTTCCACACACCAAGAGCTTGCCAAAACGGCAGCAGAGCACCTACAATTTGCCGGTGATTACTGCATTTTATCAGAAGATGCTGGTGAAATAATGGAAGTGGACATGATTAAGGATGGTCAAAAGCTGTATTTGGTTCATGAAAGACAATAGAGATTTATACTGATTTTCAATTCAATGGTCATTTGTTGTTTTTGTTTTATGTTGAGCGCAATTTCTTAGAAGTGCTTAAATTATCATATCACTGTAAGTGGAGCTATTGGGAGTCCAAGTAGGTGGTGTAAGAAAGCAAATTAATCAACACTCTCCAGGAAAATATAAATAAAACGTTCTCCATAATAACTGACAATTAATTCCAACACTGCTGAAGGAGTAGTATAAGTGATACTATTACTGGCTTTGATCTTAGTGTATGCCATTGGGTTTGACATTCCAGGAGAACCTGTGGAAATACATTCCTTATGGAAATAAGAACCTGATGATGATCAATATATTAGAAGATGCCGAGTGTGCTAAGAGTAAGCAGTCAGAATCTGCATATCTCTCAGAATTCCAAGAGATAACCGGAAATCTTGTAACCACAAGAGCATTGGCTTTATAGATTTTTGATTACATGTTCACTTAATTTTTCTTGGTAGCTCTGTTGATCAGGTGCTTATGTAGATTGAAAATGATCAAAAGCTGATAATTTGTTGTAAGATTACCTTGTTCTTCAAAGAGCTTCTAAAAATCATATAAAAGAAACAGAACCAATAGGAGGACCTTGTTTTGCAACCGAAGGCTTTTAAATTAGGCCAAAGTTGACAAGTCAGAGACAATCCAGTCTCACTATCAGATAGTGAACCCACAACACGTATCACAAACAGCATCTACAAATACAAATGAAACTGAGAATCAAACCAAACAGGACCTTGTTTTGAAAACCTCGCCGTACAGGACAGCATAGGGGCCTAAGGACCCGAACATAAGGGCATATCCCCACTTTGAACGATAAAATTACATTTTCACCAGGTGATCTTCTGATACTGAAAGCTCCAGTTTGATTATATCACACTTCCAAATTAAGATTAGTAGAAGTGTTGAATTTGTCTAAAGTGCTTCTGGGCTGCTACATTAGCAGCACTTGAAACATCATCTCGCTTGCTATCCAACGCGATCTCGCCGGCCACTGCCACTGCAGAGCAGTGTGATCGAGAAGCAGCTCAAAAGAGGCACGCTTAAGACGATACTCACTCCAAGTCTAATATTCATGGCTAAGTTTAATGTAAGATCTTCTTCTTAATCTGAAAGAATGACGGCGGAGAGCTGAATTTATAATAAGGAAACTATGCACATAAAAAGTCTCTTGCGTGGTAAATAAGTCAGAGACAGGAAGAATCCTGGTGCTTGCGTCTTGTCAAACAAGCACCAATTCAAAATTGGAGAACTAATTGAAGATAAAGTGAATGGTAGACAGGAAGGAAATTCCTCCTTTCTTTTAGATGTTGTCACAACTCACAAGTTTGAAATGTTAAAAGAAAAGATAACCTACGACTGATCAGAGCAGGGAGATTCAGATATAAATCATATGAGTGGCAATTGAGTTTGGGGACGTATGGAACTAAAATGTCGCATCATCTTTCAATTCTAATATATTTGGCGGGAATCATTTTGTAGTAACTTACAGTTATTTTGAGGGAATTCATATTGAAACGTTGAAAAGTCAAACTAGTCCATCTGAATATTTTTCATGTGGTGGCAAATGGCAAAGGGAATTTTATTTTATTATCAAGAGCCAGGTGGCATTGAATTTAAGTTTATTGTATTTGTAAGTTTATGGATGAATTAATAACTCTTTTTTATCACAAAAAATATTTATTTTTGGGATATAAATTACTCTCTAATTAAAAAAAAACTTTTAGTATTATATTAACATTAAAAATTCGGTGATATTTTTGTACAAATATTATTAATTATATTATTTTTCTAATTCACTAATTTGATTTGATAGAAAATTATCTGTTATTTTGAGAATTGTATAATTTTTCATACAAATAAAAATCAGATTATTGAATTGAAAAAATAATATATTTAATAATATTTGTATAAAAATAGTATTAAATTTTTAGAAAGTTTTTCTAATTTTGAAATTGTTACATTTACTATGCACAATATTCAATTTTTAGACTCAGTAATTTTATGGATGTTCAACTTTCTAAGAAATTAAATATATTTATTATTTACTAATTCAAATAAAAATATAAATTTTAATATATTAAAAATAATTTGACAATAAAAACAATTAACATCTTAATAAGTGGAATTCCCGTAATACTGCCCTTAGAATTAATAGTTAAAATTATGTATAAGCCTCAAATTGTACCGAACTTTTGTTATGCTAAAAAACTTAAGGAGAAGTGTTAAGTGTTAGCTAGTGGTTGTAAAATTGAGAATTATTGGTTTTAAATAGAACGGCTCAAATTTGGGTAATTTGTGAATTTTATTTTATTTTATTTTCAATTGTCTTTTTTGCATAATGGTGGTCCCGAATCTCTAACCCTTTTTTGGCGCTACGACAAAAGATCAACGACCGATATCAAACTTTCTCCCAACTGGGGTATTTCTTTCCCGCAGAAGCCATGTATAATGACTAAAATACCCTGCACTCACTTCACTACATTCTCGGAATCTCTAATTGCGCGCGCAATCTGGGAATTAGTTGGTTGAAACCCCCTGAATCTTCCTGCGTTCCCTTCTTTCTCTCTCTACATATGCATTTGTAGCTCCGACCATGTCTTCTTCTCTCGTCGAAGCCCGTAGAAAGAGACCACGAAGCTCCAAGAACTTCATGTTCCACTCCTTCGCTCTCCCTGGCGTCCCCATCGCTCCAACCGGATCATTCAGAGAAAATGTTCGCGTCTTTTTTGAAGAATGCGCAGAAATCGAAGGCTACTGTGTCCATAATATGCCGCTCTGGCGTACCCAGCTATATCACAACTCCGGCGTCAGGGTCCCTCTCTACACTGTCTCAGACGACGTCTACTCCTCCGAGCGTCCGTTTTGTCGCCAATGCTCTCGCGTTGGTTAGCCCCAATCTTGACTTTCAATTTCGATTTCTTCTTCATTTATGTGAATTTCAACTGGTCATTCATGAAACATGTAGGTGAAATTTGCACAGAATATTTTGATTTTATCTTTTCTTTCTTGTCAAGTACTGGTTCGTTTCAATTTTACGGCTTTTCTAAAGTTAATTTGATTATTTATCAAGTTCTGTTTTCTGAAATTCACTTGGGCCGGGGCTTAGGTTGGAGCAAACATTTTGTATCGAAGAGAACTTATCATTTCATAATCCCAGAGGACAATGAATGGAATGAACCATTAGGTGATGGGGCTCTTGATGGTAAGAAGCATCTCTTGCATGGGATGGTTCATTGCAATGGGCATGGGCATCTACTCTGCATCAATGGCGCTGCTTCCAAAAATATCCGTATCATAGAATTCATGAATATCTGGGACAGAATCTGCACACTTCTTCGAACGAGGTAGTGGAGATAATCTTTGTTCTATCAAATTTGTTAATTAGTCGAACAAGAGTGTACTCATTTTTTCCCCCCGTGCCAGGAAAATCACGGTTGGAGATGATCTAAAGATGAATTTCCGGGATGTTCGATTACTCTATGGAGTTGCTTATGGGCATTCTTGGTATGGTAACTGGGGATACAAATTCTTCCGGGGAAGGTTTGGAGTAACAGAGCAGAAATATAATGCAGCAATCGAATTTCTCAGTCTGCTTGATCTTAAGCAGGTCATTAAACATTTTCGTAACACAGATTGCTACAAAGAAATCAAAAAAATAATTCGAGTCTACAGACATATGAGTGGAACCAAATTAATCACAATCAAGGATCTTCTAAGATTTATTCTTAACAACAAGTCTCATTCCTCAGCTCTTTACCCAAGAAAATCAGCCTTGCCAAAAAAGTTTAGCGCCGAAGTGGTCAATATGGATAGTAGATGGCCTCCATGGAGACTAGAACAAGCAGCTCAGGTAATAGTAGATTCACTAAAAGAATACACAGAAAATTCAGGTTCTTGTGAGATGAGACGTGAAGATTTGAGAAATGCAGTTGAAGCTCACATTGATGACCTAGACTTACTGGATTATGTGTTGAAGTCACTGGACAATATTAATTATGTTATCGTTGGATCGCATATAGTGTGGAGTGAGAAGGATCCGATCATTGGGAGGATCAAATATACTGTTAGTGAGGTTGGCAATGTATCTACAGCCCGGGACCCTGAACCTGAGCCACGTACTGATGTTGGGAGTCTTTCCTGTCTGCACAAGAATGTACTATTGAGTTATCCAGATGCAAAACAAGTAGAAATAGCAGCACAGAATATTCTTAACTGCAGATGTTTTATGAAGGAGTGGGCAGTAAGTAATGAAGATGAAACTGGACAGTTGACTTTTATTTGTCATTTTAGACCAAATTTTGGTGACAGGAGCTCATATGAACAGAATCGAGAAGCACCTCCCGGTGAGTTTGTCGTGGTTCCACTAAATGCTACTGTGGGAGATTTGAAGCGAGCAGCTGAGAGTGCTTTAAGCGACACTTACTGCATCGCGGAGGGACTGAAGGTGACAGAAATTAAAGGATTGGTTGGATCGAGTGATGACCAAGAGCTTTCAAGAGTACCTAGGGAAGTTGAACTTAGTGGAACTAGTGCAGGTTTGAGCACTTCATTTAGATATCAAGGTCGGGATCAGGCTGATCGGAAGGTGGTGAGATGTATATGTGGGGCTGAAGATGAAGATGGTGAGAGAATGGTGGCTTGTGATGTGTGTGGGGTATTGCAGCACACGCGCTGCAGAGGCATACATGATTCTGAGGCAGGGACACGATTGTTTGTGTGCTCATGGTGCTGTGACTGACATGAGAGATAGCCCAAAAAGATAAAAGATATACTTCAAGTTATAAAATATCTTACAGTTGGAGTATACAAGAATTTTTGAAAAGATACATGCTTCTGCAAAACAATGTGATTTCATTTATCACTCAATTTTTTTGATGACAGGTTCCTGAGGTAGTCCGAATATCTTGCAAACGTACATTTCAGTGCATCTTCAGTTCTTTCAAGGATGATAAAAAGGAACAAGTCTAGCGGGTACTCTGTCCTATAGTGGCAATTGTGGTAATCCTCACTCGGACTACAATATTACAATTTTGGTAGCTGATCTTCCAATCCGAGATCATAATGATATAGTTCATGGTCCTAACACTGCAAGATGTGATCCATTACAATACATTCAAGCCATGCATCATGATCTGTTTTTACAGTAAAAGACAAAAATTACTTTGATACAGGAACGAAATTACATTTTATTGTCCTCGGTCTTATTTGGTTACTTCATAAGTATCGATAGTTTAGGAAACTATTAGAAGGGAGTTGTTAGCTTTGGTGCTTCTTTTTTTGCATTAATGTGTCGATGAGGAACAATTTTGCCTACATCATGCCCATCGGAAGTTTTTTGTTTTTAAATTGGATGAAAAAAAACCTGTGCAATAATTAGTTACATGCCTAAATATAAGACTCTGGTTTTGAGATTTTCAAGGTGTGCGTATTCAATACGTATTACCGGAACCGTTCACCAACACAAGCAGCCGTGACCGACGGACATGGGTCATGTATAAGACCACGAATTTCGAAAGGGCAAAGAAAGACAAATGAAACAATACGAACGTGGGCTTCCTCGGAAGCTTTTTCAATTTATATATTAGTACACAAATAGGCAACAATTACAAAATGGTTCTTTTCACTATTGGGCTGACGACGTTTAGAGGCAAGCCTCCTTTGTTGTTGATGGCTAATGAGGTTTGTTGTCAGTGTGGTGATGAAGCCCTAAAATAAATTAAGTTTTTTTGAAAAATTAAAAAAGAATTAATTGATAGACTAAATTAATACAGTTAGTGAAGATGTTTGATTAGAATATATATATATATATATATATATATATATATATATATATATATATATAAAGAATTAATTGGTAAATCGGGCAATCAGTGGTGAGAAAAGAGAATTGATTTATTTATTATCGAAAAATTTAAAAGGGAAAAAATTAAATTTTAAGTGTTACTTTTTATATTTATTTTATCTATAAATATATAAAATTAAGTTATCCTTCAACAAATTTAAATTAATCACAAAATTATTTTAGTTGTCCAATTTCAATACCCTAAATAATTAATAACATTAAATATTTGTAAATAAATAGAAATTACTTGCACTATTAATATGAAATGAATATAAGAAAATATCATCAATTACGTAGAACATATTCAATTGTAAGTGTTCATTAAAAACCGTTGAAAGCAATTTTCTCTTGTTGAACATTTTTCTTATGTTTTCTTGCCATTAGATTTTTGGTTTATATGGGTAGTTTGTGTTCACATTTTTTTAATCATGTTCATTATAAATTAATTTTAAGTTAAATTAATAGTTACAAGTTATTATTCTCGCGTCACTAATTAGTTTTATAACTTCACTAATTGCTAGCCTTAGTCATTAGGGTTTGTTCACTCACCAAGGGGAAATGTTCTTTTAATTTGACAAAACAAATTTAATGATTCACAATAAAAGGAGCCAATCTCATTTATTTTTAAATAAATATATTTCATTATACTTAGTAAACGATTCTTATAGTAATAGTATATTATTATAATTATTACATCCTTATTTTATCAGATATGTATAAATCATGTAATACTAATAAATTTTAATTAAAAAATGCAAAAAGATACTATTATTTCATCATAAACAAAAATTGCAACATTGTGAATATTTGACTTAAGTGGCACTTATTATTTCTTGAAAATACTTATCTCTCAAACTCAAATTTACATCGGACTTCTATAATTTAAGACTTGTTAATCATGTATAGTGTATCTTTAACTATGGACTATTATTCTGTCCATAAACAATTTTTTGTTAATGTAGAAGAATTTAATATTAGTATTGTCATTGTAAACAACAACAACAACATTTTAGTATTGTTATTGTAAATTATATGTTGTTATTATTATTATTACTACTACTACTGGATGCAGTGTTATTGTTATTTGTTATACTATTTTTAAAATATAATAATTTAGAATTTATTTTATAAGAAGAATAATGAAAATGATTGGTATGTTCAATTAAACTAAATATTTTGTATATGAATTATGGGATAAAAATAAAAGTTGATAATTTAATGTACATGAGAACATGAATTTTATGAGAAATGAACAAGGAAAGTTTAGTAAAATCATAAAGTATAAGATTCTAAGTTATAATAAGTGAGTATTTGAGTATAAAAAAGATTTATAGACACTTTTTTGAAAATATCCTTGGGGCATTATTCCTCATTTTTAGGCTATTACCTTTCATTTCCTTCATTTTCCCCCTAAAACTTTTTTAACTTTTATACAACTCTTTCTACTCATCCCTTTTTTTTTCATCAAATTGAGCAAAAACAAAGTGTATTCTTCTCGAATTTTTCATCAAATTAAGGTAAAAACATTATTCTTATTGAGATTTCTCTTGATCTCTTCTTGAATTGATGATGGTTGGGGCTGTCTTGAATTTGGAAGTTTAATCAAGGAATTTTTTATTTTTAATGTGAATCGAGTTGATGAAGCATTAAATTTAACCTCTAATATTCTTTTTCATACTAAGTGAGTGGATCTTTTAGTTTAAATCCATTTATTTGAGGAATTATAATGATATTATTTAAATATTGGATTTTATGTGATTTTGTTTAAAATATGTTGATTTATAATGTTTGGATTGAATTTAATGATGGTGGAAGTTGATATAAAGTGTTAGATATATTTATTAATGGTTGGATAGGGGTTTGGTAAGTAATAAATGAGTTTGGATGGATTTTAATGATGAGTGAACAATAAAATTTTTGCAGAAATGAAAATATTTATTAAAATCGATTATAGAATCAATTTTCTTATCCAGAAGCAAAATTGAACATGTGAATTAATTCCATAATTGATTCTCTTGTTCCCAGAAATACAATTCATACATGAATCTATTCAAAATTGATTATCCTCTTCCAAAAATGAAAATTTTATTTTTAGTTAACTTTAGAATCAATTTTTCTCTTCTAGAATTGAAAAGTGCACCCTAAATCGCTTCTAGAAGCAATTCATCATGCCTTATTTTATTTAAGACTATTACCAACTACAATTGACTTTTTAGTGCATGTTCAACCCTTGAATTAATGTGTGAACATATTTATGATAATTTTTATATCTATTAAGCTTAGTTATGGCTATTATATTATGAGTTACATTGAAGAATGAACTTGTGGTGTGGTTTATAAAATGATACAAGACTTAAACATAATGTGACATAGAATGTATGATGTAATTAAGCTTGTTTATACAATTGTGTAATGAATTATAATGTATGGTCATGCAGAGAGGCATGGTATTGTACTAGTAATGTGGTCTATTATGAGAAATGAAAGCATTAAGTAAAAATGTGAATTAAGAAATGTGAAAGAGGTGATGCGAATACTAAACAATTAATTCCTAGTAGTATATTTGTGAAGGGTATAAGACTGGCCTTAAAAAGATAAAAATGGAAAGTATGTGAAATGCATAAAGTTAACTTAAGAGCTACAAGGTGGACATATGTATTTTACTATAAATCATTGCATAATGTGTTATGAACTTGAACTCTTATTGCCATTGGTTAATCTATTGCAATGTTGTGGCATTAATATAATTGTGGTTAAGCCTCTTAAGCCTATCTAAGTTCAAATTGATGATTATGAATGACTTATATGCTAAATATTACATTAGAGTGATTTAGTGGGTAAAATTTTTTTATTATTATATTCATTTATTGAAATATTCAATCACTAAATTCCGGATTTACTTCTTCATAGTTTATTTTGAAGATACACAGGTTAAGCCTTCACTTCTATCTCCTTTGAGCTAGATTTATTTGAAAGTCCCTTGATTTGGTTGTTAATAGCACTTGATGTTAATCGATAGATTATTTTTTTAAGACCTTATTCTATATATGAACTTAGGTAGAGAATTCAAACTTGATTTCCCTTTAGAATTAGTTAGAATGACTTATCCTCAACTAGTTAGAGTGACTTATCTTTAATTTGAAAGTGTTATAAGTAACTTTAATTTCCTCATATATTATAAAACCTTGTTAATGAATAAAATGCTCCTCCTTGTTGCTGTTTTATTTACTTACTTCTCAGTTAATTACATAGGGTGGCAACACTTAATTTGGTTTAGGTTGGTAGAAATCAAATACTAAGTTCTACATTGATCACAATTATATTAGACTTGTGAAATTGTTGTTGTTGTAAAGTGCATAGACATAATTGCAAAGTAATCTTTGTTGTTATTCTTATTCTTATTACTATTATTCAAACATTTCATTCAACTCTTAAATATTTAATGCAATACATGATTTATTTTAAAAATTTGTGGAAATATAAAATCATGAATAAATTTAAAAGTAATAGCCGAAAGTTTTTTATTCAAATGGCATTCGATATTTCTTGAAGGATTTGTAACTTTTTTTGTATTCAAAGTTTAATATTTGATTTTTGTATATGTATGTTTAATAATTTAATATATTTATCATTACCAAAAGAATGAAAAGTAATAATATAAACTATATGTAATTTATTTAGAGAGAAATAAAAATATTGTAATATTTGATACGAAAGTTACCTAAAAATGTAATCTTATATCATTTAAAAAGATATTACTATAAAATTTAGTCTTGTTATTCATTTTAAAGTAAAACGCAAACTTACTAGCCTAAGCAAATCAACCTAATAATGAGTTCATTGATACAAATTCAAATTTAAGACAACATTATATCATAAATTCGTTTGGAATAAATTACATATGTAAAACCCGGAAGCCCAGTGTTGTAATGTAAGCGAACTAAGAAAAAAAATAACGTTATAAAAAATAGTTAAATATTTTAGGATAGGACATATATATAAAATAATGCGGAAAATTTTCTTTAAACCAGTTACCAAAAAAAAAAAAAAATCCCGAGGGAGTAAGTTGAATTTCAAAAAAGAGTGGTTGTTATGAGAAACCAACTTTATATAACTTTAGCTGCCAATTACCGGTAATGGTCAAATTAGTTGATTGGGGTTAATAGACCCCAAAGACCATGTAGGGGTTGAAGCCTTGGTATGCATTCCCTCAGCAATGTACTGCCACCATTTCGTCAAAGTGTCAAGTTGTTCTCCTCGTTATTATAAATTATTAATGAAATTATTAAATAATTTTTAAATCATGTTATATAATGTATCCTCCATTTCTTTTTAATTATCATTTTATAAAAATATTTTTAATTTTCCTATTTAATTATTATCTTAAAAAATTAAGAATGCATTTATTATCCTTTTTTTTATCAAATATTGTCATAATTATTATAATAAATATTGATATTATATACATTGAAAGTGAGATTGAAAGTTGGATTGGCAAATGAATACAAAATATTAGGGTAAATTTATAAACTTCAATCCAATAAAAGATTCAAAATTTAAATTAGGATCTTACTTTTAGTACATATACCATATTTGCTTAATAAATGATTTAAACCTTTACATATAAATTAAATTTTAATAACTTATAAAGTAGTAAATCACAATGGTTTTCTTTTAAAATATAATCTATTTATTACTCTCTTTAATTTTTGTGCACTAAAAAGGAATAAAAGAAATATTTTAGAAAAAAAAAAGCAAATAAGTCCCTTGAAATATGATTTAGTATCACATAATCCCCTTAAAATTTAAAAATTTACAAATCACCTCCTTGAACTTTTTGAAAAAAAATAAAAATATTGGCAATTCAATGTAAAAAAAATAGAAAAAAAGGTAAGTAAATCACTCATAATTGTTTCTGAATTTTTTCAAGATAAACTTAACCAGATTTTGAATGAGATTTCTCCTAAAATAAAATATTAACAAAAGAATTGATTATGTAATACATTTATGATATAATCGAAAACAAGTACTCTGAGTAAATTACTACTGAAATTCCATTAAACTATTAGGGATAGTAGATATATACTTCTTTTATTTTTTTAGTAGTTCTTAGATTTTTATTGTACTAAAAAATAGTTAAAAGAAGTTATAAGTGGCTCATTTATGTCAATTTTTAATTAAAATTTTAATATTTTGACTTTTTTAAAAATTTAATGAGTTCATTTGTAAATTTTGAAATTTCAGAAAGTTATGTGACTCTAAGCCATATTTTAGGAGGCATATTTTTATTTTTCAATTAAAAAATTATTAAAACTATATTAATATTTGGAAATTTTTTTAATTATTATTAATTTTTAATGATATGTCATTCTTTTATGAATTTTATAATTTGTAAATTACAATTCATATTCACAATCTTCTTATTTTTTAGTTACAATTTTATGTGCGTTTTATGTATATTAACATAAAAAGTTTTGATCTCATTAAAATTGGATTGAAATATGGTCCACCGTTAATATAAAATAAATTTACACTATTATCCATGTATATATTATCATATTATTAAAATTTTTTTTACTATTGATAAAATTTTTTAATTAATATTTATTTTTTAATGAGTTGTTATCTTTTTATTCATTTATAATATGAAAAGTTTTATATTTACAATCAATCAAGTTTAAACACAAAAGTTTAATAAAAAATTTGAAAAAATTTAACTTTTTGTATAAAGGTCACAACTTTTAGTAAAAAAAAAAGTTACAAAAGATTTAAAAACTTTTTTGGCATACTAGTGCCATATTTTTAATTCTTACTAAAATATTGGAAAGATAAGAATTTATACATGGAAAGTTTAAATTTATTATAATATATAAAGATAAAATATGGTCAAAAACATATGAAAACTCTTTAATTGTATAGCCTTATTTTAAAATAATATGTATTAATCCAAATATTATATGAATTTTTTTAATAATTGTAGGAGGGGTTAAAACTTTAGATGTAGATGCACACATGTAATAACTAGTGATCAAACCTAAATGTACCTTCAAAAGATGGCAAATGCAATTTAAGGCAAAGAATCTTAATTGTAGCATATGAACTTTACAACATTGAAAAAAGGATATCTCATAAAGTCCAAAATTATTAAAAGTTAAGAAAATAAATTATTCAAAATTATCAAGGGGGAACATTATATTTGAATTTAAATTTTAGACATAATGTACAAAATATGAAGGTATATTGTGTTTGTGAGGGCCATTGATCCGTTGAATCCATCCTTGGAGTAATTCGAATTATACGTACACAGAAAATTTATTACTTATATGTCTCGAATGTGCACATGAAGTTAGCATTTATAAAGGAGAATATTTTTAGATTGGCCTTATTTGTAAATTGTTGAGGACATGCAGCATATAAAGAACTTCCTGTCATCACTGATGAACCTCCTCTGCACCAAACCATCATATTAAGGTAATTCTTTAATATATTTTACAAATTCTCCCTAGTAAAAGGTAAGTCAATAATATACATTAATCTCTTCAGTCAAAGCACATAGATTTAAACAAAAAGTAGCAATTTGGTGCCTAAAATATTGCTTTGAATCCTAATTTATTGGTCGATATAAACTATATTGTTCGGAGTAAGGCCAAGCCACAACTCTCAAAGTTACAATCCTATAAAGTTTTATAGAAGAAAATGCAAAAATTTGAACTTTTTATATAAAAGTTAGAAAGGATTTAAAAATATTTTCATATTATTTTTAATTCATGCTAAAATATTTTTTTTTGGTAATTAATTCTTAACCAAAATATTTGAAAGATAAGAATTTATACATGGAAAGTTTAAATTGATGATAATATATAAAACATGTCTAAAAATATATCGAAACTATTTAATTGTATAGTCTTATTCTAAGATAGTATGTATCAATCCTAGTAGCATGTGAACTTTATAACATAGTATAAAAAAAAGGTATCTTGTAAAGTCCAAACTTATTAAAAATTAAGGAGATAAATTGTCCAAAATTATTAAGGGACAACATTATATTTTAACTTAGATTTTACATACAATATACAAAATAGGAAGCTATTATATTTGTGTAGGCTACTAATCTCCTGAATCTGTCCTTAGAGTAATTTGAATTATACATAGAAAGTTTAGCAATATATATTTCTCGAATATGTATACACATAAAGTTAGCACTTATAGAAAATAATATTTTTACAATTACCTTATTTGTAAATTACTAAGGACATATGTAGCAAATAAGGAACTTCCCATCGTCACTAATTAACCCCCCATGCCAAATGACCCCAATTAAGCTAATTTTCTAATATATTGCAAGATTCATCTTTTGTATATATCAAAGCAAGATTTTCCAATCCTCCATATTAAAAGGTAAGTTAATATCATACATTGATCGCAGCAATTTGGTGCCTAAAATATTACCTTGAGTCCTAATTCATTGGTCTATATAAATCATATTGTTTGGAGTAAGGGCCAAAACATAACTCTCCATTTTGTAATTGTTGTTGTCATCCCTGCTTTTCCTTTCTCAAGCATGTCTAAAAAGAGATTGGAACTCACTTACATCACCAACGAGAAAAAGAGAAAAGAAAGTCTTAAGCAGAGGAAGAAGGGTTTGCTGAAGAAGATTAGCGAAATTAGTACCCTTTGTGATGTTAAAGCTGCAGCTATAATATATAGCCCTAATGATCCTCTGCCAGATGTTTGGCCATCCCCTGAGGCATTCGAAAGGGTATTCTCGCAATTTAAAGAAGAGAACAAGATGGAGCGAAATAAGAAAACGATGGTGAACCAAGAAAGCCACCTGAGTCAGAGGGTCGCTAAGGAAAGATTGAACTTGAATAGGTTGAAGAATGAAAATCGTCGCAATGAAATTAAACTCTCTATGTTTGAACAACTTGGTGGTGATAAGCAACATATGCATCAAATGAATATAACTGAGTTAAATGAGCTGTTGTGGGTAATTGATGAGAAAATGCAGAATCTCCATTTGAAGCTGAAGGAGAAAGCTAAAAGTCCAGACCAAGTGGAAGCAGCAGCAGCAAATGGGGCTAGCTCGAGTGGAGCAAATGCACAGGCATATGATGAAGAGCAAAGAACTGCAAACACATAAATCTAGAAAGCATGCAGTTGCGATAAATGGCCTATGGGTCTGATGAATGTTCATGAGGTGCAATAGCTATTTGGTGATATATCTTGACATAGACAAAATGAATATATGTTATTGCGGGTCTTGGTTATACTTCCAGATTTTCTTATCTTTGATTATAATTTCCCTTAATTTGTGTCGTGTGTGCTTTTATTTGGTTATTGAAGATTACTTTTGTTTTATAATTGTTTAGGCTCCTTTCCAGAAAATATTAAATGACATATTCTGATAGAAGCGGGATTTGATCTTTGAACGAAGAAAAACTTATGATGTTAATCAATATTTCATTTGAGTTTTGTTAATTTACATCTTGCAACTATTGTTGATTTGATATTAACAATGGTTGAGATAAACCATTGTTGTTATTGGACCATTCTTGGTCTCTTGGGCTATGGTTTATCTGAAACTTTTGATCACCAATAAAGATTTAAAATATTGACTCATTATCGATTATTACCATAAAATGGCTATTGATAACTTTAATCTATAATTTTTAACCAATCACACTTGGTTGATTAATTATTAACTTTTAACCTAAGTCTATATGTCACTTAGGTGTAAATTAAGTTTATATTATTACTCATTTATATATTACTATGTTAATAAAAATTATTAAAATATTCTTATAATTAATAAAAATGATTAACTTTTTAATAACCTGTCATCTTTTTTTTTTTTAGTTGACTGTATAAAATTTTTTATACTAACAATAGATTAAATTCAAACATTTCATTTTTGAATCAAATATGCTTTTTTCCATAAAATTTTATTCAACATGAATGTTAAGTTGTCATTTGTACTTGTAGTCGTTAGCTATTGATTGTTTTTGTATTTGTAGTCATGATAATGAAATGAAACTAGTTATGTTTCAATTCATTTTATATTTTTTTTATAAAATTATTTATGAAACTAAGCCTAAATGATATGAATTTCAATTCCTTTTGCAATTCTAACCGACGATAACTTTACCATCATATTATGTAAATTAAATATTTACGTTGTTTTTATATAAAATATAAAGTATGCTATAGAATTATATCTTTGAGGAAAATATATAAAATACTCTCTTCAACAATAGACCAGTTAGATTTTACCACTTTCTATTTTAGAAATTTAGAAATTATTGTCTTAAACTTCATAAAATTTGAAATTAATATGCATTGTCTACTTAATTAACTATTTTATCAAATTAATTATATGATTTTTTAAGAACTTTTTAAAAAAGAATCACAATATCATAGTATATTAGTTTATTTTTTTAATTTTTCATATAGAATTTTGCCACTAATTTTTTTATTATTTAATTTAATTTCTATATATTTAACTCAATGTCTATTAATTATACAGTATAAAAATTATTTGAAAAAAATGAAGATAAACTAATATATTATAATATTATGATTTTTATTTAAAATGATCATCAACCAATTATATAATATAATAAAATCATAAATTAAATTGACAATATATGTTAATTTTAAGTTTTTATAACTTGGGAGTGATTTTTAGGTTTTCAATGTTGAAAAGATAAAATCCAACCACTCTAAAATTAAAAGAAGTATTTTGCATTTTCTCTAACTTTTATATATATTTTTTATGCGAGAAGAAAGATGATGGCTCTCTCTCTCTCTCTTCCGTAAAAAGAAAAGTAAAGAATTCACACATTATCCAAATTGTTTTATACCGCTAGTCTATCTTGCATATACTGAATAATCATGACCATCAAGACCAATCTTCTTATAAATATTCAGTAATTAAGATGAACTCATTATTCGAGTATCCCGCCTAAGCAATATACTACACATACGCTCACACATACACTCTTATGATTCATGATTTTGCAAAATATTAGTTCTTAATATTAATATTAATGATATATGTAGATGGAGAATGATAAAAGAACACTATTCTTTATATTATGAATATTATTAAATAAATATTTTTAATAAGATTTAAACTTGATTATTGTCTATATAAGATAATTTCATATTGTCATCTATCCTTTTATCATCACATCATTAAAAAATTATTAAAACTGAATTAATGTTGGTACGAAATTTTATTTACTATTAATTTTTAATAACATGTCATTCCTTTTATGAAATTTGTAATTTATATTATATAAATAAAAATTACAATTCATATTCATATCTTCTAATTTTTTAGTTACAATTTTATACATGTTTTATGTATACTATCATAAAAAGTTACAATCCCATTAAAGTTTTATAAAAGAAATTGAAAAATTTTTAACTTTTTATATAAAAGTCACAACTTTTAACAAACAAAAGTTGCACAAGATTTAAAAGCATTCTGGCAAACCAGTACGATTTCTTTTTTTAGTTTTCATTAAAATATTTTTCTTGGTAATCAATTCTTATCATAATATTTGAAAGATAAGAATTTATACATGAAAAATTCTAAATTAATA
Source organism: Sindora glabra (assembly GCA_020226215.1). Taxonomy (NCBI): domain Eukaryota; kingdom Viridiplantae; phylum Streptophyta; class Magnoliopsida; order Fabales; family Fabaceae; genus Sindora; species Sindora glabra. Next base: position 55,346,342 of record CM035230.1, on the reverse strand, counting down.
ATAATATATAAAATATTTCTTAAAATATATCAAAACTATTTAATTTTATAATCTTATTCTAAAATAATATGTATTTATCCTAGCAGCATATGAACTTTATACCATTGAAAAAGAATGGTATCTCGTAAAGTCCAAAATTATTAAAAGGTAAGGAGATAAATTGTCCAAAATTATTAAGGGACAACATTACGTTTGAATTTAAATTTATATTTTACACACTATATGCAAAATAGGAAGGTATTATGTTCGTGTGAGCTACTGATTTGTTGAATCTATCCTTGGAGTAATCTGAATTATATATAGAAAGTTTAGTGATATATATATTTCTCAAACATGTACATACATAAAGTTAGCATTTTAGAGGATAATATTTCTACAACAACTTTATTTATAAACTATTAAGGACATATGCAACAAATAAGGAACTTTTTATCATCACTAATTAACCTCCCCCACACCAAACCACCCTAATTAAGTTAATTCTATAATATATTGCAAAATTCATCCCTTGCATATATCAAAGCTAGATTTTCCAAATCCTCCATATGTGAAAAGTAAGTTAACATTATGCATTGACCTCTTCGGTCATAGCACATAGATTTGGAATATAAAATGGCAATTTGGTGCCTAAAATATTGCCTTGAGTCTTAATTTATTGACCTATGTTAACCACATTGTTTGGAGTAAGGGCTAAAACACAACTCTCCGATTTATGCAATTGTTGTTGTCCTTCCTCCTTTTCCTTTCTCAAATATGTCCTGAAAAAATCTGGAACTCACTTACATCATTAACGAGACTAAGAGAAAAAAAAAAAAAAAACTCTCAAGAAAAGCAAGAAGGGTTTGCTAAAGAAGATAAGTGAAATTAGTGCCCTCTGTGATGTTAAAACTGTTGCTATAATATATAGCCTTCAATGATCCTGTGCCAGATGTTTGGCCATCTCTTGAGGCATTTCAAGGTGTAGACAACAATAGTGAATCAAGATAAGCCATATAAGCCAGAGAGTCATTAGGAAAAGACTGAATTTGAATAGGTTGAAGAACGAAAATCATGACAATGAAATTAAACTCTCTATGTTTCAACAACTTGGTAGTGATGAGCAGCTTATGCATTAAATCAATATGACTGAGTTAAACGAGTTGTTGTGGGTAATTGACGACAAAATGCAAAATCTCTATTTCAAGCTAAAGGAGAAAGCTAAAACTCTAGACCATGTGGAAGCAGCAACAGCAGCAGCAAATAGGGCTAGTTCAAGCAGAGCAAATGCACGAGCATCTAATGAAGAGCAAAAGGCTGCAAAAACATAAACTTAGAAAAGATGCAGTTGTAGGAAATAGCTTATGGGTTTGATGAATGTTCCTAAAGTGCAATAACATTTAGTGATGTTTGATATTGACATGGATAAAATGAATATATGTTATTGGAGGTCTTGGTTGTACTTCCAGATTTTCTTACGTTTGATTCTAATTTCCTTCAACATGTGTCATGTGCATTTTTATTTGGTTATTCAAGAATACTCTTGTATTACAATTGTTTAGACTCCACTGGTGTTTCTAGAAAATATTACATGTCGCATTCCAATAGAAGTTGGATTTGGTCTTTAAAAGATGAAAAACCTATGATATTAATCAATAGTTCATTTAGGTTTGTTAATTTACATCTCATAGTTATTGTTAATTTGGCATTAATAATGGGCGAGGTAAACCATCGTTGCTATTTGACTATTCTTTGTCCCTTAGGTCATGGTTTATTTGAAACTTCTAATTGGCAATAATGATTTAGAATATTAACTCATTATCAGTTATGATCATGAAATGATTATTTAGAATTGCCTTTAACTAATAATTTTTAACCAATCACACTTGGTTAATTTAATTATTAATATTTGACTTAATTCTATATGTCATTCAAGTATAAATTAAATCTACACTATCACTCACTTATGTATTACTATATTAATAAAAGTTATTAAAATATTCTTGTTATTAGTAAAGATTATTAACTTTTTAATTACTTGTCATTTTCCTTTTTTAAATTGATAGTATAAAATATTTTAAACTAATAATGGATTAAATTCAAACTTTGCATTTTGAATCAAATTTGCTCTTTTCCATAAAATTTTATCCGACATGAATTTTTTTTTTTTTGGGTATGGACCATTTGATATCCGATAGGCCACATTGAACCTCCGACTAATATGGATTCGAGCCAAGAGGACCCAATATAGGGGTAAAACTCTTCTAGCGATAGTTTGTTCCATTCACAAAACTCGAATCCAAGACCTTACTTAAGGGGACTGAGCTCCTATCACTTGAATCAACTATCGTTGGTATTCGACATGAAATTTAGAGTAGTCATTTGTATTTGTAGCCATTAGTTATTGACTGTTTTTGTAGTCATGACAATGAAATGAAACTAGCTATGCTTCAATTCATTTTAAATTTATTTACAAAATTATTTATATAACTAATCCTAAATGATATGAATTTCAATAACTTTTGTGATTCTAACCGGTGATAACTTTATCATTATATTATGTAAATTATATATTAATATAATTTTTAGACATAAAATATAAAGCATGATATAGAGTCATAATTTTTAGGAAAAAAAATATAAAATACCCTCTTCAACTATAGGGTGATTAAATTTTACTTCATTCTATTTTAAAAACTTAAAAATCATCACCTTAAACTTCACAAAATTTAAAATTAACATCTATTGTTAACTTAATTTATATATATTTTTTTAATAAGAATCACAATATTATAGTGTATTTGTTTCTTTTACCAAATTTTCATATATAATTTTGTCACTTATTTTTTATTATTTGATTTAAACTCTATATATCTAACTTAATACCTATTAATTATATAATATAGAAATTACTTGCCAAAAGAAAAGAAGATAAATTAACATATTACAATATTATGCTTCTTGTTTAAAAAGATCTTTAACAAACTAAATAATTTGATAAAATGATAAATTAAGTTGACAATGTGTTTAATTTTATATTTTGTATAATTTAAAGAGTGATTTTCAAATTTTTAAAGTTGAGGAGATAAAATACAACAATTCCAAAATTAAAAGGAGTATTTTATATTTTTCTCTATCTTTAATTTATATTCTTTGTGCGAGAAGAAATATGATGGCTCTGTCTCTCTCTCTCTCTCTCTCTTCCATAAAAATGAAAATAAATAATTCACACATAGTCCAAAATGTTCTATGCTACATATCTATCTGGTATATATTGAATAATCAAGAACATCTAGACTGATCTTTTTATAATAAGTATTCAATAATTAAGATGAATTCATCATTCAAGAATCCTGCGCAAGCAATATATCTATATGATTCATGATTTTGCAAAACATTGGTATATCTAAATGGAGAATGATAAATGAAAACACTGTTTTTTACAAAATTAAATAACAAAAAGATAACCCTTAATTTAATTTTCTATACTCTCAAAGAATAGTTTAAGAGTCAGTGTAATAGTTAACCAGTGAATTTGAAATATATTGTTGGCTTAACGGTTGTTTCCTAATTAACTCCATATGTAACTTTCCTAGTTTTACTCATAATTTTTTTTGGTAATTATAACTTATTTTTTCATAATTAGTCAAGATTAATACACTTACATTTGGAATAGTTAAAAGTAAGATTTTATTTTATTTTCAAATGATTTTTCTAAATGGTATTTAGTTTTAAGTTAAAAGATATTTTATTTCATTTAAAATTCTTATTTTAATTATCTTATCAAATCTACTAAAATTATTAAGAATTACACTAGATTTAATTTCATTTGACCTAAAACACAAGTTTTACCCCCTTCCTAACATATTATGATACCATCAAAATCTAATTTTTAATTGAACTGCATATATTTTTCAATATGTTACAAACAAAAGAATTCACTTATAAATAAATTAAAAATGTTATTTTTTATATGATTTTTAAACATTAGAATTCAATTGTAAATAAAAATAAAATATTTTTATTCAAATGAAACAGAATCATTCCTAATTTTTTTTTGTCCAAATGAACCCTTAATTTTTATGAATATGAAAAAAAAAAAAAAAGTAACTGATCACAAATTCTTTTCTAAACTCATTGTCAACCACCAGCTGTAAAGATAGGTTAAGGATATGCACCTATCTATTTAATTTGGTGTATATATCTATTGGTAAAAACATTTTTATGCATGGCTTGTGATGTGTGTGGGGTATTGCAGCACACACGCTGCAGAGGCATACATGATTCTGAGGCAGGGACACGATAGTTTGTGTGCTCATGGTGCTGTGATTAACATGAGAGCTAGCCCAAAAAGATAAAAGAAATTCTTGCGTACTCCAAGTTATAACATGAGAGCTAGCCCAAAAAGGATACACTAACTAAATTCTTGTATACTCCGAGTTATAACACATCTTATAGGTGGAGCATACAAGAATTTCTGGAAAGATATATGCTTCTGTAAAACACAGTGATTTGATTTGTCACTCATTTTTTTTTTTGGGATGACAGGTTCCTGAGGTTCCTGAGTCAGTGCATCTTCTGTTCTTTCAAGGAAGATAGAAAAAGAAAGGAACAAGTCTTGCGTGTACTCTGTCCTATAGTGGCAATTGTTGTAATCCTCACTAGGACTACAATATTACAATTTTAGTAGCTGATCTTCCAATGCGAGATCACAATGATACAGTTTCATGGTCCTTCCACTGCAAGATCTGATCCATTGCAATACATTCAAGCCATGCATCATGATCTGTTTTTACAGAAAAGACAAAAATTGCTTTGATACTTATAATGCATGATCGAAATTACATTTTATTGTCCTCGGTTTTATTTGGTTACTTCATAAGTAAAGATAGTTTAGGAAACTATTAGAACGGAGTTGTTAACTTTGGTGCTTCTTTTTTCACATAAATGTGATGGATAAGGAACAATTTTGCATACATCTGCCTATCGGAAGTTTTTTGTTTTTAAATTGGATGAAAAAAAAAAAAACCAGGGCAATAATTAGTTATACGCCTAAATATAATACTCTGATTTTTAGTTGAATTAATTATATTTATTTTGTCTATAAATATATAAAATAAAGTTATCCATCAATGAATTTGAATTAATCACAAAATTATTTTAGTCGTTCAATTTCAATACCCCAAATAATTAATAACATTAGATATTTGTAACTAATAGAAATTACTTACACTATTAATATGATATGAATATAAGAACAATTAGATATAATATATTCAATTGTAAGTGTTCATTAAAAACCGTTGAAACCAATTTTCTCTTGTGTTGAAGATTTTTCTTATGTTTTCTTACCATTAGATTTTTGGTTTATATGGGTAGCTTGTGTTCACACTATTTTTTAATCATGTTCATTATAAATTAATTTTAACTTAAATTAATAGTTACACGTTATTATTCTCGTATCACTAATTAGGTTTATAACTTCACTAATTGCTAGCCCTAATCATTAGGGTTTGTTCACTCACCAAGGAGAAATGTTTTTTTTAATTTGACAAAACAAATTTAATGATTCATAATAAAAGGAGCCAATCTCATTTATTTTTTAAATAAATATGTTTCATTATATTTAGTAGTTAATAAATCATTCTTACAATAATAGTATATAATTGTAATTATTACATCGTTATTTTATTAGATATGTATAAATCATGTGATGCTAATAAATTTTAATTAAAAAAATGAAAAAAATACTCTCATTTCATCATAAACAAAAATGTCAACATTGTGAATATTTGGCTTAAGTGGCACTTAATATTTCCTGAAAATATTCATCTCTCAAATTCAAATTCAAATTGATCTTCTATAATTTAAGACTTGTTAATCATGTATAGTGTAGCTTTAACTATTGACTATTGTTCCGGCCATAAACAATTTTTTGTTAATGTAGAAGAATTAGTGTTAGTATTGTTATTGTAAACAACAACAACAACAGCAAAAATAATATTTTAGTATCATTATTGTAAATAATATATTATTATTATTATTATTGGAAGTGTTGTTGTTATTTGTTATACTATTTTTAAAGTATAATAATTTAGAATTTATTATGTGAGAGGAATAATGAAAATGAATGATATGTTTAGTTTAGTTAAAATGAATGATTTGTGTGTGAATTATAGGATAAAAATAAAAGTTGACAATTTAATGTACATAAGAACATGAATTTTATGAGAAATGGAGGAGGGAAATTTAGTAAAATCATAAAGTATAAGATTCTAAGTTATAATAAGTGAATATATGAGTACGAAAAAGATTTATGAGCACTTTTTTGAAAATATCCTTAGGGCATTATCCTCATTTTTAGGCTATTTACCTTTCATTTCCTTCATTTTGCCCTTAAAACTTCTTTAACTTTCCTACCTACAACTCTCTCTACTTGTACCATTTTTTCTCATCAAATTGAGTAAAGACAAAGTGTAATCTTCTCAAAATTTTTATCCAATCAAGATAAGAACACTATTCTTATTGATATTTCTCTTGATCTCTTCTTGAATTGATGAGAGTTAGGGCTATTTTGGTTTCAAAAGGGAATTTGGAACTCTAATCAAGGAACTTTTGGTTTTTAATGTGACAGAGTTGAGGAAGCATTAAATTTAACCTCTAACATCCTTTTTCATACTAGATGAATGGATATTTTAATTTAAATCCATTTACTTGAGGAATTATTATGATATTGTTGAAATATTGGATTTTATGTAATTTTGTTTAAAATATGTTGATTTATGAGGTTTAAATTGAATTTAATGATGAAGAAAATTGGTATGAAGTGTTAGATATATTCATTAATGGTTGGATAAGGGTTTGATAAGTATTAAATGAGTTTGGAGGGATTTTAATGATGAGTGAACAATAATTTTTTTTGTAGAAATAAAGATATTTATATTTAAATCGATTATAGAAATGATTTTTCTTATCTAGAAGCAAAACTAAACATGTGAATTGATTCTATAATTAATTCCCTTATTCCTATAAATAGAATTCATACATGAATAGATTCAAAATTAATTTTTTTCTTCCAAAAATGAAAATTTCATCTTGAATTGATTCTTCTCTTCTAGAATTGAAAAGTGCACCTTAAATCACTTCTAAAAGTGATTCATCATACCATGTTTCATATTTTAAGACTATAACCAACTATAATTTTTAATGCGTGATTAACCCTAGAATTATTATGTGAACATATTTATGAGAATTTTTATATCTATCAAGCTTAGTTATGACTATCATATTATGAGTTACATTGAAGAATGAACTTGTGGTGTGGTTTATAAAATAATATGACACTTAAACATAAGGTGACATAGAATGTATGAATGTATGATGTAATTGAGCTTGTTTATGCAATTGTCCAATGAATTGTGATGTGTGGCCATGCATAGAGGCATGGCATTGTATCATTAATGTGGTCTATTATGAGAAATGAAAGCATTGAGTAAACATGTGAATCAAGAAATGTGAAGAGGCAATGTGAACACTAAATAATTAATTCCCAATAGTATGTATGTGAAGGGTATAAGGTTAACTTAAGAGTTATAAGGTGGATATATGTATTTTACCATAAATCATTATATAATGTGTTATGAACTTGAATTCTTGTTGCCATTGGTTAATCCATTGCAATGTTGTGGCATTAATATAATTGTGATTAAGCCTTTTAAGGCTATTTGAGTTCAAATTGATGATTGTGAATATCTTATATGCTAAATATTACATTAGAGTGATTTAGTGGGTAAATTTTTTTTATTATTATATTCATTTATTGATATATTCAATCATTGAATCCTAGATTCTCTCCTCATAATTTATTTTGAAGATACACAAATTGGACCTCTACTTTCACCTCTTTTCAACTAAATTTATTTAAAAGCCCATTGATTTAGTTGTTAATAGCACTTGATATTTATAGATAGATTATTTTTTAGGGCTTTATTATATATATAAACTTAGGTAGAGAATTCAAACTTTAATTCCTTTTAGAATTAGTTAGAGTGACTTATCTTTAATTTGAAAATATTATAAGCAACTTTAATTTCATCATATTTTGCAAAACCTTATTAATGAATAAAATGCTCCTTTTTGTTAATTGTTGCCTTTTCATTTACCTACTTCTTGGTTAATTATATAGGTGGTAGCAATCAATTTGGATTAGGCTAATGAAAATTAAATAATAGGTTCTACATTGATCACAATTAGGTTAAACTTGTGAAATTGTTATTGTTGTAAAGTGCATAGGCATAATTACAAAGTAATCTTTGTTGTTATCCTTATTATTATTACTATTATTCAAACATGTCATTCAACTCTTAAATATTTAATACAATACATGATTTATATTAAAAATTTATGGATATTTAATAAATTTGATATTTGATGCTTGAATAATGATATAAATATTTGATGTTTCTAGAAGGATTTGTAACTTCTTTTGTATTCAAGATTTGATATTTGAATTTTGTACATGTATATTTAATAATTTAATATTTATATCATTACTAAAAGAATGAAAAATAATAATATAAACTATATGAAATTTATTTAGAGAGAAATAAAAGTATTGTAATATTTGATATGAATAAATTTAAATTACCTAAAAATGTAATCTTATATCATTTAAAAAATATTATTATAAAATTTAGTCATGTTATTCATTTTAAAGTAAAATGCAAACTTGAAATGTAGAAGCCTTATATTGGCTTCATTTTATACAACAAATAAGTTAACTTATAACTTATTGATTTGATCAATAAGTTATAAGTTAACTTTTAAAGGTGTTTCTTATACTAGTTTATTAAAAAAAATAAATTTTGATGTGGGTTCCATTTTGCATAATAAATAAGTTAACTTATAACTTATTAACTTACTTAATAAGATATAAACTAGATTGTAAAGGCGTTTCTTGCACTAATTTATTAAAAAAAATAAGTTCTGACTTAATAAGTTATCTAGAATAACTTATAACTTATAAGCTATTATCTTATTAAATTCTTTTCAAATCTATCCTTATTCTTTTTATTAATTTACAACTCATGCTTTTTGTAATATAAATCTAAATATTTATTTTATAAAATATAATTAATTTAATTTTAATATAATTATATCCTAATTTTAAATTATAAATATATAAAAATATACATATAAATAAATAATATCATAAAATAAAAATTAATTATATTTTAAGTATTTATAATTTTATTATAAATAATAATAAAATAAAAATTATGTAAGTAAATAAATATATAAGTTTATAAAATATAATAAATCAAATATTAAATATTATATTTTTATTTTAAACTTCTTAATTATTTAATATAATTTAATTTTTAGAAAAATATAAATTATTTTAATTACATATTTATTTTAATTAATATATCTTTTTATATTATTTTACAATTTTAACTAGTTCAACAATTAATTTGGTGAAACACTTCAACAACTTATCAGCTAATTTATCAATTGTTAACTAACTTATCAGCTATCAATTAACTCATTAACTATTTGCACGAAATGGAGCTTTAATAAGCTACTATCTCCATAAATTCTTTTCTAACTATTTTTATTCTTTTTATTAATTTATAACTCATACACTTTATAACATAAATCTAAATTTCTTCATAAAATATAATTAACTTAATTTTAATATAATTATATCCTAATTTTAAATAATAAATATATAAAAATATGTATGTAAATAAATAAATAATATTATAAAATATAATTAATTACATTTTATGTAATTATAATTTTGTAAATAATAATAATAAAATAAAAATTATGTAAGTAAATAAATATAAAAATTTATAAAATATAATTAATTAAATATTATATTTTATTTTAAGCTTCTTAATTATGTTAATATAATTTAATTTTTAGATAAATATATATTAATTTAATTACATATCTATTTTTATTAATATATCATTTTATTTTATTTTATAATTTTAGCTAGTTTAATAACTAATTTTACAAAATACTTTTCAAACAATTAATTAACTTATCAACTATCAGTTATTAATTAATTTATTAGTTACTTGCAGGAAATGAAATCATGTAAGAGAACTTAAAAAATGTTATAAAAAATAGTTAAATATTTTGGCATAGGACATATATATATAAAATAATGCAGAAAATTTTTTTTAAACCAATTACCAAAAATTAAAAAAAAAAACCTGAAGGAGTAAGTCGTAATTTCAAAAAAGAGTGTAGTTGTCATGAAAACCAACTTTATATGACTTTAGCTGCCAATTAAGGGTAATAGTCAAATTGGTTGATTGGGGTTAATAAACCCCAAAGACCATCTGTTGGGGGCAAGGTCTTGGTAGGCATTCCCTCAGCAATGTACTGCCACCATTCCGTCAAAGTGTCAACCTGTTCTCCTCGTTATCTTATTCTTAATTCAAAAGAAATTTGATAAAAGTATATATATGAAATACGAATTTTTAAGTATTATAAATTATTAATGAAATTATTAAATAATTTTTAAATCATGTTATATAATATATCCTCCATTTCTTTTTAATTGTTTTTTTATAGAAATATTTTTAATTTTCCTATTTAATTGTTATCTTAAAAAATTAAGAATGCATTTATTATCCTTTTTTAAATATTTTCAATGTTATTGTAATAAATATTAATATTATATACATTGAAAGTGAAATTGAAAATTGGATTGGCAATTGAATACAAGATTTTAGGGTAAATTTATAAATTTTAATTCAATAAATATAAAATATTCAAAACTCAAATTAGGATCTCAATTTTAATGGATATAACATTTTTACTTAATAAATGCTCTAAAAATCTACATATAAATTAAATTTTAATAACTTATAAATTAGTAAATCACAAGTCTTTTCTTTTAAAATATAATCTATTTATTACTCTCTTTCATTTTTGTGCATTGAAAAGGAATAAAAGAAATATACTAGGGAAGAAAAGGTAAATAAGCCCCTTGAAATATGCTTTAGTATCACATAATCCCCTTGAAATTTCAAAATTTATAAATAACCTCCTTGAAATTTTTTTAAAAAAATGAAAATATTGGCAATTCAATGTAAAAAAAAAATAGAAAAAAAAGTAAGTAAATCACTCATAATTGTTTCTAACTTTTTTTTAACATGAACTTAACTAATTTTTGAATGAGATTTCTTTTGAAATAAATTAGTAACAAAAAGAATTGGTTATGTAATACATTTATGATATAACTGAAAACAAGTATTTTGAGTAAAATATTGCTGAAATTCCATTAAAGTACATTTAGGGATATTAGATATATACTTCTTTTATGTTTTTAGTAGTTCTTTGATTTTTATTGTGCTAGAAAATAGTTAAAAGAATTTATAAGTGACTCATTTATGTTATTTTTTAATTAAAATTTTAATACTTTCACTTTTTTATAAAATTTAATGGGTTTATTTGTAGGTTTTGAAATTTCAGAAAGTTATGTGACACTAAACCATATTTTAGGAGGCTTATGTTTATTTTTCCATTAAAATTATTAAAAGTATATTGATATTAAAATTTTTTTAATTATTATTAATTTTTAATGACATGTCATTCTTTTATAAATTTTATAATTTGTCATACATAAATTACAATTCAAATTCATAATCTTCTAACTTTGTTAGTTACAATTTTATATGCATTTTATGTATACTACCATAAAAAGTTACAATTCCATTGAAGTTGGATTGAAATTTGATCCATTATTAATGTAAAATAATTTTACACTATTATCCACATATATATTGTTATGCTATTAAAAAATTATTAAAACTTTTTTTTACCTTTAGTAAAAATTCTTAGTTAATATTAATTTTTAATGAAGAATCATCTTTTTATTCACCTATGGCACGAAAAGTTTTATATTGATGATGAATCAAATTTAAACTCTAAAATTTAATAAGAAATCTGAAAAAATTTAACTTTTTATATAAAGGTCATTACTTTTAACCAAAAAAAAGTTACAAAATATTTAAAAACTTTTTGGGTATACTAGTGTGATTTTTTTAATACTTACTAAAATATTAGAAAGATAAGAATTTATACATGAAAGTTTAAATTTATAATAATACATGAAAATAAAATATGTTCAAAAAATATATCAAAACTATTTAATTGTATAGTCTTATTTTAAAATAATATGTATTAATCCAAGTAGCATATGGACTTTTTTTTTTATAATTTTAGGAGTAGTTAAAATAATATATGTAGATGCACACATATAACGACTAGTGATCAAACCCTAAATGTAATAGAGGATACAAAATTTTCAAAAGACATCAAATGCCACTTGAGACAAAAGATTTCAGCAATAGTATGAACTTTATAACATAGAAAAAAAGATATCTTATAAAGTCCAAAATTATTAAAAGTTAAGAAAATAAATTATTTAAAATCATCGACAGGCAACATTATATTTGAATTTAAATTTTAGACATAATATACAAAATATGAAGGTACGTTATTTAAAGTTAAAAGATATGAACTTTATAACATTGAAAAAAAAGATATCTTATAATGTCCAAAATTATTAAAAGTTAAGAAAATAAATTATTCAAAACCATCAAGGGACAACGTTATATTTGAATTTAAATTTTAGACATAATGTACAAAATATAAAGGTATATTATGTTTGTGAGGGCCACTGATCCATTGAATCCATCCTTGGCGTAATTTGAATTATATATAGAAAGTTTATTGATGTATATGTCTCAAATGTGCACATGAAGTTGGCATTTATAAAGGAAAATATTTCTAGACTGGCTTTATTTGTAAATTGTTAAGGACATCCAGTAAATAAGGAACCTCCCATCATCATTAATTAACCTTCCTCACACCCAACTACCATATTAAGCTAATTCTTTAATATATTTTACAAATTCTGCCTATTAAAAGGTAAGTCAATAATATACATTGATCTCTTCGGTCAAAGCACATAGATCTGAACAAAAAGTAACAATTTGGTGCCTAAAATATTACCTTAAATCTTAATTTATTGGACGATATAAACCATATTAATTGGAGTAAGGGCCAAGCTACAACTCTCTAAATTACAATCCCATTAAGGCTTTATATAAGAAAATGAAAAAAATTTTAACTTTTTATATAAAAGTTATAACTTTTAACAAACAAAAGTTAGAAAAGATTTAAAAATGTTTTCATGAATTATTTTTAATTCATGCTAAATTTTTTGGTAATTAATTCTTACCAAAATATTTGAAAGATAAAAATTTAAAAATGAAAAGTTTAAATTTATAATAATATAAAATATGTCTAAAAATATATTGAAACTATTTAATTGTATAGTCTTATTCTAAAATAATATGTATTAATCCTATTAGCATATGAACTTTATAACATTATAAAAAAAACTATCTTGTAAAGTCCAAAATTATTGAAGGAAAACATTATATTTGAACTTAGATTTTACACATAATATACAAAATAGGAAGGTATTATGTTTGTGTATGCCCCTAATCTATTGAATCCGTCCTTGGAGTAATTTGAATTATACATGGAAAGTTTAGCAATATGTATTTCTCGAACATGTATACACATAAAGTTACATTTATAGAGGATAATATTTCTACAACGACCTTATTTGTAAACTATTAAGGACATATGTAACAAATAAGGAACTTCCGATTGTCACTAATTACCCCCCCATGCCAAATGACCCCAATTAAGCTAATTCTATAATATATTATATATCAAAGCTAGATTTTCCAATCCTCCATTTAAAAGGTAAGTTAATATTATACATTGACCTTTTTAGTCATGGCATATAGATTTGAATAGGAAGCAACAATTTGGTGCCTAAAATATTACCTTAAATCCTAATTCATTGGTCTATATAAATCACATTGTTTGGAGTAAGGGCCAAACCATAACTCTCCATTTTGTAGTTGTTGTTGACGTCCCTTCTTTTCCTTTCTCAAGCATGTCTAAAAAGAGATCGGATCTCACTTACATCACCAATGACAAGAAGAGAAAAGAAAGCCTTAAGCAGAGGAAGAAGGGTTTGCTGAAGAAGATGAGCGAAATCAGTGTCCTTTGTGATGTTAAAGCTGCTGCTATAATATATAGCCCTAATGATCCTATACCAGATGTTTGGCCATCCCCTGAGGCATTTCAAAAGGTATTATCGCAATTTAAAGACACGAACAAGAGGGAGTGGAACAAGAAAACGATGGTGAACCAAGAAAGCCACCTGAACCAGAGGCGTGCTAAGGAAAGATTGAATTTGAATAGGCTGAAGAATGAAAATCGTCACAATGAAATTAAACTCTCTATGTTTCAGCAACTTGGTGGTGATAAGCAGCATATGCATCAAATGAATATAACTGAGTTAAATGAGCTGTTGTGGGTAATTGATGAGAAAATGCAAAACCTCCATTTGAAGCTGAAGGAGAAAAGTGAAAGTCCAGACCAAGTGGAAGCAGCAGTAGCAGCAAATGGGGCTAGCTCGAGTGGAGCAAATGCACAGGCATCTGATGAGGACCAAAAAGCTGCAAACACATAAACCTAGAAAGCATGCAGTTGCGAGAAATGGCTTATGGGTTTGATGAATGTTCATGAGGAGCAACAACTATTTAGTGATGTATCTTGACATAGACAAGATATGTTACTGTGGGTCTTAGTTATACTTCCAGATTTTCTTATGTTTGTGTCGTGTGTTTTTATTTGGTTATTCAAGAGTACTTTTGTTCTACAATTGTTTAGATTCCTTTCTAGAAAATATTAAATGTCACATTCCGGTAGAAGTTGGATTTGGTTCTTGAAAGAAGAAAAACCTATGATGTCAATCGATATTTCATTCGGGTTCTGTTGATTTACATCTTACAACTATTGTTGATTCTACGTTAACAATGGTTAAGGTATGCCATCGTTGTTATTGGACAATTCTTTGTCTCCTAGGTTATGGTTTATCTGAAACTTCTTATCACTAATAAAGATTTAAAATATTAACTCATTTTCAATTACAACCATGAAATAGTTATTGAGAATTGTTTTTAATTGATAATTTTTAACTAATTACATTTGGTTAATTTAATAATTAGCTTTTAACCTAATTTTGTATATCAATCAGGAGTAAATTAAATCTATACTATTACTCATTTATATATTACTATATTAATAAAAAATTATTAAAATGTTCTTATAATCAATAAAGATTATTAACTTTTGAATAACCTATGATTTCCTTTTTTTTTAATTGACAATGTAAAACCTTTTATACCAATAATGGATTAAATTCAAACCTTTTATTTTGAATCAAATTTGCATTTTTCCATAAAATTTTATTCGGCATGAATGTTGAAGCAGTTATTTGTATTTGTCTTCGTTAACTATTGATTATTTTTGTATTTGTAGGCGTGACAATGAAATGAAACTAGCTATGTTTCAATTCATTTTAGATTTAGTTATAAAATTATTTATCAAACCAAGCCTAAATGATATGAATTTCAATTCCTTTTGCAATTCTAACCGCCGATAACGTTACCATCATATTATGTAAATTATATATTTATGTAATTTGAGATATAAAATATAAAGTATGGTATAGAGTCATATCCTTTAGGAAAAAAAAAAGATATAAAATACCTTCTTCAACAATACAATGATTAGATTTTACCACCTTCTATTTTAGAAATTTGGGAATCATTATCTTAAACTTCATAAAAACTTGAAATTAGCATTCATTGTCTACTTAATTAACTATTTTATCAATTTATATGATTTTTTAAGAACATTTTAAAAAAGAATCATAATATTATAATATATTAGTTTATTTTGTCAATTTTTGATATATAATTTTGCCACTCCTTTTTTATTATTTAATTTAAATTCTATATATTTAATTTAATCCCTATTAATTATACAATATAAAAATTATTTGCAAAAAGATGAAGTTAAACTAATATATTATAATATTATAATTTTTATTTAAAATGATCATTAATAAATTATGTAATATAATAAAATGATCAATTAAATTGATGGTGTGTGTTAATTTTAAGTTTTATATAATTTAGTAGTTTTCAAATTTTCAAAGTTGAAAATATAAAATGTAACTAAAGTTAGAGGAAGTATTTTGCATTTTTCTCTACTTTATATATATATATTTTTGCGTGAGAATAAAGAAGATGGCTCTCTCTCTCTTCCATAAAAATAAAAGTAAAGAATTCACACATTATCCAAAATGTTTTATACTACATGTCTATCTTGCATATATTTAATAATCATAGCCATCAAGACCAATCTTCTTATAAATATCTAGTAATTAAGATCCCGCCTAAGTTATATATATACACGCACTCATGATTCATGATTTTGCAAAATATTAGTTCTTAATATTAATGATATATATAGATGGAGAATGATAAAAGAAAACACTATTCTTTATAAAATAAAAAAAAAGATAACCTTCAATTTAATTTTCCTCCTTTATGTCTTCTAGACTCTCAAAGAATAGTTTGAGAGTTAGTGTAACATTTAACTAATGAATTCGAAACATATTGTTGGCGTAATAGTTGTTTCTTAATTAACTCCATATATAACTTTGGTAGTTTTACCCATGATTTTTTGGTGTTAATTATAACATATTTTCATACTAAGTCAAAATTAATACACTTACCCCTCATTTGGAATAGTTAAAAGTAAGACTTTATTTCATTTTTAAATGATTTTTTATATGGTGTTTAGTTTTAAGTTAAGAGATATTTTATTTCATTTATAATTCTTATTTTAATTACATTATCAAATCCATTTAATTTAATTATTAAGGATTTTAGTGGATTTAATTTCATTTGTCCTAAAATACATGTTATATCAAAAGCTTTACCCTCTTGTACCATGATACCATCAAAATTTAATTTTTAATTGAACTATGTATTTTTTTAGTATGTTACAAACAAAAAAAATTCATCTATAAATGAATTAAAAACATTATTTTTGATATAAATTTTAAACATTAGAATTCATTTGTAGATAAAATTAAAACATTTTTATTCAAATAAAATAAAATTAAGTTTAAAAAATTTTGTGTCCGAATGAACCCTTAATTTTTATGATTATGGAAAAAAATGTAACTGATCACAAATTCTTTTCTAAACTCATTGCTAAATACCAATTGTGAAGATAAGTTGAGGATATGCAATTATTTATTTAATTTGGTGTATATATCTATTGGTAAAAACTGGATGCAAGTAACACGTAACAAAAATTTTATGTTTTTTTAGATTAATATTTCTAACACATGCGATTGGATAAAATTCTAGAAATAATCAACTAATGTATTGAATCTAAATTTAGCTTTTAGATATTAAAAATAAAATTATATTATTAATTTTATTAAATAAATATTTTTAATAAGATTTAAACTTGATTATTGTCTATATAAGATAATTTTATGCTATCATCTATTCTTTTATCATCACATCATTAAAAAATTATTAAAACCGAATAAATGTTGGTAAAAATTTTTAATTACTATTAATTTTTAATGACATGTCATCCTTTTATGAAATCTGTAATTTGTAGTATATAAATTAAAATTACAATTCATATTCATATCTTCTAATTTTTTAGTTACAATTTTATACATGTTTTATGTATACTATCATAAAAAGTTACAATCCCATTAAAGTTTTATAAAAGAAATTGAAGATTTTAACCTTCTATGTAAAAGTCACAACTTTTAACAAACAAAAGTTGCACAAGATTTAAAAACATTTTGGCACACTGGTGCCTTTTTTTTCCGGTTTTCACTAAAATATTTTTCTTAGTAATCAATTCTTACCAAAATATTTGAAAGATAATAATTTATGCATGGAATGTTTAAATTTATAATAATATATAAAATATTTCTAAAAATATATCAAAACATTTAATTGTACAGTCTTATTCTAAAATAATATGTATTTATCCTAGTAGCATATGAATTTATATTATTGAAAAAATGGTATCTCATAAAGTCCAAAATTATTGAAAGTTAAGGGGATAAATTGTCCAAAATTATCAAGTGACAACATTGTATTTGAATTTAAATTTATGTTTCACATACTATATACAAAAAAGGAAGGTATTATGTTTTCTGGGCTACTAATTTGTTGAATCTATCCTTAGAGTAATTTGAATTATACATAGAAAGTTTAGTGATATGTATTTCTCAAACATGTATACACATAAATTTAGCATTTATATTAGCATTTATAGAGGATAGTATTTCTACATCAACTTTATTTGTAAACTTCTAAGGATATATGCAGCACATAAGGAACTTTTTGTCATCAGTAATTAATCTCCCCATGCCAAACCACCCTAATTAAGTTAATTCTATAATATATTGGAAAATTCAACCCTTGCATATATCAAAGCCAGATTTTCTAAACCCTCTATAGTAAAAGGTAAGTCAATATATTACACTGACCTCTTTGGTCATAACACATAGATTTGAATAGAAAGTGGCAATTTGGTGCCTAAAATATCACTTTGAGTCTTAATTTATCGACCTATATAAATCACATTATTTAAAGTAAGGGCCAAGCCATAATTCTCTAATTTTTGCAATTGTTGTTGTCGCCGCGCCTTTTCCTTTCTCAAACATGTCTGAAAAGAGTCTGGAACTCACTTAGATTACTAATGAGAGTAAAAGAAAAACGATTCTCAAGAAGAGGAAGAAGGGTTTGTTAAAGAAGATGAGCAAAATCAGTGCCCTTTGTGATGTTAAAGTTGTTGTTATAATATATAGCCCTAGTGATCCCGTGCTTGACGTTTGGCCATCCCCTGTAGGAAAAAAAATATATCATGCTAGAAAATTTAATTACTTGAATCTTGGTTATAATTATAATTATAAATAACAAAAAGCGAAAGTAAGAAAATTAGATAAAATACCTTGAGCCATAATGAATTTGATAGTTATAACAAATAAAACAAGATATAGATAACACTTTAGTCTTCTCTCTTCTTACTCAAATAATACTATTATATTTGTGAAATAATGGGAGTCATACAAACTTGCATTCATGAGTGAAGAGAGGGACCAAGAGCCCTATTTATAGTTTTCACGACTCAACCCATTAAAAAGTCTTGACTCTTTACTTTCCTCTAATATTTATGAATCTAATTAACTTGAGTAATTAAGTGGAAGATTTTTTATGTGCAAAATCATCAAATGCATTTAAGGGTATATTAATTTTGCATAATGCATATTTAATTTAAATAAATGACATTAATCTTTCATAATGGATATTTAAAACATTAATCATGCATAATAAATATTTAATGAATATTTAATTTAGATAACTGACATAATGACATTGATCATGCATAATGAATATTTAATGCATATTTAATTTAGATAAATGATTTTGATCATATATCTAAATCTAATTTATGATAATGTCTAAATTATTCTATAATACAAACTATATTTTTTCATGTAATCATGAAGGCCACATTAAGTCTATAACAAAATCTATTATAAATCTAACATTCTTTCACTTGGCAAAATGAGCACATGAGCTTAATAAATTGTAATGGATTCATAAAAATTATGGCCACTATGAAATTGTAATGATCAATTACCCTTTTCTTAGACTTGTCACAAATACGGATCATTGTAGTTTTATATCTCTAAATGATATAATTCCAATTATGCATCACAATATTTACACGCCTCTAAGAAAAACTTAATGAGGAAAGATATAAACAAACTCAAACTATCATAAACTAATACTGAATGTTCATATTAATGGTCCACTTTAATTACAAAACACAAGAGTTATCCCTTTTTCTATAATGTGCACATATACAAAGGAGACTAGTTGAAATGTGTAAATCATATTAATTACACAAAATTATTTCTATCAATCAATCCTATGGATAATACATGATCTTTATAAACCTTAGGCATCAATGCTTTAGTCATGGGATCTACTACCATCATTTTGGTACTAATGTGTTCAATAGATACTTTTTTATTCTGTACCCTTTCACGAACAACAAGGTATTGCAACTCAATGTGTTTTGATTTACTTGAACACCTGTTGTTTTTAGAGAAGAAAACAACGGTTGAATTGTCACAAAAATTGTAAAGGGCCTTGAAATAGAATCTATAATTTTTAATCCAACCATAAAATTCTTCAACTAAATAGCTTGAAAAGTGGCTTCATGGCATGCCACAAATTTAGCTTCCATGGTTGAAGAAGCTGTTAAAGTATATTTTACACTTTTCTAAGAAATAGCTCCCTTAGCTAACAAGAAGATATACCTAAGTGTGGATTTCAATGTGTCCACAAAACCTATAAAATCTAAGTCACAATAACCAATTAGCTCAAGCAAATCACAGTATTGATAGGTAAGCATATAATTCTTAATACCTTGAATGTAATGTAACACCTTCTTTACTGCCTTCCAGTGATTCATTCTAGGATTACTTTGATATCTTCATAGCATTCCAATTGCATAGCTAAGATATGGACAAGTGCACGTTTGAGCATACATTAAACTTCCAATTGCAGAGGCATTTAGAATAAATTCCATTTCCTTTCGGTCAAGTTCATTTTATGAACCTTAACTTTGACTTAATTTATCACCTTTTACAATAGGAGTTGGAATTAGTGAACAATTTTGCATATTAAATCTTTCAAAAATTTTGTTAAAATAAGTTTTTTGAGATAAATTTCAATGCCAAGAACATAAGCATTTTCCATATAACATGATCCTTACTAGTAATTAGTATGTCATCCACGTACAGAATGAGGAAGACAAGCTTACTTCCACTGACCTTCAGATATACACAATTATCAAGTTCATTGGCTTTAAATCTAAAGGTTATAATGGTATTATGAAACTTTAGATACATGAATCATAGTACCAAAATCTAACCACCAAATATTAGAAGGAATGTCAATTGAATTGATTTCAAAACAAACATAGGTAAAATAATTACCTTTCTTTTCAAACTAATTCTTTCGTTTCAGACAATCCTTCTTCATGTGACCTCTTTTATTGCAAAAGAAGCATTTCATAGAACTTGTATTTGCACCATTACGTACAACAACTTCTTTTCCTTGAGTTGGTGGTTAATTTGCACCCTTTTTACTTTTCTTAGGTCTTTTACCATTATGACCCTGTGATATCGTGTGAACCAATGGAACAGAATGTAATCCTTCTCTCTTTAATCTTTCCTCCTCTTAAACATACATGGTAATCAATTCATTTATGGTCCATTTTTCCTTATGTGTGTTATAACTTATCTTAAATGGAAGAAATTTAGGAGGAAGATAATTAAGAACAAATTACACCAAAAAAGGGTTCAGAAATAGTCATATTTATAATTTAAGTTGTTTAACCAAGTTTGTTATTTTCAATATATATTCATGAATACCAGATATCCAATCATATCTTTTAGTAGTCAAATTACTCATGAGCGTACCTACTAATGCCTTGTAAGAAGATTTGAATTATTTTTCTATAGACTCCAAGAATTCCTTAGTGTTAGAGCAATCTACCATAGATATACAGATATTTTTGGTAATATTACCTTTCATAATCATTAGGTTCAAATGATTAGACCTTTCCTAGCTAGTATAGTTGGATTGTTGCTCAAAAGAACTTGCTTCAGTTAGCTTTTTAGGTTCATTAATTCATAGGCATAAGTCCAAATCCAAGCAC
Organism: Sindora glabra; assembly: GCA_020226215.1. Taxonomy (NCBI): domain Eukaryota; kingdom Viridiplantae; phylum Streptophyta; class Magnoliopsida; order Fabales; family Fabaceae; genus Sindora; species Sindora glabra. The sequence goes on along the minus strand of CM035230.1, from coordinate 55,324,628 downwards.
CCCAATATAATTAGTAATAGTTCTTTCTAATTTCCAAAATTATAGCCATTCAGTTCAGGGATGTTTAACATATGTCCAGAAAGAGAACTTGCCGAGATAGCTGATGCCATAATCATAATCAATTAACAAATCATTATATGATAATTCAAGAGCAATCTATCCTTTGGCATAAAATATGACATGCAATTGATCCATTCAAAAGTGATAAACTTCATTCTCTTTTATAAATCTTTATATTTGAGATGTTAAACACCTTTCGGCATTAAACAACATAAAATTATAATGTGATTATAAAATAATTACACCTTTGGGCATAAAAATTTATAGTTACATCTTTTAGTATTTGTGTAATATTCCAACCATGGACATGTCTTGTTTCACTTTGGTAAAAACAAAGCCACTATAAAGAACTTAACATATTACACAAATGATCATTAACATAATTATAATCATAAGCCACAACCTTGCTTTGATACCACTTGTAGGAAAAAAAATATCATGCTAGAAAATTTTATTACTTGGATCTTGATTATGATTATAATTATAAATAACAAAATGCAAAAATAAGAAAATTAGATGAAATACTTTGATTCATAATGAATTTGATAGTTATAACAAATAAAACAAGATATAGAATTAGATAACACCTTAGTCTTTTCTTTTCTTACTCAAATAGTACTATAATATTTATGAAATAATGGGAGTTACACAAACTTGTATTCATAAGTGAAGAGAGAGACCAAGAGCCCTATTTATAGCTTTCATGACTTAACCCATCAAAGAGTCTTAACTCTTTACTTTCCTTCAACATTTATGAATTTAATTAACTCGAGTAATTAAGTGGAAGACTTTTTATATGTAAAACCATCAAATGCATTTAAGGGTATATTAATTTTGCATAAAGCATATTTAATTTAAATAAATGATATTAATATTTCATAATGAATATTTAAGACATTAATCATGCATAATGAATATTTAATACATATTTAATTTAGATAATTGACATTAATCATGCATAATGAATATTTAATTTATATAAATGACTTTGGCCATATATCTAAATCTAATTTATGATGATGTCTAAATTATTTTATAATACAAACTATGTCTTTTCATATAATCAAGAAGGCCGCATTAAGTTTATAACAAAATCTATCATAAATCTAACATCCCTAGGGCATTCCAAAATGTATTCTTGTAGTATTAGGGCATTCCAAAATGTATTCTTGTAGTATAAGGAAAAGAATGAGATAAAGCAGAACAAGGAAATGATGGTGAACTAAGAAAGCCACATAAGCCAGAGGGTCACCAAGGAAAGACTAAATTTGAATACGCTGAAGAACGAAAATTATGATAATGAAATTAAACCCTCTATGTTTCAGCAACTAGGTGGTGATAAGCAGCTTATGCATCAAATGAATATGACTGAGTTAAATGAGTTATTGCGGGTAATTGACAATAAAATGCAAAATCTCCATTTGAAGCTAAAGGAGAAAGCTAAAAGTCTAGACCATGTGGAAGCAGTAGTAGTAGCGAATAGGGGGCTAAAATACCAAATTAATGCTTTTTACGAAACTTATTATCGTTTTACTATTTTTTCGAAATATATTATCGAAATACGCACGGTGGCAGGAGGCGCCATATGGTATGGTGCCTCATGGGCGGAGGCGCCATCTAGGATGGCGCCTTTGGGGTGCTCCAAGGGCGCCATTCAAACTGGCGCCCTCGGTCCATTTTTTCCATTTTTTTCCTTTTAAAATTAATTAATATTGATATCATTTGAAAATAAAAATTATAAAAATAAATAATATATGATTGTAACTGAAAATAAATTTTTGAAAATAAATTACTTATTTTATAATTATATTTGATGTCATATAAAAATATGTTAACTCCACTTTGATATCTAATACATAAATTTATTATAGGAATTAAATAAGAAAGTAGTTAATGATAATAATATAATGAATAAAATAATAAATATTTAGTAAATAATTAAATATTATTTAAAAAATATAGGATCAATAAAGAATAATTACATAATTTACATTAATGTCTCTCAAAATTTTATGTAATGACAGTTAATTTTTATCAATTTTTGAAATTGTAAACTTCTAACGCTTGGAATTATATTATTACAAGTAATTATTTAATATGTTATTACACATAAGTAAATTTATTGAGTATACTAAAATATTCTTTATATACAAAGTTGAAGATAGCTAAAAATGAAAAGAAATATAATGTAATAAATATATTTTTCTTATTTTATATTTATTCCAATAATATGCTTGTCACTTTGTATTTATTTGAATAAGATTTTTTTTATTTTGTGACAGAATGAATGCAAACTGGCGAGGTTGAAGATAGTTAAAAATTTTAAAAAATCTAATTATTTCATTTCAATAATCTTTTCATTTTGTAATGAAATCGAAATTATAACATGAATTAGTTATTTTTTATTTCATCAGAATGATAAAATATTTTGGCAATGAGAGTGAAAAGTACCGATTAATTATTTTTTAAGAAACTATTATTCGTTTCATCGTTCGCTCGAAACATTTTATCGAAATAAGCACAGAAGATACGAACAGCGATGGAGAGACGCCAAATGACGTGTAGAGGTACGCTAGACGAAATGGCATCGTTCGCGCTGAAGGGAAGAAACGACAGACGATATGGCACTTTTGGCCTATGGCACCCTCGCTCCTTATTTCTAAATTAATTAGCCAGTGACTGTGTTGACTGTACACCCTAGAGACATGAATTTTTATGAAAGTATGATAATTAATATTATTTATTTACTTTTACACGATAAATAAAAAAAGAGTAGATATGTTAAAATATGCTAATACGTTTATTTTATAAACTATTTTGCGCTTCATTGCAGTTTCAAAATTATTTACCAAATTACGCAGGGCGCCGTTAAAGGCGCCTTTCAACATGGTGCAATCGCTACAGCGAATTTCACTGCGCGGGCTGGGAGGCGCCATTTCACCTGGTGCCTACCCAGCAAACTTAGGTTTAGAACTTATGGGGCTAGGAGGCGTCAAGTGACATGGCGCCTCCACAGCCTCATTTTATAAATTAATTAAGTTTTATAAATTTATATATTTATTTATATAATTTTAATTTTATTATTATTTATAATAAAATTATAATTTTTAAAATTTAATTAATTATATTTTATGATATTATTTATCTATATTAGTCGTAAAAATTAAGATATAATTATAATAAAATTAAAATTATATAAATAAATATATAAATTTATTAAACTTAATTAATTTATAAAATGGGACTGTGGAGGCGCCATGTCACTTGGCACCTCCCAACCCCATAAGTTCTAAACCTAAGTTTGCCGGGGAGGCGCCAGGTGAAATGGCGCCTCCCTAGTGAAATTTGCTACAGCGAAGGCGCCATGTTAGAAGGCGCCTTCAGCTGGTGCCTTCAGCTGGTGCCCTGCGTAATTTGGTAAATAGTTTTGAAATTGCGGTAAAATGAAAAATAGTTTACGAAGTAAACGTATTTTGATATTTTAACCGAGTAGATATTTATAACAGTTGTGAAAGTATGATAATTAATAATATTAGTTATTATATGTGGAAGATGTCCTTATCATCATTTTTTAAATAAAATTAAATATTGCAATGATCTTCGTGATTTATTGTTATTTGTAATTATTCCTGTGCAAGCAATTAAAAAAGTCGTAGTAATTAGAAGCATCCTAAATGTTGATATTTGGCAATAAAGTAGTAAAGTCATCCTAAATGTTGATGTCTGGTAATAAAGTAGTAAAGTCATCCTAAATGTCGATGTCTGGCAATAAAGTAGTAAGATAAATGTATACAAATATACAAATATACAAAAAATATAGAAAAGAAAGCTAATGTCTACGCAAGTGATGTCCAGTCCCACATCCAGGATCGGTAATGTGGCAGTCGTATCTACTAACCCTCTGCGCAGGCTCGGGAGTCACATTCTCGGTGTCTGTGTTTGCTCTACCTCCAGCTCTTGCTCTGCCTCTACCCCTGGCTCCCGCTCTGCCTCCACCTCTACCTCTATCTACAAGCTCTGAGTCATCTGTCATCATGCCACCATGCGCTAATCCCTGATCTTGAGTATGCCAATCAAATACAGGATGATATGGCTGCGCTGGACTAGCATCATCGGAAGGAAAGGCATAGAATGCAGATGAAACTCCTGGTACGTGTGGAAATGCCTGGAATGAGGATGGAACACCAGGAGGGGGCTGGTACATCTGGGATGATGACGGCCCAAATAGTGCGGCCGGGAACATGGTGGAGGATGAAGGATCATCAGGTGTAGAAGGGTGCACATGAGATGGGGTAGTAAGATCAGGCATCATTGTCATGGTCTCCTGGGCAGTCGAATGTGGAATCTGCTGCACTGTCGAAGCGGACGGAACATCAGCCTGCGACGTATGCCGTGGAGCGGTGCGACGTCGTCGGCGAGAGCGAGGCTGATCATGGTCACCCTCCGCAGGGTCTGGGATGTGATGGGCTTGGGGAGCTGGCTCCGCATGTGAGTCAATAATGACATGATCAACCTACTAAATCGCATGAAGGATGGACTCCGTCGCTGACCTAAGCGCATCGAAGGTGAACATAGCCTGCCCCTCAGGGGTAGTGAAGTCCTGTAGTGAAGAAACCTCATCTACCTGTGCAAATTTTTGACATTAAAGTTAGTTATAATACTAATGCATTTAAAGGAAATCAGATACAAAAAACTAGCACGTAATATTACCACAAGGTCAAGCGCTCCCCCGACAAGTGTAATACATCGCCTGGTAACTCATCTATACTATGTCATGTAATCGGAATGTGGTCCCAGAACTAGGCGTGTCGTCAGCTCGGCGGTAACGCACAAGTCTCGCCGAATATCCCAAAGTGCAATATATGGCTGATGGCGGATGTGCCACTCCTCGTCATGTCGACCGGACAAGTGAAGGCAGTGGACCTCCGCCACCTGCTTCGGTGGCTCTGGAATAGCCTGACGTAGTCCAAACTGCCGCAAAACCCTATCAGGCTGGTGCTACTCGACAATCTGGAAGTGAATGAGCGGCACCACTGCTGTCCAGGTGTCGCTCCCGTCAAGGCAGTACTGAGGCAGTGATGCGGTGACCTCCTTAGTGTACGGGATCCAAGTGATCTGAAGTTACAAATTTAGGTTGGAATTTAAACACAATTGTGGATTGGACAAAGCCTTGAAATTAATGATTGTAAAAACCCCTTACGTACCTGGTCAAGTCGAAGGCGGTCCAGCACGTATCTGTAATGGGGTAGGCTGTGTGTTGGACTATCCTAGAACGTCTTCCGATAGTGCCACCTGCCAGGTTCAATAACAAAGTTAGGCAACTTCGTAGCAAACTTAATTATAAGTGAAAGTTGAAATATTTTCTAACCTACGCGCTAAGGGGCCAATCCCTGCATCCCCCTCTGGTATGTCTAAAATAGCTATCGCGGGGGCGATAGTGGGAAATCTATCCCAAGCCCAGAGCTGCAGTAGTAGGCAACAACCTCCTATCTTTCTGTAATCCGGTGCGGTGGCCTTTCAGAGCTCTCTGTACAGGTATGCCAGGCAAGCAGACCCCCAACTGTACGTCCCAGCCTCATGTAAGTGTGTGATCAAGGGTAAGTGCATGAGGTGGACGTATGTGCCGAAATGGTCTGGAAATAACGTCCCACCAATGAGTCGTAAAATGCAAGCTCGGGCGAATCTCTGCACTGTCACCTCATCCGCATCATCTAGAAGATGAGTGAAATGCCTCTCCAATCAACTCATCCTCAGTCGCCCTCCTTGGATGACATTCTCATCCACCGGTAACTGGAGTCCCAAGTACTGCTCTATCAGGCCTCCCCATCCCCACACAGTGGGCCCCGTCACTACTCGACCGTCAATGGGTAGGCCGAGCTGAAAAGCAACATCCTGCAGGGTAATAGTCGTCTCTCCCTGCGGCATGTGAAAGGTGTGCGTCTCTGGCCTCCACCTCTCCACAAGAGCACTGATCAACTGATGGTCGATTGGCACAAACTCACACATGGCCAAGCCGTAAAAGCCTGCCTCTCGCAGAAAGAGGACAATCAACTCCGACAGCTGCTGATGATGGTAGTGATGAGCTCGCCGAATCCTCAGCACACGGTCAGGCTACAAAAGAAAAAATAACACCAACTATAACGTCTGACAATTCAGAAATAGTTAATACTCGGATTAATTAAGGTATAGCTATTTCTATACATGGCCTGCCCAAATTGACTGGGATATGTGTGAGGCCTGAGTGGTCAGCAGAGAAGGATCGCGTGGTCCAGGATCAACGCGTCGGGATGTGGATGCCATCTGGCACGACAAGCATTGCATTGGAATGAAATTTAAACACACACAAACTTAAAGATGTTGTCCAATTTAAGTACAACCTTAAGGTATAACTAATATCATTAATAATATCATAAACTGTCTTAAATTTAAGGTGCAATATATATAAATAATATCATAAAATGTCAGATAATAAAAAATTTCACATTTCTAGTAATAGGGTAACCCTTATATACATAATGATGTGCAAATTTATAACCGTAAAAAAAAATAGTGTGCAACTGTTACATTTATGATATTGGTTAATATACTTTGAAGCATAGATGCGAAAGTAAATAGTAAAAATCAAGGTGTAGAAGGGCCTTCGTCCCCATGAAGCAGTGGGCAACGCTTACGATTATGTCCTTCCATCTTACAATGACTGCATTTTTGCTTTACACCGCTCTCTTAAGGCCAATCCATCTCATTTCTGATTCTGGTCGACTTTGGTCGTCCCCTTGCACGTAATCTTCCATAATTTGGAACTAGGACAGGGAATGGTGGTAGGTTATTCCATTGCGACCAATCCCTAATAGGCCATCACTCAGATTTGTAGCAATTGAGTAGCGTGTCAAGCCTGTATACAGCATTGACATATGGTTCCCACGATATGTTGATTGAGGCACAAGTAGCAATAATATGAGCGCAGGGATACCTATATGCTTGGAATTGTCCACATTCACATTGCCCTTTGTCTAATAACACCTGGACGACCTTTTCACATGACCCCCTGGCCATATCAGGGCCCTCCACCACCTCAAACCTAGTCCCTTCTCTATTGTAAGCACGAACGTGGTAAGAAGAAGCACGTGACTGGATAGTCACAAGCTCCTGTCTGAATCTGCTTGCGTATCTGTGTCCTTGTTGTAGGTCAGCGTGCGCTTCTTTTGCCCTTTCCACAAAGTACTTGACGCATCTATAGTATGTTTGTTGGACAAGGCCTATGATTGGCAGCTTCCTTAGTCCTTTGAAGAGGCCATTGATGCACTCTATAATGTTAGTCGTCATATGACCATATCTTCTGCCTTCGTCATAAGCAAGCATCCACTTCTCGTTCGGAATAGCGGTCAACTTCTTATGGATCTCCTCATTGACTTTGCTCAGATTGTCCATGCTCAGATTGTCCAATCTCTCCATGGCCTTTCCCCAACTGGGCTCGTACGCTGAATAGAAGGAGACAAAAAGGTTAACTAAAATGAACTACCAGGTGCACAAATTTATAAATGAAAGGTTCAATAAAGAAATTATGCTATAACACATACCAATCTTAAGGACAGCTTTCCTCACATTGTCATCCCTGCACTTCTTGCGAACATTGCTGGCAATGTGTCTGATACAATACCGGTGATAAGCATAAGGAGGCTGCCATCCCAGGCCTTCGGTGGCTACAGCATCTTTGATAGTTCGGTGCCGATCTGATATCAAGCATATTCCTTGCTTGTTCGTGACATTTACCCGCAGTAATGCCAAAAATCAACTCCAGTTTTCATAGTTCTCCCTGTCAACAATGGCAAAGGCAAGAGGAACAGCGCATTTGTTACCGTCCTGGGTCGCAGCAATCAGTAGCACACTCCTGAACTTGCCATACAGGTGCGTGCCATCAACTTGTATGAATTGCTTGCAGTAAGGAAATGCGGCAATGCATGGCTTGAAAGCCCAGAAAACTTGGTTGAAAACATGTTTCTACGGATCGACACGATTATCAGCTGTGACAAATTCTTGGGACTCCAACTTGAACAGCGCCTGGTCACAGTAGCCTAAAATGTCCAACCATTTGGGGAGCACTTCATACGATTTATCCCAATCACCGTGCATCTTAACAATTGTCTTTTGTTTCGCCTTCCATGCTTTCCTGTACGAAATCTTGTACCCGTACATGCCTTCCACCCTCTCTTGTATAAGCGAGATTGGAACATCTTGCTTCATTTTAATCATCTCCAGGATCAGGGAACTGATATACTCGGAATCCAGAGACTTGTGGTCCTGTGTCAAACTAGCATTAACACATGTGTGGGACCCTGAAAATCTAGTTATGGTCCAAGTGTTACAATTCTTCAGTTTCGCCGCTCTGAGGTGGAAATTGCATTAGTCCCCAAATTTATCACACTTCACGCTTAATCTTCTGGTATTCGACTCCTCCACGTAATAATTGTGGTGTCTTCTGATGTGGTAATGCTTGGTTGCAGCAATTAAAGCCTCATTGCAATCGAACTCTTGCTTAACCTGCAAGTCCTCCATGTTGTAATCATAGGTTGGCTTCATTATTTCTGGAAATTCATTTGGATTCCGTATCGCATCCCAATCAATGTCAGAGAAGACAGCAGCTTGGGGGACACCATATGATGTTTGTGCAGCATTACCACTCCTCACATACCGCGTTGGTACACTGTCTGCATGTGTAGCCGCACGTTCTTCGTCATCTGTGTCACGATCGTCATTGCTACTGCAGGACACCTCATCGTCTTCAAAACCAGACTCTAGGTGGGCATCCATTAATACGGGATCGATAGATTCTGCTTGTACGACCGGCAAGGCACTTGATAAACTTACCAAGGTTTGTGGTGCATTTACCGGGAAAACACCTGCAACAGATGAGTCCAACGCAGGAGTATGACTATCAGAAATGTGGAACTCAAATCCACTTGTGTAAGGAGGGCCTTCCCGCACCATCGAACAACTAGTGTTAACATAAACCGCTGGATCCACGGGTGGTGCAGTTCTTGGAACTCTTTCATCAAAACCAAGGTTGGCAGTGCGCAATTCGGATGTGATCACGTCCACGTACAATTCCATGGCTGTCATCGCTGGATGTTGTTCGTAGCTTGCTATTGCGCATGCCAAGTCTTCATCGTCGTCTAATTCGTATGCCATGTACTGAGCCTCTGTTTGATGCTGTGAAAACCTGTAAACAATCTTCCCCACAGCTTGATCTTCGTGAAGCTTCAGTCGGGCATGAATTCTCTCCCGCAAAACATCCATACTGCTGCATCCTCTTAATTTCAATGCCTTTGGGGGAGGTCCATCGTACATTATCCCCTCTGATCCCTCAACAATTGTACCATTTGAATATATAAACGCAATTAAACTTTTCTTCATCTTCTTACTTTTAGCTGCACAATACTCGCTGTACCCCCACATGGAGAAGTAGTCTCATATACAAATTTTGTTCTCATAAATGAGTATACTAGTATTTAATACTATAATTAAAAATGAACGCGATGTATTACTATTTTGCAAGGTATTCTGTTAATTCTATGAAATAATAGGATTATTTTCTTCGACCAATCTAAGGTTATTTCTTTTCCAAAACTAATATAAAATTTGACTACATAATTTTACCTATGGTTTTGTTTATCTCTTTCAATTATCATTTTTCTTAGTGATTTTGCACAAATTATACTAATTAAATTAGTTAGCCAATCAAATAAACTATCTTTCTTATTTTTACGACTTTTTTTCTCCGTTCACATCTACTACCAAATAGCAACCAAAAGTATGTACACATTATTATTGCCAATACCTCCATATATATCTTAATTCTTCCTAAATAAACCAACGATACCTATATTTTTTTCAGGTACGTTTACTACTCTTCCATCTACAGTATCTACTATTTAAATGCAAAAAAGTCCAAATTTGTAATAACAGTATCCTACTTTTTCAAGACTTTTGGTTACATTCACATTTCCTAGGATCTTTTTTAATACCTCTCTTATGATACATTAAGATCTCACATGATCCAGTTCTCTAAATATGGCTTTCACCTAGGTCGTAAGACCTATATTAGGACATCCTTCTTTATCTCGTTTGTTATTATTTTAACAGCACAACCTATCACATTACATATAAAGTCCTACAACATTTTCATAAATTATAACTTCACATCTTAAATCATAATTTCACATCATAAATCATAACAATTAATATAAAATAAATAATTCTATATTATTAATATAATAATATTCTAAAAAAATTTCTCTACCGATATAAAAAATATTTTCACTATGACTATATAAAAATTATAGTATAAACATAAAATTCCTAAAAATACTAACCGGTAAGTATTCGGAGAAGTAAACAGAAAAAAGCCTCTGCATGAAAAAAAAGTTTGTTAGATAATTTAATAATTTCAATCTCTAAGTAAAAGTTATTAGATGTTATTGTATCAATTATAAAATTATGCAACAATCACGCTAGATTTAATTTATTTTGTAAGATAATATATTAAATGAATAAAAAAAATAATATATATAAAATTTTATTGATGTATATTCAATTTAAAATATATTGTTTGAATTTTTATATCAAGAAAATATTAATGAATTTTAAAAAATAATTATTTTTTATTCCTAACTTATCTCATTAAAACTAAAATATATAGTTAGTTATTTCAATCAGCGTTTTCCATAACATGAATTTTTCAAAAAAAACATATTTGATCATTAAAAATAACTTGACGCATAAAAAATATGATATTATATTAAATTAATATTATTCAATATATTCTATTTCAACTTTTAATACAATGATTGAAGAAATAAAAAAGAAAATCATCTGCAAGGTACATGAAATGAAAAACAAATTATGTACGAACTGTAAACCCTTCGAGAACTTTTAGTTGATGTATTTTAAATTTAAAATATACTATTTAAAAAATATCATTAACAAAAACTTAAAATATTGTAATAAATTATAAAATATAATTAATGATTGTAAAAAAAATATTGTCAATACCATGTTAGTTTTCTAACAAATATAATATGTTAAAGTTTCAATTTCTTCTAAATCCTAGATCATCACTTCACATTATAAGCCATAATAATCAAAATAAATTAAAAAATTTAATATAAATGTAAAAAATCTACTAACACTAACCAATAAAAATCACAAACTATCACAGATCACATATATTTATAAATTTTTTTTCTAAATCCTAGATCATCATTTCCCATCATAAATAATAATAATCAACATGAAATATAAATTATAATATACATACAGAAATTATAAAAATACTATCAAGTGAAAAACATAAACTATCAAATATCATATAAATTTGTATAAATCTTTTCTAAATCCTAGATCACCACTTCACATCATATATTATAATAATTAACATAAAATAAATATTATAATATAAATACAAAAATTATCAAAATTTAAGCAAATAAAATTTATAAATTATAACAGAAATTATCACAGATCACATATATTTATATAAAAATTATAAATTATCACAGATCACATATATTTATATAATTTTTTTCCTAAATCGTAAATCATCATTTCCCATCGTAAATCATAATAATCAACATGAAATATAAATTATAATATACATACAGAAATTATATAAAAATACTAATTAGTAAAAAATATAAACTATCACATATCATATAAATTTGTATAAATCTTTTCTAAATCCAAGATCACCATTTCATATCATAAATCATAATATTAACATAAAATAAATATTATAATATAAATACAAAAAATATTAAAACTTAAATAAATAAAATTTATAAATTATAACAGAAATTTTTCTAACTCTTTAATCATCACTTCATATCATAAATCATAATAATTAATTTAAAAAAATATAACATAATAATAAAAATTACAAATACACTAACCAAACAAGAGTTGACTGAGATCAGATTTGCTCCAAAGCAAAAAATGCTTCCGAATGCAATGTACAAAAATAAGAACGGATGATGATTGATGAACGAACTGTGGCTACAAGTTTTGCGAACAAAAAAGAGAAGCAAAACTACGAAATGGCTTCTGAGTGAGAGGGTTTGAGAGAGGAGACGGCTGCGCAATTGTGAGTGAGGGTTTGAGGGAGGAGGGACGAGTAGGGGTATTTATAGGGGGGAGGCGCCGGATGAAATGGCGCCTCCCAGTTTGAAATTCAAAATTCGAAATTTAGGCGCCCAGGGGCGCCTTTTGAGATGGCGCCTTCCATACGGAGAGCGCCATTCAAAATGGCACCTCCCGCATGGAGGGCGCCACTTGAAATGGCGCCTCCAAGGGGGAGGGCGCCATTTTGAATGGCGCCTCCAACCCCTAGGGGCGCCAATTTGAATGGCGCCCTGCGTATTTTGGTAAAATGTTTCCAAACTGCCGTAAAATAGTAAATTGTTTAGAAATTTTGCATAATTCGGTATTTTAACCCGAATAGGGCTAGCTCGAGCAGAGCAAATGCACAAGTATTTGATGAAGAGCAAAGGGTTGCAAACACATAAACCTAGAAAACATGCAGTAGTTGCAATAAAGGGCTTATGGGTTTGATGAATGTTCATAAGGTGCAACAACATTTAGTGATGTTTGATCTTGACATAGACAAAATGAATATATGTTGTTACGGAACTTGGTCATACTTCCAAATTTTCTTACATTTGATTATAATTTCCTTCAATTTGTGTCGTGTGTATTTTTATTTGTTTGTTCAAGGATACTTATTACAATTGTTTAGACTCCACTAGTGTTTCTAGAAAATGTAACATGTCGTATTCCAATAAAAGTTGGATTTGTTCTTCAAAAGATGAAAAACCTATGATATTAATCAATATTTCATTTAGGTTCCGTTATTTTACATCTCATAGCTATTATTGATTTGACATTAAAAATGGCAAAGGTAAATCATCGTTGCTATTTGACTATTCATTGTCCCTTAAGTCATGGTTTATGTGAAACTTCTGATTAGCAATAAAAAATTTAAAATATTGACTTATTATCAATTACAACCATGAAATGACTATTGAAAATTGCCTTTAACTGATAATTTTTAACCAATCACACTTGGTTAATTTAATTATTAACTTTTGACCTAATTCTATATTTCATTTAGGTGTAAATTAAATTATTAATAAAAATTATTAATAAAAATTAACTTTTGACCTAATTCTATATTAAATCTACACTATCACTTATTTGTGTATTACCATATTAATAAAAATTATTAAAATATTTTTATTATCGGTAAAGATTATTGACTTGTCATTTCCCTTTTTAGTTGATAGTATAAAATATTTTACACTAATAATAGATTAAATTCAAACATTTCATTTTGAATCAAATTTGCTCTTTTCCATAAAATTTTATTCGACATGAACTTTAGAGTAGTCATTTGTATTTGTAGTCGTTAGTTATTGATCATTTTTGTATTTGTAGTTGTGACAATGAAATCAAACTAGCTATGTTTCAATTCATTTTAAATTTATTTATAAAATTATTTATATAACTAAGCCTAGGCCTAAATGATATGAATTTCAATAACGTTTGTGGTTCTAACCGATGATAACTTTATCATCATATTATGTAAATCATATATTTATATAATTTTTAAATATAAAATATAAAGCATGATAGAGAGTCGTATCTTTCAAGAAAAGATTATAAAATACCCTCTTTAATTATGGGATGATTAGATTTTACCCTCTTCTATTTTAGAAACTTGAAAATCACAATCTTAAACTTCATAAAATATAGAATAAATGTCTATTGTCAACTTAATTAACTATTTTATCAAATTATATATTTTTTATTTTTTAGCAATAATCACAATATTATAGTATATTAGTTTATTCTATCAATTTTTAATATATAATTTTGCCACTTAATTTTTTATTATTTGATTTAAACTCTATATATTTAATTTATTGCTTATTACTTATATAATATAGAAATTATTTTCCACAAAAAAAGAAGATAAATTAACATGTTACAATATCATGATTTTTGTTTAAAAAGATCTTGAACAAACTAAATAATTTGATAAAATGGTAAATTAAGTTGACAATGTATTTTAATTTTAACTTTTGTATAATTAAAAGAGTAATTTTCAAAATTTTAAAGTAGATGGGCTAAAATCCAATAATTCCAAAATTAAATTACATTTTTCTCTACCTATATATATATATTCTTTGTGCAAGCTCTCTCTCTCCCTCTCCCTCCCTCTCTCTCCCCTATAAAAATGAAAGTAAATAATTCACACATTTTCCAATGCTACATGTCTATCTGGTATTTATTGAATAATTATGGCCATCTAGCTAGACTGATCTTCTTATTAGTATTCAATAATTAAGATGAATTCATTGTTCAAGAATCCCGCGCAAGCAATATATATATATTCATGATTCATGATTTTGCAAAACATTGGTTCTTAATATTAATGATATATCTAAATGGAGAATGATAAATGAAAACTCTATCCTTTACAAAATTAAATAACAAAAAGATAACCCTTAATTCAATTTTCTTCCTTTTTATTTTTTGTGCTCTCTAAAGAATAGTTCAAGAGTCAGTGTAACAGTTAACCGGTGAATCCGAAATATATTGTTGGCTTGACGGTTGTTTCTTAATTAACTCCATATATAACTTTGCTAGTTTTAGAGTAAAGGCTAAATAACAACTCTTAAATTTGTGCAATTGTTGTTGTCATCCTTCCTTTTCCTTTCTCAAACATGTCTAGAAAGAGTTTGGAACTCACCTAAATCGCCAATGAGACTAGGAGAAAAATAAATCTCAAAAAGAGGAAGAAGGTTTTTTGAATAGTCCTAATGATCCCGTGCCAAATGTTTGGCCATGCCCTGAGGGATTCCAAAGCGTATTCTCACAGTTTAAAGAAAAGAATGAGATGGAGTGGAACTAGAAAATGATAATAAACCAAGAAAGTCACCTAAGTTAGAGGGTTGCCAAGGAAAGACTGAATTTGAATAGGCTGAAGAATGAAAATTGTGATAACGAAATTAAACTCTTTATGTTTCAGCAACTTGGTGGTAATAAGCAGTTTATATATTAAATGAATATAACAGAGTTAAATAAGCTGATGTGGTAATTAACAACAAAATGCAGAATCTCCATTTAAAGCTAAAGTTTAGACCCAGTGGAAGCAATAGTAACAACAGCAAATGGGGCTAGCTCGAGTGGAGCAAATGCACAGATATTTGATGAGGAGCAAAAAGCCACAAACACATGATCCCAGAAAGCGTGCTATTGTAGGAAATAGCTTATAGGTCTCATGAATGTTCATGAGGCGTAGCAGCCATTTGGTGATGTTTGATCTTGACATGGACAAAATGAGTATACATTATTGCTGGTCTTGGTTATACTTCCAGATTTTCTCATGTTCAATTGTAATTTCCCTTAAATTATATCGTGTGTGTTTTTGTTTGGTTACAATTGTTCAAACTCCACTGGTGTTTCAAGAAAATATTACATGTCGCATTCCAATAGAAGCTGGATTTTGTCTTCAAAAAAATAAAAACAAACCTATGATGTTAATTGATATTTCACTTAAGTTCCATCAATTTTGCATCTGACAGTTATTGTTGATTGGACATTAACAACGGTCAAGGCAAACCATCATTGGTATTGGACCATTCTTTATTCTTTGGAGCATGGTTTATTTAAAACTTTTGATCATGATAAAAATTTAGAATATTAACATATTATTACTTACCACCATGAAACGGCTATTGAGAATTGCTTTTAACTAATAATTTTTAGCTAATCACACTTAGTTAATTTAATTATTAACTTATGACCTAATTATATATGTCACTTAGATGTAAATTAAATCTACATTATCACTCACTTATATATTATTATATTAATCAAAATTATTAAAATACACTTACTATTAGAATACACTAATAATAAGTGTATTTTTAGTAAAGATTATTAACTTTTTAATGACTTATCATTTCCTTTTTCAATTGATAGTGTAAAATTTTTTACAAAAACAATGCATTAAAATCAAACTTTTAATTTTGAATCAAATATGCTCTTTTCCATAAAATTTCATCCAACATGGATGTTAAAATAGTATTGGTATTTGTAGTCGTTAGCTATTGGTCATTTTTATTGTGCAAGTTACTTTATCATAATAATCTAAATTACCATTGAAGAAGTTTCTAATATAATGTTTATTTTGCGATAGATTTTCCATGGACATTTGGCAATGTTTGAATTTTTTTTTGCATGTTGAGTCAATATCATCATTATTTTGGGCGACATAAAAAACATGAGATTCCATCATATTTTTATATAGAATGAGACAATTTAAAAAATGAACAAAATCTAATTTCCTGTCATAAATTATTGTCGAATAAATTTATATGAAATCTGAATATCTATTTTAAATCATATGAGAGAATAAAATACAATGGTTTTCTTTGTCCAAGTTCTAAATTAAAAGCTCCTTATTATCAATGTAGTTAAAAAAAAATCACGATTCAAACTTGTGAGCTAGTCAAGTAACAAGGAAATATGTTAATTTTTTTAGGATAGCAAAGATATCAATTCCTTGTATGAATTATGAAAATACAAGAATTCAATTAATTTGAAATTTGATATTTCTAAAGAATTATTTATGAAAGCAAGCCTAAATGGTATGAATTTCGATTCTTTTTGTGATTACAAACCACAATAACTTTATCATCATATTTTTTAAATTATGTATTTATGTAATTTTTAGATA
The DNA here is from genome assembly GCA_020226215.1 of Sindora glabra. Classification (NCBI taxonomy): domain Eukaryota; kingdom Viridiplantae; phylum Streptophyta; class Magnoliopsida; order Fabales; family Fabaceae; genus Sindora; species Sindora glabra. The sequence continues at coordinate 55,307,773 of CM035230.1, read as the reverse complement.
TAAAATATAATGTATGATGGAGAGTCATATCTTTTATGTATATTCTTTGTGTAGGAGGAAAGATGTTGGCTCTCTTTTTTTTTCCATAAAAATGAAAGTAAATAATTCATATTATAAAAATGCTCAATATTAAAGAAATAACTAAAGAAATATATGAAGGAAATGAAGGAAAATTATGAGAGGAGGAATATATTTTATTGATTTATATATAGAATAATTCATGTAACCCATATTTATAAGGTAGATAAGTCAAATGTTACAATTTTATAATAATAGCTTACAAAGAAAATTGAAGCTTAATAATTAACCATCATGAGTATATAACATTAGACCTATGGGCATTCATATTTAATTACTATTATTCATAATACTCCTCATAGGATGTCTATCTTGCAAAGAATATACTTTGTTAAAGCCTTTGTTGAAAAAAAACTTAATGGGAAAAAATTCCAATGAAAGAGAAAGAGTACTTTATTCTTTCAACAAATAGTCTACCTTATAATAAACTTTGCCAAGGACAGCCAATAGGAAAAAAAACTATGGTCAATATGGTCAAGGAAAAAGGAGTGTCGCATAAACTTAACTTCTCTTATTGAGAATATCATTAAAAATATTTAAGTTAATGTCTTTATTAATAATTCTAATTAAAAACTATTTAAACAAATTAGTTATCATGATTAGATATGATGACAATCCTTTTATGAGCATAAGAAAAAGCTCTAATAAGATATAATTTGTTCCATTTCCTCTATTATGTATTATCCTCTAATTAAGTTTTTACATGTAGCATTATCTTATATGGATTTATTGAAATTTCTTCCTCAAAATTTAAGGGAATTAATTTTTCACTTATTGTATATATGTTGAAGAAACTATAACTATAATCTATCTCATCAAGAAATGTGATATAAATGCATCATCAAAAATAGTAAGATGAGATCAAACTTTGTGCAAATTATATATCCTATATTTATATAGCTAAATAATTATAACTTAAAACTCATACAAATAAAATAATATTATATCATTATTTTACAAAAATACCAAAAATGTATATTTAGTTTTATTGTAATATCTTTTAGTTGAAAAAGAACTATATCTTGTTAAAAAGCTATATCAAGATGTTTGTAATTAGCAAGATACATTAGTACATTAATTATATTAAGATATGATACTTCGGAACCAAGAAAATATTCATTATTTTTTCAAGTTTGAAGTGAATCCTTATTAGTAACAAGTGATTGAACAATCATAAGGACACTTAATAAATGTGATTTATCTATGAAAAATATTTACAATCTTTCCATTTTGATTGATAAATGTATGTTGCATCATTTAAATACTTGATGTGCAGGCCAAGATAAAACTTAATTTTTCAAAAAAATTTCATCTCAAACTCTTTTTTTCAAATGCTTTACTATTTTTCAAAGCCGTTCATGAGTTCTAATAATATTCAAATTACTTACATATGCAACAATTATAGTGAAATCGCATTTAGATTTCTTAATAAAAACATTTTAAAAAATATTTATTAAGATGACTGCAAAACATTTATTTAGGTTACTTTAATCTATACAAAAAAATTATAATTTGATTGAATATATTTCTTAAAAATTTAAATTTCATGCTTCAAGCATTTGAAATCTTTTAGGATCTTTCATATAATATCATTTTTAATTGTCACATGTGAAATATGATATATTAAATTCATTAAATGTACATCTACATTGACAAAAAAATATATCTACCATATAAAAATAAATATTCCTATAATTAATGACAATCATTACAAAAACCTTTATGTACAAACCATACTTTCTTTTTGTAACTTCAATTTTCTTATTATCTTAGTATAATATATTTAAATTAAGACATTTGGGATATTTCATTGGCTTAACATTTTTAAAATTTTTATTTACTTTACAAGTGAATTTAAATTTTATATTTTTATTTGAATTGCATCTTTTCTCTTTTCTTTTGACTAATAATCATACATCATCATTCAATAAATTTAAGATTCTCACTAACTATTTTTTTTTTCATAATTTTAAGTGCTACATTGTATATGAGAATAAATGTTATCAATAACTATTTTCTTTTTGATTTTATGTTTCTCATTAGAGACAATCAATTGAGATATTTTTATTTTCATAATAAGTACCTAAACTTCTTCTAAAAGTTCATCATTATGTCTCAAATCTCATTTTCTTCCAAAAATTTATGGTTAATTATATATCAATTCTCTCCAAAAGTATTTAATTCCTTAATAAGGTCATTTATTTGCTTATCATTTATTTTTAGGATATTTGTATTTGAACCAATAAGTCTATCATGCATTAGGTATGTACTAGATTTAATTATTATTGATAAATAGATTGCCTTACTTAGATAACAATTTGAATATGAATATTTACAATTGACATACAATATTTATTTACTCTCTTTTAATTAGTAATATATCTAGAAAATTTTCTCTACTCTATAAATCAATCATGTTATGAATTTCTAATTTATATCGCTTTGTGTGAGGAAGATTGAATATCAAATTATTTCTATAGCTATATATTTTCTTCCCTTCATTCTATAAATTCTATCACTTTTCAAAATTATTTATGTGCATTGTGATGGAATAAAAGTATATTTAATAATAAAAAATATTTATATATAAAACTTTTTAACTCCTGACTAAAGCTAATTATAAGAGAGATCTACAACTTCTTGATTTGATGTGTATAAATATTGCACTATGTAAAGTTGTATATCCTTTAAGATAATATAGAAAATTTTGTTTTCTCAAATAAACATATAACTAATAATTTGGGACATTACAAATATTACAGTAGAATCATTTTACATATAAATATACTTTAGGATGTTTAATAATTATTCCTATTGGAATATGATAATCATTAAAGGATTTAGATATAAATCTACTAATATTATCAAGACATATTATCTTAATTGTATAGTTAAAAAGTTGTACTCAACATCAAATTATTTAAGTAAGTAATCCTATAAATATTAGGTTGTAGATTGATAGTAAATACATATATAACTATTCTGTTAAAGAATTAGCCAAAATCACAAAATATCTATATAGTCCATATAGAAGATAAATAGATTAACATTTGTCACCTTGTATTCTTTTCAAAAATATTAAGAATTTAGTTCTAGTTTTAGCTAGCAATGGCCTTAATAGCCTTATAATTAAATTTCCTTTGAGAACAAATAGCATATGAAATTTTACTAGGTTGAAGAATAGCACATGAAATTTTACGATTAAAGAATCTTCAAATTTTTCAAAAAATAACCTTGTGATTTTTTAATTACTTTTCATAATATTACGAATCTAGAATAGCCCATCCAATCATGCCAAATAGTAAAAAAATGTTAAAATTAAAATTTCATAAGAACAATCCTAATTAAATCATCTGAAAAGATAATATTAAAACATAAATAAAGAAAAATTGATAATTAGTTGATGAATTCATTTGTGATGAATGATAAATAAGAATCTCCCGTGGATCAGGAGCTACTCATGATCAACAATTTTGATCATAAGCTTTAATTAGGATTTGTAGCTACTATTAACCTTAGATAAATATTTAATTTGGGAAGATATTTTGACACTGATGGAAAGTGATCAAAATTAATTTTAGGATTCAGGAATAACGACCTTTATTTATATTATAACAATTAGTGGATTAATCAATTTCTGTGAATTATTCATTACCAAACTATTAGGCTAGATAGCCATTAGGCCTAAACCACATAATCACTTTAATATTAAACCTAATCATTTACATTTTATTTTATTACTGAATTAATAGGTCTATAATAGAAAATCTAATAATCTCTTACTTGAACCATGTAATTCAATAATAGTGATCACTTTAATAAGATATAAAAGAAAATTATGACATTTTTATACTTATCGATCTAAATTAAGATTATAAATGTCCAGTAACATAAAATATAATATCTAATAGTGATATTAAAGAAATACATACTATATACTTATACCTTACTGATCATATACAATATGAGATAGAAATACATAAAACAAGATTATGCTTAATAAAATTTATATAATAAATTGTGATAATATATGTAAAATTTTTTGCACTAGATTACAACATCTACCCAAGATGCTAAATGAGAATTATAATTCTTAATATAGTATAAAGGTATAGTCTAAATGTCTCTATGAATATGCCACAACAAAAACATACACAATATATGACAAAATATGAATATTTTATTATGAACATTTCATTTATATATACATCTCAAGATAAATAATTTACATTATAGTACTCTTACCAACCTAAAATATCAAAAGACTCAACTAATCACATATAATTATATGATCATGATATATTTCTATTATTAAGCTTTTGGTCAGTGAATCCATAAATATATGATTTGTGGAAATATGTTTAATACATAGTTTAAATGTCTTTATAAATATGTCATAACAAAAATATACACAATATATGACAAAACATGAATATTTTATTATGAACATTTCATTTATATATACATCTCAAGATAAACAATTTACATTATAGTACTCTTACCAACTTAAAATATCAAAAGACTTAACTAATCACATACTAATTGCATGATCATAATATATTCCTACTATTAAGCTTTTGGTCAATGGATCCATAAATATATGATTTGTGGAAATATGTTCAATACATATGATATGCTTGCATATCTTCTCTCACATTTATATCAAAATGCTTTGTGCGGGTAGAATTTTTGTTGTTATAAGAGAAGTTTACAATAATAGTATTGTTGTAATAGCTAATTAAAGGTCTAGAGATACTTTTAATAATCTCCAAACTAGTCATAAAATTTCTTAACCGTATAGCAACATAAGTGGTTTTATAACATGTGACATCTTTTGCTTCTATAGTGAAAGTCGCTATTAAGAATTGCTTAACACTTTTCCATGACATAGCTCCTTTTGCCACTATAAAGATGTATTTAAATATCGATTTGTAATCATCCAAATAATAACAAAATATAAATTCGAATAGCCTATAACTGTGAGATCTCTTGATCTCCTATAGGTTAGCATATAATCTTTTGTACTCTATAGGTACCTCATGACTATTTTTATAGTAGTCTAATTCCTCTGACCATGATTATTTAAGTATCTCTATAGTATATTAATAGCATAAGCTATATCAAGATGTGTATATATCTGAGCATACATCAGGTTACTAATAACTAATGCATATGAGATATTTTTCATTCTTTCTATTTCAATATCATTATGAGGACATTGGAACTTAGAGAAAATTTCCTTTTTTGAAATGGGTATGAAAACTTAAGAGCATGTTAACATATTGAATCTCTTCAATATTTTCTCAATCTATGTTTACTAAGATAAACCAAGCAAACCCTTAGACTTATCATGATGGATCTTTATCCCTAAAATATAAGAAACATTTCTAAGATCCTTCATATCAAAATATTTAGATAACATTTATTTTATCTCAATTAGTAGGTTCATGCCATTGCTTGCAAACAGAATGTTGTTCACTAAAATAAAAAAACTACCCATACTTATTAGTATATAAATACACCGATCCATTGTATTCTCTTTAAACCTAATAGAAGTTCCTACTTTATCAAAGCTGAGGCACCATTGTCTAGAAGCTTATTTTTAGCTATATATGGACTTTTTAAGTTAACATACAAGTATCTTTCCCTTTCTATTAGAAACCATTTAATAGTTTCATATAAATAGTCTTTGATAGATCACCATTTACGAAGGTTATCTTTACATCCATTTAATGGAGTTTTAAATTAAAGTGAACTACCAAAGCTATGACAACTTGAAATGAGTCCTTGGTTAACACTAGTGAAAAAGTTTCCTTATGGTTTTTGCCTTTTTTCTGGGTTTGACTTTTAGCTACTAATTTGGCCTTATGCTTCTTGAATGTACCTTGAGCATCTCTTTTAGTCTTGAAGACCCATTTGCATTCAATTGATTTATAGCTTACAAGAAGCTCTACTAAATCCCACACTTGATTCTTATTCATTGAAGCTAGCTTATCCTTCATAAAACTTAACTAATGAAAATAATTTGAATTGGATATGGCTTAGGAAAAAGGCTATCGGAGTAGTGTTATTATTGATATCATATTCGTGCTTTTATAAACATACAAGATAATCATTAGGAATTATTGATCTACGAACTCTACAAAATATCCTTAATGAAATTTCTTCATTTAGTTTGACATCTTTTGTTATTGCCTATACTAATCAACTGGTAGAACAATAAAAGATGACTCTATTAATGTTGGTGCTAGTGAAACTATCATTTTGTCTCTAGTGAAATCCATGATGCATGATATTTAGTTCTTATTATCTAACTTATCCTAAAAAACAGATAGCTCGATTAGATTTAATTACTTTGGTCATATAAGTTAGACTGTAAACTTTGCTTTCCTTTGAGCCATTGCAATACTTAATGAAATATTCATTAACAATTTTCAAATCAAGTTTCCTTGTGGATGGAATGTACAGCTTTACTTCAACTTTGCAATCTCAAAGTAAAAAATGCTTTAAGTTAGTCTTCTTACTATATAATAATTTATAAGGGGTCTTAGGTACTAATCTATTAGGAACTTGATTTAGAATGTATGTCACTTTTCTCAATGTATCGCCTTATAAGAATTTTTGTAGCAAAGTATGGGCCAACATGCATCTTATTGTGTATATAAAAGTCCAATTTCTCTTTTTTGCATTTCATTTTGCTTCAATGTTTTAAGCATGGTGTAATTTGCTAGAATTCCACACTTTTGTAGGTATCTCACAAAAGGCCAGGGTTTCTTCTTGTTCCATTGTACCTACCATAATATTTACCATTTCTATCAAAATTTACACATTTTATCTATTTCCCCCATTTTAGTTTAATTGTCACCTTGAATAACTTAAAGGTTTCCATCTATTCTAACTTTTCATCAAACTGCCTTGGTCTATCAAATCTGGAGTAATTATTAATGAATATAATGAAGTATTTGTAACTTCCTATAGTATTAGGTGTTATAAGCCTACTAATATCAGTGTGGATCAGTTTTACAATATTCTCTTTTTTGCTTCTCTTACCTTTTCTAACTCTAACTATAAGTTTACCTTTGATATAATCCACACAAGTTCTAAAATTCGAGAAATCAAGATTATGAAGTACTTTTTTCTTTACAAATCTTTGAATTTTTTCTTTGAAAATGTGTTTTAATCATCTATATCACAATATTAAAGATCTTTCATTGATTCAACATTTTTTCTTGCTAACAATAAAGTTTATTGAGTTTATGAAATCAAGATCTAAATTAATTCTATAGAAACCATCACATATAGAACCATTACCTACAACAAAAAATTTATAAAATAATTTAACTTTTTTATTTCCAAAATAACATGAATATTTAATAGAATCCAAAGTAATAACTGAAATTAAATTCCTTCTTATGGAAGGTGCATAAACTACATTAATCAATAATAGCTCATGTCTAGTCTTTAATAGACTTGTCAAAATAGGCTAACCTAATCCTACTGGGTTAACTCATTAGGTAAAAATTATACGTCAAATTAGTCCTAGACCGAACTACTTTTTCACTAGGTCAGATTTAGATCAAGTTACTATAGTCTCAACCCTAGTCCGAGTTCTAAGTTAACATTTACTAGGTAAGTTTTATGATCCATTATATTTATTATTATTATTATTATTATTATTATTATCATATTAATTATTTTTTATTATTAATTTTACATCATTAATTAAAATTTATTATTATTAAATATAATTATATTTTATTATTATCACTTAAAATTTTATTATTTATATCAATAAGTCATATATATTATATATGAAAATAAATATATATTATTAAAATCTAGTAAATGCATGAATATGCATTTAATAATATATACATTTAATAAAATAATTTAAATTTTATATTGATCAAGAATTTTATATTATATATTTATTTTATTTAAGAAAATAGGTATTATATATAAAAATAAATATATTTAATAATTTATATATTATTAAATATATAAATAAATAGTTATATAAGTAATATATTAATAAAAATAATTATAATTTATATATAATATTAAAAATAAATAATAATGCATTATATTATCTATATGTAAATAATATATTTAAATTAATATCAAAATTATTTTTAAAATTTTTAATATAAGAGTACTAATTCAAATTTTAATATAATTATTTATTTGGATAAACTTATATAATATATATCAATAAATATATAAATTTATTAATTTTAATATTAAAAATTATTTAATATTGCTTATATATATAATTTTAATATTATATATATTAAAGTATAATTTTAATATACTAAAATTATTATTTTAATATATATATAAATTAAACATAAAATAATAAAATAATTATTTATTACTTGTTACTATTACTTGACTAATATGTTAACTCAATAATTCGATAGGCTAACACTGACTAGTCCTAATCTTTTACTAGGTTAAGCTAATTAATCTTAGTCCTTTATTAGGTCGAGTTATTATTATTATTTTTCATACCAGTCTCAGTCTCAAGTCAAGTAAAATTATACTAATATCAAATTAACCTGTTAAATCTAATCAATTTTGACACTTTTAGTCTTCAACTTTAACTTTACTGATCATATATGCTCTACTTCAACTTTATCTCCATTTTTGAGTTTCAAAATCAACTTTCTTTATGTCACAATTCAAATTCAATCATGACTGATGTGGATTTTGCTATTTGGTTTCCATTAGCCTCAATACTATTTACTATAATTCTAATTACTAGAACTCTTTATTTCTATATTAACTTAAATTTTACCTAAAAATTTTATGAAAAAATGTACAAAGTTTTCCCCTTTTTTTAGGCATTTTTCATGTGCCACACAGCCTAAATCATGAAACTTGTATTCTTTATAGTTACAACAACAATAGGGAATACATATAATACTATACAACTTTGTTCCTAATTTTAATCCTAATCCAATTGTCAAAGTCTTATAACCAGATAGTCTTTGATTCTCTATAGATACTGTGAAACTTAAAAAAATTCATTTCAACCTAAAAACATTAATAATAATATGGAATAAGTTACAAGAATTTAGTGAGCATATATCTATGACAATTATGCTTAAATGTTGTGAAATTACGTTGGATTCTCCTAAAATTTAACAAATCTGAAAACAAAAATAGAATGGTATTTATGCCACATTTTAAAGGATGAAGAGTAGAAGTGATAAGTGATCATGAACATGCCACAAAGGATGTAAATCCTTCAATGAGTGAAGAAGAAAACACATCACAAGAATGAATATTTGATTAGTAAAGATTAATGCCATAGAGGGCGAATCTTTTTAATAAGTCACGAGCTTGTTCAAGAACTCAAGAGAGCAAATTCTCAAATCTTTAATTTCCAATCTCCATTCTTTAATTTGGTATAAGGAACATGCCTCCTTATATAGTTCTCTAAAACCTTAATTGAAAATGGGCTCAAATAACACCATATTAGCCTAAAACTATTTTACTAATCTAAACCTAGTAAAAAGGCTTTTAAATAACTCTAAGTAACATAGTATATTATTCATAGCAACATGGTAAATATTTTAAAGCAAAACGAGTCTAAATTCCTTCAGCTTAAATTAAAACCTAAAATGCTTTAAAATGCCTAAAACAAAATGAACATAAATTGAAGCCTTAAATGCTAAATTAAAGTCCAAAATATCAAATAATAATAAAAATAGGCTGAAATGATGCCAATTAGGATTATGACTAATATGGTGCCATCTCATTGATGATGTGGTGGTGATATAGATTATGGCTGATATGGCGCCATCTCCCGGATGATGTGGCACTAACTTGGTAATGATATAACATAATTCTAATGCATTTGTTCAAGCTCGCTTTCTAGCTCACTTCCTTATAATTATTAACCCCTTTTAGATTCATATTATTCCCCTCTCTTTAAAAAAATTCATTCTTGAATCTTTAAAACCTACATTAAAATGAGGATTATTAGAAACACAAAAAAGGCACTCACATCAAACTCACTATGAGAATTTAAATTAATGAAATAATTATTGTTTCTTGAAGACTTGGAATTAACCATCTCACTTGGATGTAGTTAGGATTCCCTTGGATTTAGAACACTTCCTTTTCTACCCACATTATCAATAAGCAGCCACCCAGATCAAATACAAAATAAGAGTCAATAATTTCATACAAGCATACAAAATTATCAATAGTAACAAGTTTGTTAATAAAAGCATATAGAACATGATTCCTTATATGGTTTCCATAGAAGTGAATTAAACCATGAAAGCTCTTAATTTCACTAATAAACTTAGGTGGAAACCATTCTTTAATTATTACTTTTACTTTATTGACCTTTATTCCTATGTCACTCACAACATGATTTAAATACACAATTCTTTCCTTTTAAAATGAGCATTTCACACATTTAACATACAAGATTTCATTTCTCAAAACCTTTAAGATATATTTTAAAGGATCAACATGTCCATTCAAGATTTTATAATGTATAAGAACATCATAAAGATGTGGAAATTCTTTCTAACTCTTTAAGTTTTCAAACAACAAGAAGATCTATCCTTTAGGCTAATAAAAACAATAAAAACCAGTAACAATAGAGTTATTCTTAAGAACATTCAAAACATGAAAGTAATAGAAATTCACAAAAAGCTTGCAAGTAAGAACACATAAACTTATCATGAGAATTTCATCTAGATAAACCCTAACAAATTTATTAAAGGAAGTATGCAAAACATGATTCATTAAGCTCACAAAAATACTTGGTACATTAGACAAACCAAGTAGTAAAGATAACTATTTATACAAATCATGCTTTACTTTGAAATTATTTTTCTTTTCAATATCTTTTCTCAAGAACTTTTGATGATATTCTTCTTTTGAACCATGCTTAGAAAATACATAAAGGTCATTCAACACATTAAACACAATATCAAGGGTATCTTTAATTCTAAAATATTTTATTAAATCATATCCATGGGCGTCTCTACTAAATAACTTTTTTAGAGATCTCTTAAGCACATATAAGTTGTTCTTTCTACACAAAAATCTATCTCGCCTAAAAATGTCTCCAGAAACTATTTCATCACAAGCATCAACATTTGAAACACTATTATTAAATATATGAGTAGCAAAGTCAATTGAAGGATAAACAACTTCAAGTGAAGAAGTAGCAAGACTATAATCATTTAAATTCAAATTTTCCATATTTTTAACACCTAATAAATTTGTATGCAAGTGATTATTTTTATTTACAAAATTTAACAATTTATAATGCAAAGTAGAGATAAGAATGTACCTTCAACACAATATATCAACCATCACAATATTGTTACCTTACTCTAATTAGGACATTTTCCTTCTCATACATGATAGCTCTTTAGAGATTCTCTTCGAAGTACTTCTTAGGATTCTTTCAAAATAACATCACAAGTATTTAATAAAAAAAATTCATGATTGTTAGTATTTTCATAGGCTTTCTTGTTCTAGGTAATTGGCCTAGCAATATAGACAATGCTCTTTATCCTATTTGTTTTTTTAATAACTTTCAATTTTTTTCTTTTTCTATATAATCACTCTCTTTTTCTCTAAATTGAATTTTTTTTACTTTTTTTCCCATAATCATTTTTTTTCTTCTCATGGCTCTTATTCTTTTCTACTTTATTCTCCTTTCTATTATTTTTTTATTTTTTCTTATTTTCTTTTATTTTTTTTCATTTCTTCTTTTTTCTCATCTTCTTTTTTCTTTTTCTTTTCTTCTTCTTTTCTCAATTGATCCTTATGTACTTGTTTTAGGGTTAAAGGATTATGTTTTATTTTTTTCCTATTCATTTTAGAGCTATATGTGTTGAGAACTTTATCATGTGTAACCTTTCTATCAAATTGTCATGGTCTCCTAAGCAATAAATGACAAGTATTTGTAGGAGTAACATCACATAGTAACTAAAATTAGTATTTGCCAAGGATAGAAGAAACTAAAACTTGCTATATCGCCTCTATTCCGTCATTATCATTTAACCCTTGCAACTTGTATGAAGTAGGATATGATAAAGTAGGCAAATTTAACTTCTTTACCTTGTAAGTACTAGCAACATTAGCATAACTTTCATTATTAATGATTACATTGCACATCTTATCCTTAATGTTAAATTTAGTATGGAAGATGTTCTCCTTTTGCTCTTTACTTTCTTCTTTTGCTTGTTCTCCTAAGCTTTTTGGATCTTTAATACTCTCTTGAGTGGACAATTAATGACATGATAACCACATTCCAAATATTTGAAACACTTATCCTTGGAATATTTTTAGTGCTTTTAAATTTCTCTTTTCTCTTAAACACTTCCTTTTAAGGCTTTGGTGATAATTCTCCTTTATTCTTAACAATGTCATTAGATTTTTCTTTCTTGAATTTGGATAAGGAATGGGTCTTGTACTTCTCATAACTCTTATCTTTTTTTATTTCAAACTTATTTTCTTCTTAACATGAAGGATTCTTCTTCTTATTGTTATCAAGATTATAATCATCCTTATCTCTCCTTTGCTTATTAGGATTACTTGTGGATTCAACTTCTTCTTTAGATTTTGAAAAGGATTTAGACTTGTATTAATTTACTTTGTCTTCTTTTCTTTCAACCTTCACCTCTTAAGATTTTCAACTATAATGTTAGCCCTGAATAAATTTTTTCCTCATAATAACCTTCATCTCTTTCCAAGAAGTAATAAACCTAGCATCATTTCTTCTTCTTGATGAATTAAGTTAATCCCACCCAATGTTAGTATAATTACTACATTAATAGATAGCAAGCCTCACTTTTGTCTTTTTAGAATAATGGTGACAAGTATAGATTGATTCTATCTTGTTTTCCCACTCTAAGTAAGCTTTAGGATTGCTATTTCTTTAAAATATTGGAAATTTCATTTTACCACGTTGAAGATTTGAAGTTATTCTACCACTTTTTTGCCTATTTCCTCCACTCCTATCATTTCTTCTATCATCTCTTCTTTCATATCTTTTTACATCATTATGATTCACTCTTTCTTTTTTACTTCTTTTATTTTTATTTCAACTTCCTCTTCTTCATTACATCTCTTATTTTATTTTCTATCTCTCTCATCATATTGGTTTTTTTGAGATTGTCTATCTTCAAGCTTTATAAGCATTTTATCAAATTTTTTTATGGCTTGTAGCAAATCCTCCTATATGCACCTATCATTATTTTTCTTATTAGCTCCTAACATCATTAAATGATAAACTTACAAGAAAGATTAGATAAAAGAAAGGCCCTTACAAGAGTACATTTCTCAATTAATTTAGTAGCACTCACACTCGTGTATACACTCTAATTTCGACTTTTACCTTTAATGAGTTTACATACTCTTTTCTTTTCCCACTTTTTTACTCTTTCCCTTTTGATTTAGCAAATGTGGCAATCAATATTACCAATCAAAGTTTACAAAATTTGAAAAATCAAACATGATAATTAGGGAAATAAGAAAATGTAAATTTCAAGAATAGAAACTAACTAGGACTTAAAGATTTAGAATCAGACAATTATAGAAAAAAGATAAATAAGACACCAAACAAAGACTTAATAATGATAGTTTCAAAGAAAAAGAATTTTCTAGGACTTAAAATAATAGGAAGGAATAATACAAAATAACAAGAAGTGTTGATTTGAGAACTTAAGTAATTGAAAAAGATAATGAACAATTAATGTCAAAATGAGAAATTTAAGTGTGATTAGAGCATATCAAGAACTAACAATAACAAAATAAATAACTTCCTTTCTTTTAATTTTGTTTCAGTTTATTTTTAATAACTCAACATTTTATTTTTTTGCTTTTTTTTATAGGTTTCCTTTTGATTCATTTACTTGGCTTTTCTCATTTATTTCTTTCTATTTTTCTTCTTATCACTTATTTTTACTTTCTAATTCACAATTACTTAGTACCAATCTTTATTTTGTTCTGGCACTTTTTTCTCTTTAAAATTCACCATTTTGGACTAGTTATGTTAATTGCAAGAGTATTTCACACAATTTAAACTTAGTGCTCTTTATTTTGCTTTAATCTATTACTATATTTAAGTATAACATAGTGATGTTGTACTATTAGAATATGACAATTGGTTATTGTAACCTGAACTTCTTTACTCTGAACTTTTAACAAACATGTTTAGCATAACTTTCATTCATTATACTAGCATTGATATTTGAACTAAATAAGATGAAATAATACAAAACAAAAAGGGTGACTAAGTATTTTAATAAATTTAGATTTATAATTGACTTGGATAATTTATCAAACACATAGATGGTAGAATTAAAGAATAATTCAGATTTGATACAAATGAATCAAACACATGAATTTAATGCAAACCAAATTAAGAATGAAATAAATATAAAAAAAATCAAGACAAGGTAGAAATGAAGAAATAAGATATGAATAAGTGAACAGTTATATGAATAGTATGATAAATAGTACATGAATAGTAACTAAAAATTAAAGAGAAGTAAAACTTGAATTTAGGAATCTTGCTTTGAATACCAAATGATGTGAAATTGCATTGGATCATCCTAAGATTCAGCAAATCTAAAAAAATAAAATAAAAAAGTATTCATGCCACAATTCAGAGGATAAAGAATGGGAGTGATAAGTGATGGTGAAATTGCAATAAACGATGTAAATCCTTTGATGAGTGAAGAAGAAAACATGCCACAAGAATGAATCCTTGATTAATGAAGATCAGCACCACAAAGGGTGAATCCCTTTGATAAGTCATAAGCTCATTCAAGAACTCAAGAGCAAACACATTCTTACTAAAAAAAGCACTCAATCAAATTTTTAAATCTATAATTTCCAATCTCTATTCTCTAATTTGGTATAAGGAATAAGCTTCCTTATATATCTTTCTAAAACTCTAATTGAAAATAGGCTTAAATGATACCATATTAGCTTAAAACTATTTCACTAATTTAAACCTAATAAAAAGGCCTCTAAATAACTTTAAGTAACATAATAAATTACTCATAGTAATATGGTAAATATTTTAAAGAAAAATGGGTCTAAACACCTTTAGCCTAAAGTAAAGCCCAAAATATTCTAAAATGACCCAAAACAAAATGAACACAAATTGAAAGCTTAAATGTTAAATTAAAGTCCAAAATATCAAATAATAATAAAAATGGGCTAAAGTGATCCAATTAGGATTATAGTTGATCTAATCCCATCTTATTGATGATGTGGCAGTAATGTGGATTATGATTGATGTAATGCCATTTCCTTGATGATGTGGCGCTAACTTGGTGATGATATAGCATAATTCTAATGCACTTGTTTAAGCTCACCTTCTAGCTTATTTCCTTATGATTATTAACCCCTTCTTAGATTCACATCATTAAAAGATGTTTCATGAAAATCCCCATATATTAATCCTATATTACAGTGGAAAATAATTGTAAACCAAATCTTTAAAATTTCAAGACATGCGTTACTAATTCTTAGATTGCTATATCTACCTGCATGCAACTTAAATTCCCTATTTCACATCATAATTTATAGTAATCTTAATTACTTAATTGTACACAATATCATCATCTTTCTATATACAATCCATTTTGGATAATTATCAAATTTTTGAATAATTAACCAAGTTCAATCATAATCAAGTCATCTTATTACATTAAATAGTAATATTCAAAGATAGCTAGGTTTTTATTTCATAACACAATAATGAACAATATGTAATAAAAACATACATCTACCTTTTAACTCCCAGGTCAACTTCATACCTTCTACAAGTTTTCCATCTTTGTCTTTTTAGGGTTTGCATTATACCATTCCCACTTTAATATTGGGAATTTCCCATTTGATTTTCATATCATTGCCTTTGTCACATTTTCCATTCCAAATGCCATACATAGGATAATTCACAGTATAATACACATTAAAGCTCAAGCTCTATATGTCATAATTTTAATAAAATTTCATCACAAGTACTTATTTCATCATCACGGGGAAATGTTAAAGCACATAGCAATATATATAGCAACACTACCATGCCTTCTTACATGGCTATAACAATCATTCACATTTTAATACAATTCATACTATATTGTCCAAAATACAAGTAACAATGAAAACTTAATCACAATCAATCAATAATTAGTAATAGCACCATCATGCTCTGTTAGCATGGTCAATTAGCATTCTTTTAAATAAGTAGTCACATTCCTATCACAAATATCAATTCCACATCATCATGCATGGTTGTAAGGGCAATTTAATAATTATTTATGCTACATAATCATGCTTTATATGTGTTCTGTATCATCAATAAGAATATAAATTGTAACATTTAAACAACACTTTATTAAGATATTAATTTAGGGTAATATAAATACTCACTTGGTAGGGTTCATCTATTTCATCCACTCTAAAATATTTAGGTTCAACCTCCCTATATCTTTCTACTCATAATTTACAAGGATAACTTATAAACATAAAGGCATTACTTATTTTATTTCTAAACATTATAATTCCATATCTGAATCATAATATATTAACATTATATATCATCAGCTTCTTCTCACTCTCTTATGTTAACTTATAAAATCAAAGTATTCCACTATGTGCTTTAAAGGTGCTTTAATCAAATTACTTTATGAAATTGAATACTTACTTTCTTATATTCTTAACTTTATTTCGATAAAATCACTAAACCATATATTTAAAATTTTAATCAAAAGAGATTACATTATTTTATATAGCTTTACATTTATATCTTTATATCTTTGCTTCCATTTACATAAAAGTATTAAATTACTCTTAGAATCTTTTAAATCAATGTATATTAAGGATATACAAATTGATAATATAGAGAAGCTTCAATCATGCCATTTTAATTATCTTAGATCATTAATCTTTTACCTTTCTAACTATCATGCATTAGTTTTTACAAGCATAAATTTTTTCCTAAACCTTGCACAATAATACTAAGATGTAACACTTCATGAATACTATGATTATATTATTGTAATATCCTATATCATAAAATGCAAATTTTTTTGAAGTATCATCATGCATTTCTATTATACATAAAAGTAGATTTTCTAGATCAACTTTAAACACCTAACAACATTAAATTTGATGTCATAAAAACATCACAATCATGTTATTTTAATACTTTATGACATAAAAATTATATTTTTAAACTATCATCATATATCTTAAATACATATAAATGAGTTTTTCCTTAAATCAATCTCAAATTAGTAAGACATTAGAGGTTTATGAGGAAAATTAACTTACTGCTTTCTAAGGTGGTTTGCTAGAGTTTTGTTAATGGCCAAAATATGTTGAAGCATTAGCAATAAGAAGGGCTGAAGGCCTTTGACTATTGTTGTCCAAAACCGACCATAGATGATGGCTTCTTCACCCTATTGAGTTATTGCCACTACATAACGATTCATTACAAGAGGAACATGGCATTGGTGGTTAGGAATGGTGCTTATCTTGCTGGAAATAGGAGGAGCAATAGTCTTTATATGTGTCATGGTAACATTGATTAGCTCCCTTTATTGAAAATATTTAATAGCTTACTGAAAGGCCACCTATAGTAGTAGTCATCAATGTTAGCTATGGCTTTGTCCAAAGTAGCAGTAACAACAACATTTGGAAGAAAAAGAAAAGAGGTGGAGAAAAAAGAGAAAAAGGGAGAAGGAAGAAAGAAGGAGAAATCTATGAAAAGAGAGATAGATAGAGAATAAAAATATAAAAAAGAGCCTTAGGTTTTGATTTGGTGCTTTTGCATGAAATGAGCTCATCTCTTTTTTAAATCCTAACCCTTCATCTTATTTAAAATCCCTAACTTGTGTTTGAATAATTATCTTGAGATCATTTTATTAAATTATAATTGCACCTTTATATATATATATATATATATATATATATATATATATATATATATATATATATATATATATATATATTATAATTCAATGAACTTTGAGTTTGAAGATATTCTTATTAATCCATAAATTATGAATAAAAGCTATATGCCAAAAATTGATACATATACTTCAAAACTTTTCACATGCAACTTCTAAATATCCTAATAATATTTAGATGACATTTCTATTATATAATATCATACTATTATTATATAGTTAAAATTTAAAATAGTTGTATTTCATCTTGGTGTAATTAAATATGATTTAACTATTCTCATCCATAATAAATATTTTGAAGTATATAAAATAATAAAACTTTGAGTAGTACTACGAGATGTTACACCATTGTTTGGCTTCCTTGGATTTGTCAATGCTTAAAACAATCAATGACATGAATAGTCATATCGGCATCTAACCACCAAGAATTTTATGGCACACTAATAATATTCAATTCAAAATAGACTAAACCTATATAGGCACCTTTCTTTTTTCTTTTCTAGATATTTAAAGCAGTCTGCTTTTGTTATCCCCATACTTCGCATAGAACTTGTATTTACCCTTGAATTAAGCCTTATTAGGTTTCTAGCATTATTGTCTACTAGATTCACCTTTCTCACTCTTTTTCCTTTCATAATTGTAATGACTCTTATTATCTTTATGATTAAATCTTCCACCATGATTTGAATTTGTGCCATGTGAGGTATAATTAATTACCTAAGGCTCACCTTTCTTCATGTGTTCTTTGACTTGTATAACAATTGAAATGAGTTCATTAATGGTCTATTCTATTTTTTACATTTTCAGGATATGAAATTGAGATGAGAGAGATTCTAACATGTGCCAAGTTAAATAACTTTCCTTCAAATTAACTTGAATGGTTTTTAGCTTATTATAATAATTGACAAATCTTAAAATATTCTCTTTTACCTCAGTGACACCATCATACTCCAATTTTTAAGTAATGAAATTTACCATCCCTTTTTTAGTCTTATCAAACTTCTTCTATTTTTTAATTACAAAATTTAGGAACCATTTTGCATTGGTCATTTTGGGGATACTCTCTCTTATCATCTTATCCATCTTGTATTCTATTACCATTAAACACACTTTATTAGAATCGATCCAATTTTTATGATGATTTCTTTAATTTGCTGTAGATTCAGCATTAATCTAATGTTTTATTTCCTAATCGTCATATTAAGATTAGAAATTGTAAGCTACAACTCTAATAATTTAGCCTAATGCTTATTATTTATTTTATTAAACTTTTTAATTGCACTTAATTGCATAAGTAAAGGAGTTGATAAAATAAATTTAAAACATTAATGCATATTTAAACTTAATCATATTATAAATTTCCCTCAATAAATTATGAAATTAATCTTAATATTATATCATAAAGCCCAATGCCGATAGGGCATTAAAAGGCCTTATAATATAATATAAGGATTAAATATCATATTCCTAAAATCTTAATACTAATAAGGTGATGAACATTTTAGACACATAATATTTATTCCTTAACTTATGTTATTACTAAAAAATTATATTGATAATATTATACTGATAGGATATTAAAATATTATTAATATGATACTCTTTTTAGTTTAATTATCATTTTATTAAAATCAATAAAATTTTATGTAATTAGGCCCACAATATGTGAGCTTATAATTACTCAAAATTTCATAGTATAATATAAGTCTAAATAATTTTTTAAAATTATTTTTTTATACATACATATATACATATAGAAAAATAATTAATGGAATAAATAGTATCCAAAATTTTCATAAAAAATATATGGGAAAAACTAAAATATAGGAATATTACAATAAAAATTTTAGCCTAAAATAAAATTAAATGGCCATTCAAATTAAATAGATAAAAATTAAAATATTTATAATTTTAAAAAATTTAGAAAAATGCTTAAAAATATAGCTCAAAGAATGAAGTTCGAAGCATTGTTTACCATTATTGGACTATGTTAGTACAATGATATGTGGTATGCATATGCCAGCACCGCACGTGAGTGTCGCTAGCATGCATCCTGTTCATCACCCTTCCCAGCTAGCTAGGTTTGTAACCTAAGTCAGGTGGTCCAGTACTAGACCCATGTGACCTAAGACTAATTTTTGCACTTTTAATGCATTTTTTAATGTGATTTTCATACATTATGCCACTTTAATGCATTTAATCAAAATTTTCTTAATTTAATTTTGATTTAATTGAGTGCAAATTTTCCAAAAAATAGTTATGAAATTTCTTAGCTTTTAACATTTAAAAATCCACACTCTCAATGCCTTTAAATGCCAAAAATGCATTTTTCTTAAAATGGAAATCATTAGAATAGAAATTACACTCGAAAGGAATGATTGAAAAATTTAACTTCTAATTTTTCAAAATTACTATAAATTGTGTAAAATAAAGACATGCTAAACAAAATTATATTCATATATTGTTGCACTGTGATTTATACATTCTTACATAGTGGACAAAAACTATATATACATATTAATAAATTTTAATTTTAATTGAAATATATATATATATAAAACAGAAAAAAAATATATGAAAAATTATGATATATTTTGAGATTTATAGTAATTTTATTTTACAAAAATTTACAATAAAATATAACATTATTTTAAAGATGAAATTATATTCATGGATCTACATAATAATATATTTAATCCACATAATTTATTAGCTTTAATACTAATTGTTAAGATTCAAATTTCATTAGAACAATCCTAATTGAATCATGTAAAAAGATAATATTAAAATGTAGATAAATAAAAATTAATAATTACCTGATAAAGTCATCTATGATGAATGATGAATAAGAATCTCCTGTAGGTAACGAGCTACTTATGTTCAATCTTGATCATAAACTCCAATAAGAGTTTACTACTCCTATCAACACTAGATGGGTATTTGATTTGGAGAGATATTCTAACATTGAAACATAGATAAAAAGTGATTGAAATTAATCTTAAGGTTTAAGAGTAGCAACCCTTATTTATATTATAAAAATTAGTAGGTCAACCATATTTGAAAATCATCCGTTACCAGGCTATTAGATTAGATTGTTACTAGGTCTAAATGACACAATTACTTTAATATTAGATTTAATATTTTATATCTTATTTTATTTATTAAATTAATATGTCTATAATGAAAAATTTAACAAAAAATTTGATCAGTGAATTTTTTGTTCATATTTTTTAATTAGCTTTGTATATCTATAATACATATTATATGAAAATGATAGTAACTTTTGCAATATATTTTTCTTATTTAAGATAAATACTATAATATAAAGATATTTAATATCTTATTGTTTCAATAAAATATCTATTTTATCATATGTTTCTAATGATGATAAGGCATATTAATCAACTAAATATCTTCAAAACTTAATAGAAAAAAAATACATATTAATTAACTTTGTATTACTAGATCTTATATTGACATAATTTCACTGATCATTAATTAGGAAAAATATTTTCCATTATTAAGAATGGTGGCATTGTTACACCACAAATAAAAGATAAATATTCGATATTAATTTAATATAAAATGAAATTGACCATTTTCACCATTTTCATTACCAACGAAGTTATGGATTCTTTCTTTGGGATGTACAAACAAACTTGCCATATTGAAATGTACTTTATCATAAGAACTATGGTCGAAATTATTAACTTCATCAACAAAATTAGCCTTGTATTGTATTTCTTTAAAGTGGGTCATAGTAAAATTTCATTAAATATTTAGATGTATGATATATATATGTAATTAAGACGCTTTGTATGAATATACTTTTAAAATTTCCAATAGCCTTTGACATCATAGGTTTTTCTCATTATATACTCCAAAATTTTGTGAAGAAATTAATCTTATGGCTATTTGTACTATTCTTATAACCATCATGGTTACATAAATCAATATGTCATTTTTTGCACAAACAATTATAAGTGTGACATTGTTTTCATCTAAGTCCTCTTTTTATTAATAATGAATTCATATCGGGGAATGTAATAAAATCAATAGGATGAATTTTATTACTTTTCATCATAAATTAGCTATTTTATTTAGTTAAAAAAATGCATGGCAAAGCATTTACATGATGATAAAAGAAAGAAATAAAAATTAGATCATATAATTGATAAAGAAAAGAAAAATAATACTAGATGAAATTTTACTTCATTTACTCATTTCATCATAATCACCATAAATTTTATTTGACATAAAAATGATGATGAAAGAAAATTATTACCTTTACAATCTTATTGTAGGTTAATAGAAGGCATGAGTTTTTTAACACAAAAGTAAAATGTTTGAGTCCTTGTATCAATGATTGCTCTTTGAAATTCAATAATAAAAGAAAAAATTTCAAGCTTTTTTTATGCATGGTAACTTTAGAACATTCAAAGCAAATAATAGATTATAAAATACATAAAGGTAAAAATAAAAGGCAAATAGCAAACCATTTAGTAAAATAAAATCATTTAAACTAAATCAAAAGTCAATGATAGGTATGGTTCCCAAATGTAAGTTTGTAGGCTTTCTCAACATTTTAGGCCTACAATACCAGTTTTCTAAACAATCATTTAAAGCATAAATTAACATAAAAAGTTTATTAGGTTCAAATTGAATTCTAAGTAGATATGATAAGAAAGAATAAAGAATCCGAATTTGTATGAAATTATAAAAATGCCACTTTATATTTAAATATATTGAGCTTTGACTAAGTATAAAAATGGTAAAGTATGTAATCAAAGATAAAACATATAAGGGATAATGAAAATGATTTAATCATAGATTTGTACAATAAAGTTTCTTATTAATAATAAAGAGATATAAAAGAAAACTTGCATATAAATCCAACATAGTTACCATTGGTGTAATAAGCCTACTAATGCAATTACGGCAAACATGAATAATAGGCTTGCAAGAGAGCTTTTTGGGTATTTTTACACAATTTTGCATTATCATTTTATTCCTTTATTAAATCACATTTTAAGGACCCATTACATTTAAAAGAATTTAAACATTCAATATCCATAATAGATGATTTTCCTTATAATATTAAGTATTATTTGTTATAATATGAACATTGATTGAATTAAAAGACATACCAATTAAAATAAAAATAATTTATAAATACAAAACCATTAAATCATATGTATAAACATTATTTCAAAACATAACTAAATTAAAAGTAAATAATGTGCAATAGTAGATAAATAAAATTTATAGGTAAAGGTCAAATTGATAGGTTCAATTTCCTAATAGATAATTTGAATGCTTAAATTAGTAAATAAAAATTAGAGAGTAATAAAATTAATATTATAAAATAGATATGCAAGAATCATTCATCATAGTGTAGAGCTCCAAATCATGAATAAAGAAATAATTTTATATGTAATGTAGTAATTTTATGTGCAAATAATAATGCTTACAAACTTTGCATATCTAAATAGATCAAACGATAATGCTTTTTTTACAAATCTAAAAATTCAATTTGGAAGAGAATCATGCTAATAATATATTATAAAAATGCTTAATACTAAAGAAATAACAAAAAAAATACAAAGGAAATAAAAGAAAATTATAAGAGGAAGAGTATATTTTATTCAAATATACATAGAATGATTTATACAACTCATGTTTATAGGTAGGTAAGTCAAACATTACAATTTTATAATAATGACTTATAAATAAAATTGAAACAAATTTATTCTTAATAATTAACTATAATAGAAATATAATATTTGATTGAATGCATGTGTTGCAACGTTCTAAAATTGATTATAACTGGTTTACTAAAAGTAATAGAATATGGGGTGACAAACCAACTTGTACTTAGTAATCCCTTGATATATTCTTTCAAATGATTTGTTAATAATGATTACACAATTGTTTAAACTCTTTATGCACTAAAAATAGAAGGAATGAATGCAAATAAAAGTAAAATAGAAAATGCAAATAAAAGACACACATAATGCAAACAAATTTAAATAGTATGTAGAATGCAAAATAAAACACAAAATTAAATTGGGGGTTTTAATTCAAAATTAAAATAAATGCATAAAACAAAATAAATACAAAAGTAAAATAGTGAGAAAAAAAAACAAATATAGCAAAGTACTCATCTAGGGATTTAAGAACTCTTAGTATGAATTAAATATAAATTATAAAATATTTAACCATTTCAATTAATTTTTTAACTTTAAATTATCTAAAACCCTTGTAATAATTCATGAATCATATACTAGATAACCATCTAGAATTTGATTAGTTAAGATTAACAAAATTAAGCAGTCACTATAATTCATATAGAACTAGATCGAAATTAATTTGAAAATAAAATTTAACTGAACTGAGGGATTAAATTAGAACCCTTTGATTCAATCTCTTAACCCTCTATCCTCACATGAAAAATTATGATTAACTAACTAAAATTTAATATAAAAATAGATAAAGATTAGAAATTATAAGGTTGAACACTAATTATATCAAATCAACATCCAATTTATGCAATTTTAAGCAATTAGTGCAAAAAATAAGAGAAAGAAAAAAATCAATTAGAAGTTAACATTACAAATTAGAATATCATAATCCAATAAAGATAAGCCTAATCCTTGAATTAACTAAAAGTTTAGCCCACTATGAATGAAAAATAATAAGCTTGAAATAAAAAGAAAAGTTATCTTTGCTAAAATATGTAGTATGTTGAAGTGTGTTGTGTTCTTGCCTCCTTTATTTGGCTTGATAACCTTAAAACCTAATAGAGTTGAATATTATACCTCTTAGGGTTATAAAGAATAGTATCTTACTAATTTTAGAAGCTTAGAACCTATTTTAAAAATAATGACTCTAAGAGTTACAATAGTAAAATTTTGTAAGTCTAAATGTGAAACTACTAAAATTATGTAATTTTAGTAAATCACAAACATAAAAGTTGTAGGGTTAGATCTTAGGAGGCTTTAGTGCTAGTTTTACTTTGATTAGACCTTTAGAGTTCTAGATATGACCTAAAAACTAAAGCTGACTCAATTAGGATGGAAATAGCACTTTAACTTCTTAGCTAAATTAGACCTTTAGATGTTTGACCTAGGTTTTGACCAAAACATAAAAGTTATAGAGATTTCTTTAATCTTTTCAATAATATAAAGATTAGCTAAATCTGATATCCGAAACTCAAGATATAGCTAAAAGCCTGAAATAGTAGAAAATTTTAACATTAATCAAATAATTTCAAATCACTATAAAACTAATCCCAACTTACAAAACAAGGCTAATTCTATAAAATTAATCATATGTAACACACTAAAAGGCATGGCATAAGAGGAAAAATATAGATAAAATCTTATACATCATTGACCTATGGAAATTCATATATAATTACCATTATTCATAACAATTCACACATTAATCCAAAATATTTCTATGCTATATGTCTATTTGGCATATATTGATTGAATAATCCATAATTAAGATGAATTGAATATTCTAGGATCCAACTCGTATAATATGTGTGTGTGTGTCTATCTAAGGTACTCATAATAAATTTGAGTACTATAAGGAGATAAAATTCACCTTAACCTCAAAATGGATGATTTTGAATGATTTAAGGCAACTAATTTTTTATCCAAGCTTTTCTAATATCTCTGCTAAATAAGTTAAGTAGCATTCTACTTAAATCTCCTCTTAAATTCAAAAATCTTGTTAAGTTATAGCTTTTATAGGGTTTTAATGCGTATGGATGAAATTAATAATTTATGCCTTAAAATTAAAGTTTAATTGATAAGTTTTATTGTTTATAAGTTGTAGTCCCATATTTTAAAAGTGTGGTGATAGATTGGAGGCAAAGTCATCACCAATATCTTTGAAATGGAAAGCACGAACAAAATAAAATTTATAAACAAAAAGCAGAACATTAAATGTTAGTTATGAACCCAAAATTGATATCTAAAATTTATATTTGGCATCAATTTTGTTCTAAACTAACATGTTAAAGTTTTACATTTTCCAAAGAGACTTTTGAAATACCTTTTGGATGATAATTATGGAAATAACCAACATCTTAAATTTTTGTTGTTTCATGAAACATTGTAAATGCTATGTATTTTGATGTTTATGAATTCTAAAATGAACATGTTTTGGCATGATTTTCTCACAAGAGATGTTTGAACTATCTTTAATTTTTTATTTCTTTTAATAACCAACATTAAATTTTTGATCAAATTACGAATTTAATAGAAAATTGCAATTGGTTTAATTGTCATTGAACATTTTATTTTGAAAGTATAATTAAATGAAAAAGATCAAATGATTTTGCAAATTTAGTTGCCATTTATGAATGTATATAATTTGAAGAAATCAAAAGTAAATAATTTTGCAAATTTATTCTAACATTTTATTTCTTACAAAATGATTATATCCAATTGTATTTCATAAAAAAAAACTAAATGTATAAAAACTACACTAGATCATTAATACAATATTGCAAATTTATACTATGATTTTATTTCTTTCCAAATCACTATAAAATAACCTACAATGAAACTACACAAAATCGTTAAAATGAAAAGGATAAATGTTTACATCAATATAAAAAAAATATAACAAAGCCATTATCTATACCAAAATCATCATTCTCAATGAAAATTCCTATTTGTTACTTAATTTGCTTCATTTTAATTAAAAATGTATGTATGGAATAACTAAAGAATTTAGATTTTCCATACAAACATTGAGAATGAAAATAAAGGAATGCTAGAGAGATATCATTGAAATATTTGATAGTAAAATATCATAAGTGTCTTGTATGAAAAATATCATCCAAATATTAGAGAGTAATAATGAACTATAGAAACATCCTATCCTGGACTCTAATTTCTCATGTTTGATCTTAAAATATTTGAGAGTAAGCTTTCAATAAATTTGAAATAATTTTATTTATTGCCTTAAATACAATTACAACAAAAGAATGTGAGAGATATTTATAGTAAGTATAAAAAGGAATAGATACTGGTTAATAATGCAAGATTAATGTCCTGTGTTTCACCTTTTTGAAAGTAAGCAATGGCCGCCATACCATTTGATATTGCTCAAGTCCAAAACTAACATTTGAAAATTTTCACATTTCCTAGTGAATGCTTCAATTGCATTTTTTTATGACAATTAAGAAAAATAGTAACATCCTAGGTTTTTACATAAACTTTAGGTGTTAGTTATTGTCAAACCCAATAGAGTAAGTTTTTCACTAATTTCAAAAACATTACCACATTAACATTAATGTCAATCATAATAGATGTTTGTCATCTTAAGTTTTTATATAATTTAAAAAATGTTACCACTCAAATTAGATGTCAGTTATAGGTAACCGATGTCTATCCATTGATAATTAGATATTTTGTAGTAATGATTTTATAATAACTTAAAATTACATTGACTATCAGAAAATACATAAATACTTTTACAATTTTACCTTTTTTTCAATTTATAAAATTTGATACAATTTCTGAATTGATATTTTTTTTTATAAGTTCATATTACTTTACATTTAATTATGATGTTAAATAACCTGAAGTCATTTCTTTTTATATATTTTTCTCATCATATAAACTAATACAAACATCAATAAATGGAATATGAATTTATAAAAATATGACAAAGGAGACATCTAATTATGAAAACACATTCTATAATTTTATTTATTTTCATATATTATTACATCAATAAATATAATAAGCAACCTTATGTAGTAGTATTACATTAAAAAAATACCATGAGCAACCTTATATAGTAATATTGCATTAGAAAAAAAGAAAGAAAGGAGACTATGTGCTATTCCCCCTTTGTTGCCAATTCTTATTGCCATTTTCAAAAATAAATCTTCTTGCATATTGGTAACTCATAAATTTAAGCAATATATTTGTCTTTATTGGCAATGCTAGTGTTTTTATAATGAAGGGAGATAGCTCGCTTACCATCTCATCTAACACATTGAAAGACTTATTAACATATGAAAATAGAACAAATCAAAATAGACAATTTTTTAACATGATTCTCTGAAAAAGTGTTAAATGAAATGGTAAGGAAGGTATCTTCCTACTCCATGCAAATGCTAGAGTTAAATAATAGAGGCTAAAGCATTATCAAAATGTTTGAAATGAAGTAGTATAAAAAAACTTAGACATTGGTTATTAACAAACAACCGACATCTCAGGTTTACTCTTTCTCGAAAGAAGTGATGATTGTCATATTTTTATATGTTAGTAAGGTCAAAAACTAATTTGATAAAGTTCTACATTTCCTAAAAAGATACTTGAAATGTCTTTTGCATGACTGTATTGTAAATTATCCACATCTTAAGTTTTTGTATATTCTCTCAACATCATAAATGTTATCATGTTTGATGTTAATTAAGTTCTAAATTGATGTATTAAAAGTTACCAGATGCTCAATAAAAACATTTATAATACTTTTAGACATTAATTCTATTAATAATTGACATCTTATTATTTAGTCATATCATGAATTTATATAGACATTCTTGCAATTGATGGGAAACATCCTATCATGTTCTCTAATGCCTTTAGCTATTTGAGAATGAAAGGCATTAGAGCCTTGGATTGGATGCTTCCCATCAATTAGAAGCATTCTTAAGAATGAGTGAGTAGTGCTCAAATTCTATCCAAATATAAAAAAAAGTATAAGTGAAATTTATAAGCACTATGAAAAATAATGCTTGTACATTTTTAATGCAAAATCAACATTTGAAATGTTTACTTTTCTTAGCATGATGTTTCAAATGCCCTTTCAATTATGGTTACATAAAAAACCAACATCATAGTTTTTGTGCTTTTTGAAACTATAAAAGGCCTAACTTTAAATGTTGATTAATTTTAAAACTAATGTCATATATTTCTTATTATTTTAAAAAATGCCACTGCTTTATCATATATGTTAATCGTAATTAATACCTATCATTTTAGGTTTTTCATATAATTTAAAAATATCATAATATCAAAATAGACATTAGTTACAATAATAATTAACATCCCACTAACACCTATTAATAATTTTGTAACAATAATCTAAATTTAAATTTCAAATATTAAAAATAAAAGTAGATTATGAATATTATTAGATAAATATTGTTCTAAGATTAAATTTTGATTTATTGTCAATATAAAATAATTTTATGCTATCATCAATTCATTTTATTGCTACGTCATTAAAAGAATTATTAAAACTCCATTGATGTTAGTAGAAAGATTAATTATTATTAATTTTTAATATCATGTTATATAATATATAAATTATAATTTATATAGATATATTCTAATATTTTTAGGTACAATTTTATACGTGTTTTTGTGTATACTAACATATGTAAAAAAAAGTTACAATCCTATCAAAGTTTTATAAAAAGATTGAAAATTTTTATTTTTTTTTCTAAAAATCACAACTTTTAAAGAAAAAAGTTATAAAAACTTAAAAACTTTTTGGCATGTCAGTACAATTTTTTTTTGAATACTTACTAAAATTTTGGAAAGATAAGAAACTATACATAAAAGGTTTAAAATTATAATGATATATAAAATAAGTTCTATATATATATTAAAACTATTTAGTAATATGGTCTTACGCTAAAAAAAATATGTTTTAACCCTACTAGCATATGACCTTTATAGGTCAAAGAGAAAATAAATTATCTAATATTATGAAGGGACCAAAGAGAAGGCAAAATAATAAGTTTTGATTTAAATTTTACACATAATATAAAAAATGGGAAGGTATTATATTGTGCGGGCCACCTCTGATCCATTGAATCCATCCTCGTAGTATGTTCTGTAAGTTGGATTAGTTTAATATGTATGTAGTAAATTAAAACGGTACTCAAGCCGCTCAAAACAATTTCATTGAACCGATTAGTTTTATATATTTATTTTTACATATATATTTTTATGAATCGAAATAGTATTTGAACCTGTTAAGATTAGAATTAGCGAGTTATTCATTGAACTAACGCCTTAAGGATATTTATTTCTTGAACATATACAAGGGAACATTTATAAAGAAGAATATTTCTCCAGAACAATTTTATTTGTAAACTATTGAGGACATGCAACAAATAAGGAACATTCTTTCATCAATAATTATCCTCCTCCGCACCAAACCACCCCCAAATTATGCTAATTCTATAATGTATTGCAAAATTCATGGCTTGCATATACCAGAGCCAATTTTTTGAAAATCCTCCATTAAAAAGGTAAGTCATTATACTTTTGACCTCTCTAGCCATAGCGCATAAATTCGAATAGAAAGCCGTAATTTTGGCGCCCAAAATACTGCCTTAAGTCCCAATTTATTGGGTCTATATAAACCAAATTGTTGTAGCAAAGGCCAAGACACATATCTCCAATTTGCACAAATTTTGTTATCCTTCTTTTTTCTTCTTTTCCTGTCTTAACCATGAATGGAAAGAGCACAAAACTCGCCTACATCACCAATGAGACCACGAGAAAAACAACTCTCAAGAATAGGAAGAAGGGCTTGTTGAAGAAGATAAGTGAGATTAGTACCCTGTGTGATGTTAAAACTGCTGCTATAATTTATAACCCTAATGATCTTGTGCCTGATGTTTGGCCATCCCCTGAGGGATTCCAAAATGTATTCTCACAATTTAGAGAAATGAATGAGACGGACCGGAACAAGAAAATGGTGAACCAAGAGAGCTACCTGAACCAAAGGGTCATTAAGGAAAGAGAGCATTTGAAAAAGCTGAAGAATGAAAATCGTGACAATGAAATGAAACTAGCTATGTTTCAAAAACTTGGTGGCAATGAGCAATTTATGCATCAAATGAGTATGATGGGATTAAATGATCTGCTGTGGGCAATTGATGATAAAACGCAGGATATCTATATGAAACTGAAGGACATTCGTGAGAAAGCTAAAATTCAAGAGCAAGTGGAAGCAGCAGCATCAGCATCAGCAGATGGACCTAGCTTAAGCAGAGCAAATGCATAAGCATTTGATTGGGAGTAAGAAGCTACAAATATAAACCCAAAAAGCGTGTAGCTGTAGAATTGGCTTACGGGTTTGATAAATATTGGCAGTGGGGATAAGGTGTAGTATCCATTTGGTGATTTTTAGTCTTGACATGGACAAAATGAATATATGTTCATGCGAGTCTTTGTCACATTTCAAGAATTTCTCATATTTTATTATAATTTCCCTTAATTTATGTCGTAAGTGTGTATGTGTGTTTTGATTTGGTTTTCAAGAATATTGTACTCCCCTGGTGTTTCTAGAAAACATTACGTGTCATTCTAGTAGGAGGCGGATTTTGTTTTTGAAAGAAGAGAAAAATATATGATGTTAATTATTCATTTCGGTTTCTGTTAATTTAAATGTCATAGTTATTTTTTATTCTTCGAAGTTAACAATGCCTAAGTAAAACATCATTTCTACGGGGGTATTCTTTGTCATGAATCTTTCATTAAACATTTAGAAAAAAGATTTAGAAGATTGACCCATTATCAATTACCACTATGAAACTGTTATTAAGGATTGCTTTTAACCAATCACACTTATATGGTTTATTCATTCAACGATAAACTTTTAACCTAACACTAAATGTCACTTTGATGTTTAGTTTTAAATCAAATCTTTTAATAAAATTTCATCTAATGAATGCTGAAACAGTCGTGAATTTTTTAATGTGGGAGCAATTGTGATTTTTTTTTTATAGATGTCAGTTATTCATCCTTTTTGTTGTGCAAATTACTTTATCATAATCATCCAAATCATCATCTTCCAACATAATTTTTAATTTGCGATAAATTTTCCAATGACATTTGGCAACGTTCAAATTTTTTCTACTCGAATCAAGATCTTCAATGACATCAAGAATTTGAGATTCAATCATATTTTCATATAGAACAAGACAATTTAGAAAATGGAAAAGTTATAATTTCATGCCATAAATAACTGTCGAATAAATTTGTATGAATATTTCTTAAAAACATATAAGAGTAAAATAAAATGATCCAAAGATTGAATCATCATTAAGAAAGCGTTTACCAATTAGCTTTTTGGTCAGCTTTTAGTATATATTAGTATCTTTAACTATTAGACTAAATTAATCAGCTAATTTAAATATTTGTTAATAATTATTTTAATTGGCTTATTAGTTCTCAATTAGTCATTTTAAAAAAGTTAATATTCTTAAAATTTTCAAACAACTAATTACTATTTAGTGTAAAAAAAATTCTTGCCCATAATTATAAATTTTTTTTATGCTTTTACCCTTGATAGATTAGAAAACTCAAAATTAAAACTATTATTTCTTAAAAAATTAATCCATATAATAAATCATAATTATATATATTTTTAAATAAAAATTAAATAATTATAATAAATTTTATTAAAATATGTACATAATAATTAAAAAATTTTATGAATATAATTATATTTTTCTGTCAAATTATGTGAAGAGTAAAGAATATATATTTCGTTTCATAAAAAATAATAGAAAACATATGGATAAAATCATTAATCTTTTGCTAAATTGATAAATTTTGAATTAAAAATAATCTACAATAAGAGAAAAAAGAAACAAATAAAAAAGATAAGTTTTTATATTTAGAATATGTAATTTATCAATATTCTTAACAATAAGTATATGAATTTTAAATTTAATTTTAGGAAGAGTTAAAAAAAATTTTGATTTTTATTTCATCAATAAATAATAAATTATAATTATTTAATTCTTAAAGAAAAATTAAATAACTGTAATAAATTATAATAATTAATTTTTAAAATAAATTTTAATTTTTAAATAATTATTATAATAAAAATATTATTAAATTAAAAAATACTTAAATCAATTATAAAATATATATATGTTCTTATATATTATTTTATATTTGAACAACTAATGATAAATAAATAATTTTATTAAATATCTTTATATAAATAGCTACTAATGTGTAAGATCTTACCTATATTATTTTTCCTTAGTTTATGTCTTTTAGTATGTTACATATGTCTAATTTTATGAAATTAATCTTATTATGTGATTGGGTATTATTTTTTAATATTTTGAAATTATTTAATTAATGTTAGGTTTTTATACTATTTTATGTTTTTGGCTATATCTTAAGTTTTGAATATCAAATTTGGGTGATATTTATATCATTAGAAAGTTTGGAGAAAGTTCTAAAACTTTCATATTTTGGCCAAAGTCTAATTTAAATGTTTGAAAGGTTGAAAGTGATTTTGAAGTTAATGCTTTATTTATGTCAAAGCAAAATTGGTCTCAATTTTTAGGTCATACTTAGATCTCCAAAAGTCTAATTAAGGTAAAATTAGTGCTCAAAATTACCTAAACCTAGTCCTTCAACTTTTAGATTTGGGATTTAATAAAACTACATGATTTTAGTACAATAACATTGTAATGTATTGTTTCGTAAATTAGGTTTTTGGACTTTCAAAATTAGCAAAATCTTATTTTTTGCAACCCTAAGAGGTATATTATTTTGGCTCATTAGTTTTTGTAGGATAGGATATCAAATATAGCATTTACACCTCCAAAGGCAAGAACAAATTCTATACAACAACTTTCTTCTCTTCTCTAGGTTTCTTTTTTCCTTTTTCATTAATGGAAGGCTAATTTTTAGATTGATTTAAGAAAATTCAAAGCTTATCTCTATTGGGATTATAGGATCCTAAATTGTAATGTTAATTTTTGTTAATTGATTTTTCTTTTTCTTTAATTCTCTTACCTAATTTTCTAGAATCGTATAAATTGGATATTGATATAGTTTAACTTGCGTTTATGTAATTTTTTTATATTTATCTAGTTTTATGTTGAATCTTAGTTGGTTAATCATCATTTTTCTTGTGAGAATAGCGGATTGAATGATTAAATTAGAAGTTTTTAGTTTAAACTTTTAATTCGGTTCAATTTTATATTTAAATCAATTTATATCTAGTTTTATGAATTATAGCAGTTGGTTAATCCTACTAATCTAATTTGATCAAATCATATATGATTATCTAGTATAGAATTTGTGAATCATTTCAGGGTTTCCAGATAATTCTAGGTTAAAAATTCAATTTTAATTGTCAAATATATTATAATTTGTGATTAATCTACTAAGGAGTTTTCAATTTCTTGAATTAATTACATTTCCCTTTTTTATGTTAATTCTATATTTTGTTTCTAATAGTATATTCTATTTAATTTTAAATCAAACTCCTCTATTTTATTTTTGTTTACATTCTTACATCTTGTTTGCATATTATTTGGTTAATTGCTTGATTATATTTCCATATACTTTATTTATTTTTTATTTTATAATCATAGTTAATAATTGAATGCGAAAAAGTATATTATAAGTGGATCACTATAAGTTCGACCTAATTTGTTTCTTTATACTTCAAAATATTCATCAAACTAGTAACTTCAAATTTTGATTAGTTCAGCAACTATTAGCTAGCCAAATTTGCTATCAACTTAATATTTAATGTAATCAGTTCATTACTAAATAGATCCTTAATTTTCTATTTAGATTTAATCTTTTTTTATTAATGTATCAAAAAAGTTTTACTCGTGATTTCAAACATAATGGCAAGTCTTCCAACCATTGATTTCAAGAATCATAAGCAAGACCATCAAACTAAAAAGCTAGCTAAAGGATAAAGAAACATGTAAACTTTTTAGGATATCTAACCTTTGTTTAGAATAATGAAAAAAGAAGAATTTAATTTATTTGGAATGAAGTTTATATATAAAATTATTTACTAAAAGTTTAAATGAATTGAATTTTAATTTTAATTTTGTGATTCTAGGATAACTTTATCATTATATTATGTAAATAATTCACACATTATCCTAAATGTTTTATGCTACATTTCTATCTAGCATAGAAATTGAAATATTGTCATTATCAAGATCAATCTTCTTATTAGTCATCAATATTAAGCTGAATTCTATCAAAATTAGGAATTAAAAAAAAAAACGTACTAGGGTTTCATGGGAGAACCTTTCAATAGTTTTTTGGAATTTTTTACAACAGAAACAGATTTGCTGCAACAAAATGTTAAAAAAAACAAGATAATGTTACATTTTCCAAGGTAGGATGTAAGTTAGTGAATTATAAAGACATGGTCTTGATAGGGGACAAAAAGGATCATAGGTTAAGGGAGAACTCCTATAAGGAATCTTTGTTAGGCGTATTAGAGAAGATGATTTAGGATGACATGGAGATGGGTGTGGAAGATGATGGGAGTGAAAAAGATGATTATAATTGTTTGAAGATTGAGGAAAAATTAAACAATGGCCATTCATGTCCTAACATTGTTATTTTTAAGGGGGAAGAAAGGGATTAAATGACCAAACCTTTGTAGAAGACATTGATCATTAAATTGCTAGGGAAGAATATAGGATTTTGTATTTTTGGAAAATGAATTAAACTAATTATGGGCTAGGGATGGTATGATTAATATTATTGATTTGAATTATGAGTATTATTTGATCAAATTTATTGATTTATTTAATTAAAATTTAGCCTTTATTAGAGGTCCTTAACTCCTTTTGATTATTATTGAATTGTTAGAATTAGGGGTCCAAGTTTTGATCTAATGAAGGATATTAATAATAAGGTTACAATGTGGATTAGGATTTCAAATCTACCCATCCATTGTCTTGATAGAAAATTCCTTACATTCCTAAGGAATAGGACTGGAAAGACATTAAAAGTTAATACCATAGCTATGTATTAGGTGAAAGGAAAATATGCTAAAGGTTGCATTCAATATGAAAGCTTTCACATTAAACATTGTCCTAAAATAGTGTGAACACATGATGTGACGCATGAACGTCTTAGTTTTGTGGTTCCTAATAAGGGTGACAAAGAAGTTAGTTATAAAAAAGGTTATAAATTTGCTTAATGGATTATAGCACAATAAAATAAAAGGAGTAAAAAGAAGATAAAGGTGAAAAATGTGACAATGAGTGGCAATATGATCATCAGAACAAAGAATAGTAAGGGCTTACATTTTAAGTAATATTGCTTTTGAAGAAAAGAAGCTTATCAAACAAGGTGAGATGAGAGATGATGTTGAAACCTTTGCTAAAGAAACTCATGACAAATCTCAAATAAGGGTTTGATTTTCAAATTACACAAAGATATTCCATCCAAAAGCCCAAAAAGAAGGAATGATGAATGATAGGAGACTTTGATATGTTTTGTTTTATACAGAATTAAAATTAAACTTGCTCAAAACCATAGTTAGTGGCACTTTTAAGTCATACCCAAAGGAATATAAGCCAATTAGGGAAAGAGAATGTAAATAGAGGAGGTTTTGCAAAACATATTAAAATGCACAATGAAATTATGATTAAAATAGAGTAAAACAAAATAATAAAAAGTCAGTTTAAGGGATTTCGCATTTTAAATATAAATTTATCATTAACATTAACAAGATTACTCATGATTGAACTACTTAACTATGGAATCACCTAGACACCTTGTCATAACCCCAATTAATAGTGCAAATTAATTACCCAATACTAATGGGAATCCCTAATCAACTAGTAAAAGTGATCAATTTACAAATAATCAAGACAAAATTAACAATCCTACACATAAGAAATTGGCAATTTATCCTCCAATTCTCCTAGGTGATTATAACTTTACACATAAAAATTAAACATCTAATTGTTACTAATTATAATTAAAAATAATCAACCTACACATGAGAATTAATTGCAATCAATCATATACCTCTAGATTATCAATAGTAATTAACTAATAGATTTAATTAGCTAATCACTCAAAACAATCATATAACAAAAGTAGAATAGAAAAGCAAGAGATAGATGAATCAAGAGTAATGTGAATTAAATTAGATTCTTAAAATCAAACTAAGTTTGGAGTGCATAAGCCCTTAAACTGATGTAGAAGAATTAGCCACTTATAGTGAAATATAAAGAAAACTCGAGAAGAAAATAGTTACTATTAAGAGTTTATATGTTTTGCCTTTGGAGGCACAAACTCTTAGATTTGATCTCTTAGGTTACAAAACCTATTAGGCCAAGTTAATATGCCTCCTAAGGTTACAAAGAATAAGGTTTTGCTAATTTGAAAAGCTCATAGCCTAATTTACAATTTATTTTGCTAAGAGTGTTTCATTGCAATAATTTTCATAACTTAACTTGTAACTCAATTTTAGCAATTAAAACAATATAGTTTAATTAAACCTTAAACATGAATTTTTTTTATTACATCTTAAACAACTTTGGGTGTTACTTTCACCTTAATTAGACTTCTAAAACTCCAGATTGGTTTAGCATATTAAAAAAATAAAGTACTAACTTCACAATCATTTTTTACCTTCCAAACATCCAAATTGCATTTTGCCAAAGCATAAAAGTTTTAAAGCTTTCTCTAATATCTATGATGATAAAAAGATCACCCATTTCTGATATTTGAAATTCAAGTTGTAATTGAAAACCTAAAATAATGTAACAATCTAGCATTAATTAAATAATTTTAAAATATTGAAAAACCATCATCCAATCATAACAAGGTCAATTCTATAAAATTAAGTATATATAACACATTAATAAATATAAAATAGGAGAAATAATTAGATAATATTTTACACATTAAATTCCTATACAATTAACTTTTACACAACCTCTGGAAAATATAACTTTGTTTAAAACTAAAAATAAGAGACTAACTTTTCAAAGATTTCAAAATCACAAATCCACAACTGAGAAATAATAAAAGCCATCAAAAGGCATAACATATCATGAACAAAATTTTGATAAACTTGAAATTAACCAATATAGCAATTTTATTTAAAAAGAGTAGATTAAAATGGTAAATTTTTTTAAAATTCTCTTTCCAATTGTTAAGTATTCAAGATAAATGTTTCACTCAAGTTCATTCTATGAAATTACTTTACCATGAACTTGCTTATTATATAATCTCCATTACTTAAACTACCTGCACAACATAAATCAAAAAGACTTTATTCAAGGTTATAATGAGGTTGGGGAGAAAGGGAAAGAAAATTGAAAATATGAAGGTTAAAAATTAAAGAAATTAATAGAGTACTTGAACCATAAGCATATGGGCAACTTAATGAACAATAATAACTCAACACAATAACATAAAAATTTAAACACTCATGAATTTCTTTTTCCTTTTTTCCTAATTCTTTTTACCTTATTCCTTTTTTCACTTTTTTATATATTTCCATCATCCTTTTTCTCTTTTTTTCTTCTTTTCTTGTTATATTTCTTTTTTTTTTCCTTTTTTTCAACTAAACTTTAACTTTGAAATTGATAACTTTTCACAACACCCATATGCACCTCCATATTTATTCAAGAACTTATCTCACAAATATTTAAATGACCTACTAAGGATTAAGTAAAGATACTTGCTTTACATTAGACAATATGCTTATGCATTAATTAACAAGTAAAAGATAATTAGGTGTAGCATGCTTAATAAAAGAAAATTTAAGGTTAGCTATTTGACTCTAATTTAAACAAAGAATACCTTTATTATTTTTGTACATGTATATATAAATATAATCTTAAAAAGAATTAAAACAAATTGTAGAGAAATAAATTCCATGGAAGAAAATCACACACAAAAGGGAAAAAGCAAAGCATAAATTTTCAAAATAAGCTCAAAAGCTTACAAAGAAAATTATGTTACCAAATTCAATGTACCAATTTAAAATTTATTACTACACCAATCAATTTCAAGAAGTAAAATGATTCATTAAATCATGTTATGAACTTATTAAACTTTTATTGATTCTTACTCATGAAAAGTGACTAAAATGATTCAAAAGACCCCTAAAACACATAAAAAGCACATTTTTTGTAATTTTTTTTAAAAGATTTAAACTTTAAAGAAAATATGAAGATTTAAAAGAAAACATAGAAAAAATCCTAAGATTTTCTCCTCCACACTTAAAATTTATATTGTCCTTAAAGTGAAGCATATTAAAATTAAAATAGATAAAGGATAAGTAAAATAAAAGAGAAAGCAAATATAAAAAAACACTTAGGTTGCCTCCCAAGAAGCACTTTTCTTTAAAATCTCTGGTTAAACTTTGTTTCATTACTTCAATTTAGCTTTAATTCTTAAGTAATTTCCTTAAATAGTTCTAATGAAGCACACTTTAAATGGTTTTGTAAGAGATTCACTTTCAAAATTGGTATATGTATTAAACCTTTACTAAGTTCCAACCTTTGATCATTTTGCTTTGAAATTCAAAATCATCCTGCATTAAAAACTCAACCAAGTCAATAAAAAAATATAAATTCTAAAAGGATATTTTAAAATCTTAGAATTATTAGGTTTATTTATCACTTCATCATGCATATCTTTTTTTCCTTGTTTTGGTCCATTAACCTCTTTTTGCAACATTGGCTTCCACATTTTAAAAGTTTTCAAATATCACTTTTTCTTCTTCATTTTTCTTAGTTGTTTTAAGGTTATTAGAAAAAGGAGGAAGAGCAAAGAACTCAATAAAAGGAATGGAACTAGATGTAGATTGTACCTTAATACCAAAATCTTTAGTTTCTTTTTCTTTTGACTATTCACTTATTGGGTATAGGTAGAAGGCAACTGACTTATATATTGTCTCTTTAACTTCTTGACAAATGTGGCAAGTTAATTTACTTGAGTTTTTAAATTTTTTAAGATTGTTTTTGTCTTTTACTAAAATTGTATTACATTCAATTGAAATTGTTTGACGTATTCCTTAAGTTCTATTCTTGAAGTTAGATATTGATACATAGGCAGATATTCTTAAGTAGGAGCTTGACACTAACTGTGACCCATTTGGTTGCCATAGTTAAAAATTAAATGATTATGCTAGCTTTGGTTGTAAGAATTAGAATATGGAGCATAATAGCACTAGCATTAACTTGGAAATCTTCTAATAATGTTTAAATGTCCTGCAATTATTATTCAACTAAATGAAAAATAAAAGAGGTTAACTCAGATTGTTGTTGCTTAATTCTGAATGCAAGTACTTTATTAAAACCACTATAACAAGTTATATATTTATTAATTATAAACACTTAATTTATGAAAGTTCTACAAACTTTTAGGATTAAAATTCAAATCAAAATCATGAAAGGAAACATTCATACACTAAAAGGAGCAAGAATTGAATGAAATTAAAAAAAACTAGAAAATATAAAAAAAACTAAAAATTTAGCAAATGTTATCAAATAATGTTTTTTAACCAAAAAAACACTGAGATTAAGGCTTATTTCTTGATCTTACTTAAAACATTAAAAAACTTTAGACTAGAAAGTTTGATCCCTAAATTTCATAATAAACTTTGTTATCTAACACTACCAATAAGCCTGAAAAATACTGAAAATTGAACAAAAAAAAGGTTAAAAACAAAGGAATATAATCATAAATTGACAAATATGTTCCTTAGCAATGGTGTCAAAATTTTGATGCATGTCATTTCATACCAAAGTTCAAATCAAACTTGCTCAAAATTATAGTTAGTGACAAGTTTGAGTCATGTTCAAAGGAATAGAAGGTAATTAGTAGAAAAAAGTGTAAACAAGAGGTTTTGCAAAATAAATTAGAATGCATAATGAAACAAAGATTAAAATAAATTGAAATAGAATAATAAAAACTTAGTTTAAGGGATTCCACATTCCAAATATAGATTTATTATTAGCATCAATAACATTACTCATTATTTAACTATTTAGCTATAGAATCACCAAAATGTCCTGCAGTGGCCCTAATTAATATTATAAATCAATTACCTAATACTAATTAACTTAAGATTGATGGCAATCCCTAATTAACTAGCAAAAACAATCAATTTACAAATAGTCAAGACTAAATCAACAATCTTACATGTAAGAAATTTCTAATCTCTCCTCCTAATTCTCCTAAATGATTATAGCTTTAGATGCAAAAATTAAACATCTAATTACTACTGATAATAATAAAAAATAATCAACCTACAAATGAAAATTAATTGTAATCAATCATATGTTGAAGATTATTGAGCAATCAACTCCTAGGCCTAATTAGTTAATCACCTAAAATAATAATATAACAAGAATAAAATAGAGAAACAAAAGATAGATGAATCAAGAGCAATACAAATTAGATTAGAGTCTCAAAAATCAAACCAAGGATGAAGTGCTTAAACCATTAAAACAATGTAAAAGAATCAATCACTTATGGTGGAATACAAAGAAAACTAGATAAGAGAATGATTGATATTTAAAGTTTGTGTGTTTTACCTTTTGGAGGCACAAAACCTTAAATATAATCTCTCATGTTACAAAACCTAATCGTTTAAGTTAATATGCCTTCTAAGGTTATAAAAAATGAGGTATTGCTAATTTCAAAAGCTCATAATCAAATTTATAATTTAATATACTAATAGTATTTTACTATATTAATTTTCATAACTTAACTTGCAACTTAAGTTTGATCATCAAAATGATATAATTTCACTAAACCCCAAATATGAAAGTTGTTAAGTTGGATCTTAAAAAACTTTAGGTGTTAATTTCACCTTAATTAGACTTTTGGAGCTCTAAATAAAGCCCAAAAACTAACACTAGTTAGCATGGAAAAATGGAACATTAATTTTACAACTATTTTTTATATTTCAAACATCTGAACTAGGTGATTTATACATTGCAATGCACCAAAATTAGTTTATTGCCAGTTTATTTAAAATAATGTAGCATAGTGAAGCAAACTAGGTCATATCCCTAATGATCTCTTGAATTATCTTCTCGAAAATGATTTACTAACAATACTTATACAATTGTTTAATTAATTATGTGCTAGAAATAGAAGAAATAGATGTAAAATGGATGCAAAACTAGTGTAAACAAAATGCAATATGAATGCAGATAGTAGTGCAGAATGCAATGTGCAAAATTATGTAGAACATAGAATTAGGAAGGGGTTTTATGATTCAAAATTGAAATAAATGTACTAAATAAAGCAAAACACAAAATAAACAATAAAAAAGAAAATTAATATAATGAAATAGCTAATTTAAGGAATTGAGAGCTTTAGTTTAGATTAATCATGGATTGATAGATATTTAACTTTTCTAACAATTCTTTAACCTTGAATTATCCAGAACCCTTATAATAATTCATGAATCCTATACTAAATAACAATTTAGGATTTGATCAATTAATATTAGCTAAATTAATAAATTATTATAATCTCTAAGTTAGATTAAAATTAATTTAATAAAACAATGTGGTTAATTTGAGAAATTGAATTAGAAACCTCCAAATTAATTCCTCAACCCTTTGTCTCTATGTGTAAAATCGTGATTAACCATAATTTACTATCAAAATAGAAAAAGATCAAAATTCATAAAGATAAATGCTAATTATATTAAATTAACATCCAATACATGTAATTTTAAGAAATCAGTACAAGCAATTAGGGAAAGAGAAAAATTATTTAAAGAAATTCAACATTACAAATCATAATATCATAATCTCATAGAGAAGAGCTTCAAATTCCTTAAATTAACTTTGAATTTAGCCTTTCATGGCTAGAGAACAAAAAAGCTAAAAGAAGAAGAGAAAAGTTATTTGTTGAATGTTGTCTAATTTCCAAAAGTCTAATGAGTTCTTTCCTTTTCTTTGACCTAATTAACCTAAAATCTTATTAGACTTGAATTTTATGCTCTTAGGATTACAAGAATGGTGCTTCCTAATTTTTAGAAGCCCAAAACATGTTTTTACAAAGCAATCAACTCTAAAAGTTATAGTAGTGAATTCCCATAAGTTTAAATTCTAGCTAATATAACACTACTAAAATAGTATAATTTAGGTAATCTATAAACACAAAAGCTCTAGAGCTAGATCTTATGGATATTTAAGTATTAATTTCACATTAATTAGGCCTCTATAGCTTTAGATATGGCCAAAAAACCAAAGGTAGTTTAGTTAGGATAGAAATAGGATTTTAGCTTTTCAGCTAAATAAAGGCTTCAAGGAGTCCAATCTAGATTTTGACTAAAACATTAAAATTGTAGATCTTTCTTTAAACTTTTAAACATATAAAGATCAAACTAATCTAACATGCAAAGCCTAAGATATAACTGAAAAATAGAAATAGTATCAAAATCTAACATTAACTAAATAAATTCAAAACATTATGAAATAAACCTTAAATTATAAAATAAGGTCAATTCTATAAAATTAAACATGTGTAACTCGCTAAGAGATATGAAATAGAAGGAAATGATATACTAAATATTTTTCTTAGTATTAGGCTTTATCTAAAAAATAAAAATTTTAGAGCTTTATCCTAGCTTTCTAACAATAAAAAGATCACCTAATTTTGAAATTCAAAACTTAAGTTATAGCCAAAAACTTGAAACAATAAAAAAATCTAGCATTGATAAATCAATTTTACAATATTGAAAAACCATCACCAAATCAAATAACAGGACCAATTTCATAAAATTAAGCATATGTAATTGATCTGCACGTCGCAATCATTAAAATTATGTTATGCTAGTTTGCTAAAAATAATGTAATATAGTGAGACAAACCAGGTCGTACCTTTGTGTTCCTTTGAATTATCTTTTATCAATTGATTCATTAACAATGTTTACACAATTGTCTAATTCATTTATACACTAAAAATACTTGAAACTAATGCAAATAGAACTAAAATAAACTATACAAATAGAATGAAGTAATATGTTGACAGAATGTAGAATGCAGTACATAGTAGTATGAAGAATTATGCAAAACACAAAATTGGAGGATTTTATGATTTAAAATTGAAATAAACATATTAATAAAGAAAAACACAAGATAAATAGCAAAGAAAGAAATCAATGTAATAAAATGGTCAATTCAAGGAATTAAAAGCTCTAATTTAGATTAATAATGAATTAATTAATACTTAACTTTTCTAAATAATCTTTCAACCTTGATATACCCAAAATCCCTACAATAAT
Organism: Sindora glabra; assembly: GCA_020226215.1. Taxonomy (NCBI): domain Eukaryota; kingdom Viridiplantae; phylum Streptophyta; class Magnoliopsida; order Fabales; family Fabaceae; genus Sindora; species Sindora glabra. The sequence continues at coordinate 55,263,665 of CM035230.1, read as the reverse complement.
TCATGAATTTTACACTAGATTACCATCTAGGATTTTATCAATTAAGATTAGCTAAATTAAACTATTACTATAATCTCTAAGCTAAATCGAAATCAATTTAAAAATATAATTCAATTAAATTAAGAAATTAAATTAGAAATCTCTAAATTAATCTCTCAACTCTCTGCCCCTATGTGTAAAACTATAATTAACCAATCATAATTTAATATCAAAATAGCAAAATATCAAAAATTACAAGGATGAATATTAATTATACTAAATCAACATTCAACATAAGTAATTTCAAGAAATTAACACAAGTAATTAAGGAAAAAAAATTAATTAAAAAAAGTCAACATTACAAATCATAATCTCATAACTTAGAAGAGAAAAGTTTTAAACTCCTTGAATTAACTCTAAGTTTAGCTTTTCATGACTAGAGAACACAAGGTAGAAGAAAAAAAAGAAAATTGTGCTATTGTTTAGAGTGTAAAAAGTTTGTAAATTAAAATCCCTTAGTGTAATCCATGTTCTTGCCTTTATGTATGACCTAATTAACTTAAAACCCTATTAGATGTGAATTTTATATCTCTTAAGATTACAAGAATAAGGCATTTCCAATTTTTAAAAGCATATAATCTATTTTTATAAAACAATTAACTTTAAGAGTTACAACAATAAATTCTTACAAGTCTAACTTTTAACCAGTGTAAGACCATTAAAATAATGTAATTTGGGTAAACCATTATAGAAGTTATAGAACTGGATCTTATAAGGATTTGAGTGCTAATTTCACATTAGTTGGATCTTTGTAACTCTAGATATGGCATAAAAACTATAGTTGACTCTACTAGAATGGAAATAAGTCTTCAGCTTCTTAGCTAAATAATAGCTTTAATGACATCAAACTGTGCTTTGACCAAAACATCAAAGTTATAGATCCTTTTTTTTAGCTTTCTAATAGTATAAAGATTACTTTAATGTAGCATCTAGAGCCTAAGATACAGCTAAAAAATAGAAATAGTATTAAAATCTAGCATTAACAAAATAAATTTAGCACATTGTAAAACTAATCCAAAGTTATAAAACAAGGCCAATTTTGTGAAGTTTAGCAAATATAACATACTAAGAGACACGAAATAGGAGAAAATAATGTAGACAAAATCTTGCTCATCAAATTCCCTCATAATTAGCTCTTATATGTCCTTAGGTAAGATAGAACTTTATCTAAAATTAAGGAACAAAACTTTACTTTCCAAAAATTTCAAAATCACAAATCCATATGATAGATTAACATGATAGATCAACATGATAAATAAAAGCCACCAGAGAATACAATATATCATAAAAAAAATCTTGATAAACTTAAAACTAATCAACATAATAACTTTATTTAAAAAGAATAAATTAACATAATAGATTCATAAAAGATTCATTCTCTCCAACTCTCAAGTGTTTGGGGTAAGTGTTTCACTCAAGTTTTTTTCATGAAATTACTTTACCATAAACTTACTAATTATCTAATCTCTATTACTCAAATCACATGTATAACACAAATTAAAAGAACTTTATTTAAGATTGCAATTTGACTAGGGAAAGGGAAGGAAAAATAAAGATATAAAAGATTAGAAACTAAAGAAATCAATATAGCACTTGAATAAAAAATGTATAGCTAAATCATAAACAATTATGACTCAACACAATAATCTAAATTTGAATTCAAGCACTTATTAACTTTTTGTTTTCTTTTTTTAATTTAATTTAATTTTTATCTTATTCTCTTTTTTTTACTTTTCTTTCTTTTTTATTTTTTATGTTGATTTTTTTCATTTTCTATTTTCTTCTTTTTAAAAATTTTTTTAACTCACTTTTGAACTTGAAGTTAATTACTTTTCACAACATATAAACTCTCACACCCCTATACTTATTCAAGGGCCCATCTTATAAGAATTCAAATGCTCTACTAATCCTCGAGATTAGGTAAAGACATTTATTTTTTTCATTAGAAAATTGCTCATGAGTTGATCAATAAAGAAAAAGCAATTAAAGCTCAAGGAACTAATAATGATAAAAATTCAAGATTGGTTATAGGGGTGTCCACGGGTCAGTTTACAATAATTTGGATACAAAATTCTAACCAACTCATTTAAATTGGTTCTATTATTCAATCATCCACTTCTAATCATTTACACATACAATTGCTTTCAATTGATGGTTTTAGTTTACCACAGTTACAAGTAGGTAGTATCGGATTGAGCATTAAACTTAAAATTTTTTTCTTTTAAAAAAAGATAAGAAAAAATTCATATTAAACATCAATAGCCTACTCAAAATAAAATAAATCTTCAATGAAGAGTGATATTAGATATTAAAAAAAAGTAGATCATGAAAAAAATTAAAAATATAGTACATAAACTTAAAATACAAAGAAAAAAGACCTATAAGTAGGCTAAGAGATATTATGTTAACTGTGACTGCAGTGGTGGCTATAGAACACAAGAAGAAATTGAGGGAACAAATCAAAGTAAAAAAATAGCAAAAAGGAAAAAACTCAAGCAAGAGAAAAGAATGTGAAATTGAAAGGAGGGAGTGTATAATAGACCCCAGCAAGAAAGAAGAGTATGAGAAAAAGAGAGAGTTTGCAGCAAACCTAAACTAGAGAAGCAACAAAGCAAACAGGAAAGAAGAATGGAGGATTAACAGGAGAGAGAAGTTGATAAATTGGAAAAAAAAAACTAAAGCCTAGAGCCACTAGGCTATGATTTTTAATTGGGTAAATTTTTTTTACTCACATTAGATAAAAGAATAGAGTTCATAGGTAAAGGTCTTCTTTTTTTTTTTAATAAAACATTGGTTGAGAGTAATTTGAATTAGATTAAAATTCTAATATTTGAATAAATTAATATAAATCGATTTATTTTTTTCAAATTGTTGTAAATTGCTAGTTAAATTTAACTATGTTAAATCATTCATCAGGCAATTAGTTTAAGCGGGTTTGAACGAGTAGCAAATTTTTGCCTAACCCTAATTGGCTATATGGCTCTAGTTTAAACAAAGAAAGAATATTTTATCATTTTTGTGCATGCATTTATAAATGTAATCTAAAAAAAAATTAAAGTAAGTTTTAGAGAAATAAATAATGGAAAAACATCATATAAAAAGGAAAAAGAATAGTATGAATTTTTAACATAAGGCTCAAAATCTCATAAGGTAAGTCATATTACCAAGTTTAATTTACCAATTTAAAATCTATTACTACATTAATTAATTTTAAGAAACAAAATCATTCATTCAATTATATTATAAATATTATCTAATTTTAATTAAATCTTCCTCATGAAAATGCAAAATTTTTATCAATAGAAAGCAACTAAATGGCTTAAAAAGAATTCAAAAATAAGTGAAAAATACAAAAAAATTATATTTTTAAATTTTTCTTTCTTTTAAGTATCAAATAAAGACACAAAGTATAAAATAAATCCTAAATTTTCCCCTATACTTAAATTTTGTATTGTCCTCAATATAAAGTATATTAATATTATTAGGAAAGATCACCAAAAGATATAAAGAAAGATAAAGGATAAAGAAAATAAAAAAGAAAGGTAGGAGAAAATAAATTTAAAGGGCTTAGGTTGTCTCCCAATAAGTGCCTTTCTTTAATATTTTTGGCTAGACATGCCTTACATATCTTCAATTGAGATCTACTTAGGAATTAGCTACCTTCATTACATCCAATTTGCTAACCTCTAATTCATCCATCAAAGAGGTATTTTGTAACTTGAGATCATCCACCATATACTCTCTAAGTGCTATTCTTAAATCACTTTTGCTTGAATATTCAAAATAATTTGGCAAAATGAATTTAATATAATGGTTAAAATGGTTAGAATGATCAATATAAAAGCACTCTTTTTCCTCTAAAATTGAAATGTCTCCATCACTATCTTTTATGATTTTTGAAATAACAATTTTGTTTTTATCACTTATGAAGGCATCAATTTCAGTGCATATGTCACATTTGGAATCACTATATTTACAAATACATTCATGGTTAACCATATAATTCATAAATTTAGAAATTTTAGAAATTTCAAAAAACTCAAGAAGTATGTCATCATGTATATTATCAACATATAAATCAAAATTAAAAAATGCAAAATTAGCAACATCAGAAATAGAAATGTTAGAATAAAAAATAATAAAAATAATAAAGTAAAAAATAGTATCAAAAAATTTAAAATGAGGACTATTACGGATTAAAGGCTCTAAAATGATAAGAAAGGATATGTAATTATCTTGCATGGCCTCAGAAACATTAGACTTGGCTATAACATTATTAAATTCTATGATTAATGTTCTATCACAAACATTAACCACAGTTCTTGCTATCTTGAGAAAAAGCTAGCTGAGAATAATTAGTGAAAAGACTTCAAATGTCTCATTTTCTATCTTTAAAATATAAAAATTTATTAGAAAGATGAGTCCATCAACTTGCATTGAAATATCATCAACAACACCCAAGGGACAAATATTAGATCTATTTCCTAATTGGACAACCATCCTTATTTGTTTTAAAGGTCGTAAATTCAATTAAAAATAGAAAAAGACATGACATTAATTAATGTTTCTAAGTATAATATGGCATGCTCAATTCTAGTTTTACTTATGACACATGGAATGGTAAACATGCCTAGATCTTTGCATTTTCTTAGTAATTTTTTTGAATGACTACAGACACATTTGCCCCTGCACTTACTTTCTTATCATCCCTTAATTTTCTCCTATTAATGCAAAAATTTCTTAAGAAGTTAGCATACCTTGGAATTTATTTCATCAAATCTAGTAAAGGTATGTTAACTTTTACTTTTCTAAAGGACTCCAAAATCTAGTTTCATCCTCAATTTTCTTTGTTAAAAACTTTTCTTCTTGGAAAAGGGAGGGAGTAGGAAAATTAATGGGAGTTGAAGTTGTAGGGAAAGAATTTATCATACTATTACCATGCTTTATTTCTTATTCTAGTTTCTTTTGGATTTTCTTCTCTAGTTTATTTCTAGTTTCTGGTTAATTGTTATTTATTAGTTAATTTCTTACTAGTTTATAGCTTATTTCTGGTAAGGAGAATGAAGGCTCATCAATTTGCTTACCACTCTTTAGCATGATGGCATTTATTACTTTTGTATTTTTTATATTGTTGAAAGATGGTTGATTTAATACTTATGCCTTAAGCTCACCTAGTACAGAAGTCAATTGGCTAATTTGAGTTTGCAAATGAGTAATTGTGGCTTTTGTTCTTTGTTAGAATTATAGGTTGTTTGCTACCATTTTCTTGACTAGCTCTTCAAATAATGATTAAGAAGAAGATGAATTCACTTCTAATTTTTGGATAGGATTTGGTTGCATTCTGTTATAAGCAAGAAAAGGATACTGATTCTAACTTGAATTACTACCATATTTGAAATTCTAATTGTTTCTCTAACTAGAATATTAAGCTTACTGTTGGTACTAATTAGCTTGCTACTAAAATTAATTTAGTAGTTGCTGCTAGTACTATAGTGTACTAGGAAAAATTGCTACTACATAAGCTTAAGGAGGATATTCATCATCTTAAAATGTAGGATAACAATTAGTTGGATGATTTGGACAGGAACAAACGCTACAAACTTTGGTAGGGAGAGAGGCTTGGAATTGTTGCTATTATCTCATCACCATTTACTTAACCAAAGATATTAACTCATCTATTCTGTTTTCTAATCTATATTAGGTTTGAATGGGAGTAACTTATCTCATTCACACCTCTTATTGTAGCTATAACTTTAATGCCAAACTATTAGGAGTTAGTTGCCATATTTGCTATAAGATCTTTGGTAACCATAGGATTTTTGTCCACTAATGCATCATTACTTGCTGCATCTATTATGCTTCTATCCATAGAAAGAAGGCTTTCATAAAAGTATTAGATTAGAAGTTACTCACTGATTAGATTAGAAATTGCTCACTAATCGGTGGTGTGGTTAGCTTGTCCAAAGTTTCTTAAACCTTTCCCAGTATTTATATAATGTCTTTCCATTTAACTGTCTTATGCCACAAATCTCCTTCCTAATTACAATAGCCTTAGAAGTAAGGAGGAATTTTTTAAGGAATAGTTACTTTATATCAGTCTAGTAAGTAATAAAACTAGGTTGTAAGTAGTATAACCTAGTCCTTGGTAGCATCAATAAGAAAGAAAGGGAAGGCCTTCAACTTGATATAGTTTTAAAAAATGTCTTGATGCTTCATTGTTGAACATACAACATGGAAAATACTTGTGAGGATCCTCACCTATAAGTCTATAAAATCTTGGAAGTAAGTGTATTAAAGTAAATTTTAACTCAAAATCAATATCTAATTCAAGATATTGGATGCCTAATAATTGGTAAGTAACATTAAGAGCAACCAATTCCTTTCAAGTCCTATTGCTTATTAGCCATTATATTTGAGCTATTTAAAGATTTAGAATAAGTATGGGAATGCTAGAAATACTTCAATTTTTACTTCTATTAAGAAAATAAAAAATCCTAGTCATGCATTACACCACATTAAGCTACACTAAATAGAAGCATAGGAACACTAAAATACTAAAACATTAATGCATTATGAAAAATCACTCTAATGACATCTAATTAGACATTTTTAAAAATTATAGGACTATTACTGAATAAAAGCTATAACCATGCAGAACCTAAAAATATAATAAAAATATTAAAAATTGATCAAAATAGTAAAATTTGGCTAAAAAATAAGGCATCTCAAAAGCTAATTTTGATGAGAAAAATCAAATTTATCATAAAAAAAATTAGCTTAATGGGAATTAGTAACACCTAGGTACGAGTCCTAGAAGGTAAGATGCAAAACTATATAAAACTAGTTTCTTTGAGATAAAAACCTTTGCTTGAATGTGGGATGAAGTAAAATATGATAAAATATGATGAACTAAAATGGAGGAATATGCAAAAATAAAAGAATGTAAAAGAATGCAAGAAAATGTAGAAAGACTATAACTATCGTAAAATACAAGTAACACACTAACAAATGCTATTATTGAGTGGATTACTTGAACAATTATATAATACATAGTTAGTAATATGTAAGAAAATATTAATTTAAGTGAATCCTGAGCAATGGTGCCAAAATTTTAATTTACAAATTGTAATGCACCAAAATTAGACTATATTGGTTTATTGAAAATAATGTAATACAATAAGACAAACTAGGTCATACCAACTATGATTCCTTGAATTATCATTTCTTAATTGATTTATTAAAATATTTACATAATTGTCTAATTCATTTATATACTAAAAATACTATAAACTAATACAAATAGAACCAAAACAAGCTATGCAAACAAAATTAAACAATATGTTGATAGAACGCAAAATGCAATATGCAAAATTATGTACAACACTAAAATGAGGATTTTATGATTCAAAATTGAAATAAATGTATTAAACAAAGTAAAACACAAAATAAATAGTAAAGAAAGAAGTCAATATAATGAAACAACCAATTTAAGGAATTGAGAGATCTAGTTTGGATTAATCATGGATTAATTAATATTTGACTTTTCTAATTAATTTTTCAATCTTAAATTACTCGAAACCTTTATAATAATTCATGAATCCTATGCTAAATTATCATTTAAGATTTAATTAATTAAGATTAGCTGCATAAGGTAACTGCTATAATCCCTAAACTCAATCAAAATTAATTTAAAGATATAATTTAATTAAATAAAAAATTAAATTAAAAATATCTAAATTAATCTCTTAACCCTTTGCCCTTATGTGTAAAACTATGATTGACTAATCACAATTCAACATTAAAATTACAAAATATCAAAAATCATAAGGATGAATACCAATTATATCAATTCAATATCTAACATAAGTAATTTTAATAAATTGACACAAGTAATTAAATAAAAATAAAAATTAGTTAAAGAAATTCAATATTATAAATCATAATCTCATAATCCAAAAGAGAAGTATCTCAAACTCCTTGAATTAACTTCAAATTTAGCCTTTCCATAGCTAGAAGATTATGCTGTTGTCTAGGGTGTAAAAAGTCTATAAAAAAATGTTTTAGTTTAATCCATGTTCTTGCCTTTATATCTGACTTAATTAACCTAAAACCTTATTACATCTGAATTCTATATCTTTTAGAATTATAAGAATAGCACCTTCCTAATTTTTAAAAACTCAGAATCTATTTTTATAAAGTAATTAATTTTAAGAGTTATAATAGGGAATTCCTATAGGTTTAACTTCCAATCAGTATAAGATCACTAAAGTAATGTAATTTGGATAAGTTATAATCATAAAATTTATAGAGATGGTTCTTATAATGATTTAGGCATCAGTTTCACATTAATTGGACCTTCGTAGTTCCAAATATGCTTAAAAAATATAAGTTAGCTCAATTAAGATAGAAATTGGGCTTCTAATTCTTAGCTAAATAAGAGCTTTAAGAACTTTAAATTGGGCTTTGACTAAAAATTAAAGTTATAGATCTTTCTTTGAACTTTCCAATGATATAAAGATCATTCCAATTTAATATTCAAAGCCTAAGATATAAGTTAAAAAATAAAAATAGTATTAAAATCTAGCATTAATCAAATAAATTTAGAACATTATAAAATTAACCTAAAATTATAAAATAAGACTAATTCTATAAAATTTAGCAAATATAACACACTAAAAGATATAAAATAGGAAGAAAATAACATAAATAAAATTTTCCTTATTAGTAATACACTACAAGACATAAAATAAAGGAAAATAATATAAATAATATTTTACATATCAAACCTTTTCATGATATGAGAAATAAGTAAACAAAAATAGTGACTAGCTATAATATGATTAGTAACAGGATGGAAGTTGGGAAAAATATTAAACTGATAGGGTTGTCAAATAAAGAAAATGAAAGCACTTTATCGAGTAGCATACAAGTCACACATGTTTTAGGTACCTCTTTGACTTTAAGTGATGGAACCAATGCTATAGAAGTTCTGAAAAATAATGCATTAGACCTTATGACAAAGTGTGTTGATATTTGCGTAAAAGAGAAACCATCTAATAAACTAAAGACATATGAAAGTGAACATATGCAAAATAGAAAAATTAAAGTTTCGATTGGGAATAAGTAAAATGTAACATTAAATGAAACAAAGAAGGCGATGAAGATTGCTTAGGTAATATTTATGTTCCTTTATCTTTTAATATCATTTTTAATGATTAAAAAATATTAATTTGGAATTATAGAGGTGTAGGTAAGAAAAAGTTTGTATATAGATTTAATACACTTTTGGATTCCACCAATGTAAAAGTTTTGGTTCTCATGGAAACGGGAGTTATAAGTAACAAAGATGATAATATTTATAAAGTAGTGGGTTTTGATAATCAGGTACCTAGTGGAAAGTGATCGGTTTCTTTAGAGGAATTTATCTTTTTTACAGAAGTAGTAAGGTGACCTTGGAAGTTATGAAGAAGAATTTTTTATTTATTCCTTTGAAAGTTTCTCTTGATTATGGCAACAACTTGGTTTGTGAAATTTGTCAAGGCTAATCTAAACTTTAATATGAAAAACTCTTTTATGGGGTGAATTACTATAAATTAGTAATGTAATGTTTGATGTATAGCTAGTAGTAAGTGATTTAAATGATGCATGAGATCTTTTAGAAAAGAAAAGAGTGGCACCTTTTAACTGGTGATGAAAAAATATTTAATATTTTATTTTCTCGTATTTTATGTCTCTTAGTTATTACATTTACTTAATTGCACTTATTATACCTTGTGTTATAATTTTAGGTTAATTTTACAATATTATGAATTTATTTAGTAAATACTAGATTTTAACATTATTTCTATTTTTTTAGTTATATATTAGGTTTTAGATTTTGGATTAAGGAAAATTTTATATTTCTGGAAAGCTAAAAAAGAGAATTACAACTTTTATATTTTGGTCTAAGCCCAATTCAAGCGTTCTGAAGGTTATATATGGCTAATTGTGTTTTTGTCCCAACTGAACCCACTTCTATATTAGGTCATATCTGGAGGTATAGTGGTCTGGCTAACCTCAAACAGTACCCAAATTCTCACAAGACATAAGCTTACAAGTTTGATGTTTATGGGTTTTCCAAATTACAATAATTTCATGGTCAAAATCTGGTTGGAAGTTAGACTTGTGGGAATTCACTTATTCATCTTATGGATTCAATTGACTTGTAACAAATAGGTTTAAGCTTCTAAAAATTAGAAAAGTCTTATTATTGTAATCCTAAGAGTTATAAAATCCTAGTCCAATAAGGTTCTAACTTAATTAGGTTAAATAAATAGGGTGAGACTCATTAGACTTCAAACTTTTATAGAAAAGTTTAACAACACTAGTTTTCTTTCTTTTCTAGATTTAATTCCTCCTATTGATTTTCCTCTTTTTCCAATTATTTATGCTAAATTATTGAGATTACTTACGCTGAGCGCTAATTTAGTATAATTGGTGCTCAATCTCATGATTTCTATTATTTTTTTATTTGAATGTGAAATTATGGTTAGTTAATCATGATTTTACATGTTAGGATAGAAGGTTAGGGGATTGCTTTAGTAGTATCTTATTTAATTTATGAGATTAATTGAATTCTATCCTTAAGTCAATTTCAATCTAGTTTAGAAGTTATAGCAATCACCTAATTCAACTAATCTTCATTAACCAAACTCTAGATGGTAGTCTAGCGTAGGATTTAGAGATTATTGTAGGGGTTCCGAGTAATCCAAAGTTAAAAAATCAATCGGAATAATCAAATGGTTTGTGATCTAGGATTAATCCATATTAAAGGCTATCATATCATTGAATTAGTTGTTTTTGTATATTGAATTCTTTCTGTTTACTTACTGTTTTGCCTATATTTTTTGCTTGTTTATCTTATTGATATCATTTTAATTTTATGTAACCAAACCCCCCAATTTTGCATAATTTTGATTTTGCATTCTATCCATATAGCATACTAAATTTTGTTTCCATTTTAGCATTCTATTTCATTTCATTACATATTGTTTGCATTAATTTCTCTTATTTTATTTGCATCAATAAGTAATGATTGTGTATATATTGTTAAGAACCCTTTTAGAAAAGATAAAATAAAAAAGGTCACTAGGAATACAACTTGGTTGTGCTATTATATAATATTATATTTTTAGCACACTAATTTATTCTAATTTTAGTGCATTATGATGTGCATATCAATTGGTTGTATCACTATACAACATTATATTTTTAGCATGCTAATTTATTTTAATTTTGGTGCATTATGAGGTGCATATCAATTAGTATAAAATAAATCCATTTAATGACAAAATAAATGCTTATAATTTATTGCATATAGAGTTGTAAAGTAGTTGTTTCACTTGGAAGGGTTTGACACTTCTTGATTATCCCTAACTTTTTTAAGAAGTGGGATTATACTTTTATGAATGTGCATTGAAGCTTTAAATTTAGTGATACTTATGTAAAAATGCTTCCTAGTGTTTAGTTTGATCACTATCCAATTCTAATAAATCTATATAAATCTTAAGGAGAGAGTTAGTGACTTTTTTTTAGATTTAAACCTACCTAGTTGTGTCATGAGAATTTTTAATAATTCTTATAATCTAGATGAAAGAAAATTTCTAATATTATGGAGGATCTAAAATCCTTAATTCCTGATTAGAATAAAAATATTTTTAAGTACATTTTAAAAGGAAATAGGATATTTTGGCTTAATTAGAAGGAATTCAAAAGGTAATAAAATGTAATTTCTATAATGAAACTAGAAAGACAATTACAATCATAATTGGATTAAATCCTTTTGTAGAAGTTTTTGCGGCATGAAAAATCGAAGGAAGACTGGATAACCTAAAGTAATAAAAACACTAAATATTACCCTACAAAAATAATTATGATGAAGAACAGGAATAGAATTAATGTTATGTGACCAAAATGAAAATTGGGTTGAAGATAAAACTATATTAGAAAGGCTTATTCATGATTACTACAAAAAATTATTTACAAATGATTTAGATGAATGATTACTAATAGGCACTAAAATCTCATACCTTTAGCTTCCTAATGATCAAAATATATTTCTTTACTTAGAATATGTTCTTTAAAGAAGTTAAATAAGAGATGTCTACCATTGGAAGTTTAAAAGCTCAAAGGGTGGATGGTTTTCCTAGTTATATTTTACTAACAAAATTGTAATATCACTAGTAAAGGGGTTTTTGAGTTCGTAAAAAAGTCCTTTAGGGAAATGACTTGTATAAAGTAAACTAGGACTCTGATTTACCTCATTATAAAGCTTAGAAAAGCCTAAATTCATTGAATTAATTCAAACTGATCTATTTATGCAATGCCATAAAAATAATTGTCAATAGATTTAAAAGCCTCTTTCTTAGGCTAATATCTCCATGCTAAGCAAATTTTATGCCGAAGGGATGTATTCATGACAATATCATTATAGCTTAGGAAATATTTTATTCCATAAGGAAAATGCAAGGCAAATTTAGCTTTTTTTATAATCAAGGTGGATTAAGAAAAGGCTTATAATAAGTTATATTGTAACTTTATTAGGGAAGTGACGGATCAAATTAACACATAGCTAAATATGGTTGCTATTATCATAGGATGTATATCCTCAACATCTTTTAATGTGTTATGGAATGGAAGTAAAACTTTAGACTTCACATTATTTAGGGGTATTAGAAAAGGTAACTTTCTTTTGCCTTATTCATTTATCTTATGCATGGATACACTTTTACACATCATTAATGAAGTAATGAATAGTAAAATGTGGAAACCTTTGAAGGCTAGTAATGGCGATATTGGTATATCCTATTTGATGTTTATGGATGATCTCTTTCTTTTTGAGGCAGTGTTAGTTTCTCAGATAGAGGCGATTATGGAGTATCTAAAGAGTTTTACCAGGATGTCAAGCTAAAAAGTTAATAAAAAAATCAAACATTTGTTTCTCCAAGAATCTAAAAAGAAAAGTAAAGTCATTTTTGGAAAACATAGGTTCCAAGAATCAAATGATCTTGGCTTTTATTTTAAGGTTCTTATTATTAATAAAAGAGTGAATATGCTTATTTATTCTCATCCAGTGAAAAGAATTCGAGATAAGCTCTTAAGTTAGAAGAAAATTAATCTTTAATAGAGCAAAAGGTTATTTTATCTTAATTTATCTTAGGTTCTATCTCAACATATACCATGCAACCTTTTACCATCCTTGTAATGAATCTTGAGGAAATTTAAAAGATATAAAGAAACTTTGTATGAGGGCATGACACCAATGAACAAAAATTGCACATTATCTCTTGAGAGGTGTTCTATGAACAAATCTCATAGTAGTCTTAGTTTTTGAAACCTTAGGCTTATAAATAAATCATATCTGATGAAATTAGTATGATGTTTAATTTCTAAGGAGTTTGATACTTTGGCAGAAATATCAAATGAATATTAATTGAACTAAGGATATAAAATCTAGAATGCAAATTTCCTTTTATAGAAAAGCTTATGTAAACTATAACATAAAACCTTAAAAGGTATTACTTAACAAGTTAATGATGAGTGCAATATTTCTTTTTGGAATGATTAGTGGATAGAGAAAAGGGCTATTTGAGATGGTGTGAATGATGAGATCATCGAACCAACTAGACAAGCTGTGGTGGCTAATTTTGCAAATGATAATAAGTTTTAGAATTTTAATCTATTTTAGCAAGTTCTATTAAAAGAGAAATTTTTGCAAGTTGTAGCCATTTACTACTAACAGCTAATGCGGGTGATGATAACTTTTTATGGAAAAGTAGTTTTAGCTTGTTTAGTATTAAGTCAACTTACACTAGGCTTTTTGAACCTTAGTTTCACGAACTTGATTGTTGTTTAATGAAGTATTTAACAAATATTGGGTTTTAATAGGGTGAAACTATTATTATGGAAATATTGCTATAGTGGCCTGACAATGAACTAGTTACTGCATACTAGGGGCTTTGGTTCGACATTATATAGAATTTACAATGCTAATGCTGAATCCATGTTCTACCTAATATGAGATTGCTAAGGTGTTAGGAATATTTGGATGTTCATAATGAAAAATAATAAATAATTAGCCTTCTTTGCTTTATAGGGATAGAAGTGGTTTCATTTCAATTTGACAAAAAATGTAGGGAAGGAATAGAATGTTAAGTAGAGGATTATTTAGAGCATAATCATATGGTATTTGAGAAAATAGTAGAATGCAATAATCTTTGAGCCTAGTTTCTAAAAGCCTTAACATGTAGGTGAGATGATTTTGAATTTTGCTAGAGGAATTATGGAAGCTTTTAATAAAAAGTATTGCTCTTCAAATTAATAAGAATAAGCATAGCTTCAAATTAGTTGGTAAAAACTTCCAAAAGGTTATTATAAAGTGAATGTGGATGGTGCATCTAAGTTTAATCTTAGTTTAATAGGATATGGTGGCCTTATTAAAGATAATGATGGTCAATGGATGAATGGTCTTATAAAGAATTTATGTATATGTTCTTCTATGGCTATTGAACTATAGGGAGCTTTTCAGGGCCTAAATCAAGCTTAGGATATTAGATTTCAGTAAGTTATTATGGAGAGTGACTCTAAACATATTTTTAAGTTGCTAATGAAAGAAGGTTGCCTAACTTTTGAATACATGCTTTCTTATCTAAATATCGCTCATTAGTATAGAGAAATTAAAAGTTATTTGTCATCCATTTTTTCAAGGAAACATGCAAATTAGTTAGTCTCTTTTAGTTTTTTCCTAAGAAATTAGGATGATAACCTATAAGGATCTTCTTTTGGGATTACATGGTTTGATTTTCGATTATATCTTTAGGATTTTTACCCCTTGTGTAGTTTAATGGTAACTTTTCTTTGTTTTAGGCTTAAGCTCTTCTATTTACCAAAAAAATTAAGATGAATTCTTAGATATCATTTGGTACATTTTATAGGACTCAATAGTATAGGATAAATTGTATAATCAAGACTTATACAATATTTGAGAATTTCAAATAGATTGTATAGCTCATCTGAAAGTTTTCTTTTATATGTCTAGTTTTGCATAAGTTTACCTACCTTTAAGTGAGAGGATAAAGGTTAATAATATAATATTAAAATAAATCCTAAATTATTAAAATAAAAATATTCTTTTATACCCTTACTTTCTTCATTTTTTTTAAAAAAATTCTCTTTTCTATCACTCTTTCTTACATACCTTATATTGCATTAAAACATCTCATTCTAGATTTACATAAAGGAAAAACATCTACTTTAAAGTAACATAAAACACAATTTATTTGATGCTTGTTGAATTTTTAAGATTCTAGACATAATTCTTGTTAAATTTTTATTCCTAGATTAGCATTTACTATTTTTTTTATCACAATATAAATTGTTTAATTTATATTATTATATATTTTTAATATATTAATTATTGAAAGGCAATTTGATTGAACTATATACTTTCAATCATTTAGGATGATTTTATTAGTTTTTTTATATGTAAGGATATTTTTTTGTTAAATTCTTACAAAACATGACAACAAATAAAAGGTAAGACAATTTTATAAAAATTTTTATCTTATACTATTATAGACTAAACATTATTTAATATACTATCTTATCTTATAATTGTCTTTATACTATACTATAATATACGGTATGCCAAATAAGGCCTCATTATACTAAGTATACACATAAAATTTCTCAATAAATAATTTATAAGGAGAAAAAATTATGAAATAAATAATTTTATTAATTTTTAAAGATATGGAGTACAATATCTAATTTGTTTGTAATTCTTGAAAAGAGAATACAATAAATACTCTTTATTTTTTACTTTCAATCTTACAGCAAATGATATCAAAGTTCAATCAATGGCTTAAAGTTTGAGGTCGAAGTTTTGATAAAATGACTAGTGGTAACAACAAAGATAGCAGTAACCTTCCCATTAATAGTGATTATTGAATTAAAGCTCTTCGGTGGTGCAAGCTTAAAAGATAGTGATACAAGTTCAAGATGACGAGATAACCCATAAGCTCTATAAGATTCATAATATGTATGTTAGCCTAAAAGTCAGTGCTAATAAAATTTATCAAGGTTATAGAGATAACTATGATGGAGATGGTGCCTTCAACCAACCTATCAATCATCACAATTTAAGTTAACCACTAACCATTACCAAAGATTTACTTTTATCACTTTGTTGTTTAAGATAACTTTCATGATAGTGTCATTTTCTATGGTTATGCCCTTCGTGATTAACTTTCAAAATTGTATCATTTAAGATGATTCCATAATTACTTTTGAGACATGGATGTTATTGAAAATGAATACTCAACTCTTAGATATGTTTAATCAATTCGAAATCACACTACTTATGACATAAGTATTTTATACGTAGTGTAAACAAGAGTGCATTCATATGTCATGAAAAAAAATCACATTTGAAGGCATTCACCTATGTGCCTCAAAAACCTCGTGTTAAAAAATATTCATGTATATGCCTTGAATACTTCATATTTGAAGATATTCATTTGTTTAAAGTTCACACTTTAAAAGAAGTAAATCCACACATCTTCCTTGCACAGTTCATAAGTTATTAAATACATCAAAGGCTAAACTTCTGGAAAAGGACTAATATTCTTAACTCAGTATGAACAAGAATGTCACCATCCATTGTATTCTTTCATGATATCCATGTTGAGGATTTTTTATTCTTAAAGATGTATTTATTTTAAAGGAGTGTAAAAGACTTTACGATGGATAAGCTTATCTCATTAAACTATTGAACATGAAATCCTATTTATGATTTTATATTCAATTATCATTATATAAGGAAATTAACTTTTTAATTTATTTATATGACTTACTTAATAATTTAATAAGTTGCCTACATACACAATAAGGGATCAAGTTAGATGTAGTTCAATTTTTATTTTGATTTGATTTGGTAGTCCATATTTTAAACTCATACAAGCTAGAAGTAGTACTTAAATTTTGATTTAAATCTAACCATTTATAGTTTATATTCTTGTAGGCCAAGAGTATTATATAAGAGATTTTTCTTAAAGCTGTACATAGTTTATACTTTTATAGGCCAAGAGTATCATATAGTTTATGCACATGAGATTAAAGGAGTGATTTGATTTGTCATCACTATTTTAGCTTATATGAATTAGGAGCAACATGCAATTAAGCCTTGTATGATTAAGGGGGTTTCAAAACTTTATTAATTTTAATTTGTAATTGCAGTTTTAACTTGTGTGAACAAGGAATAACATGTAGTTTAAGCTCATGCAATTAAAAAGATTTAAAATTTTTCTTGATTTGATTTGCCATCATAATTTTAACTCATATGAACTAAAAGAAATATACAATTTAGTTGCATGTAATAAGGAAATGTTTTAATTTTATTGATTTAGTTTAATTTATTGTCACAATTTTAACTCAAGTGAACTACAAGTAACATTGTTTATCCTTATGTCATTAGAAGGATCATTGTAGCTTTATATGTAGAAGTTCTTCAAGAAATTTAAATGAGAATTATCTTTAGTATGAACTATTTTAATTGTATCAATAGTGGTTCAAACACCTTGCACTAGTGATAACATAGCAATTTTCATTTGGTTGATTAGAATATCATTGTTATTTACATTTGTTAAAGTAATATGGTAAGTAGAAGCAATCTTTTTATATTTAGAAGCTTCATTTATAATCTTCATAATTTACTTTCTTGAACTTGTTTTAGAGGATGTATGCTAACTCTTTTTCTTAGATTTTTTGTACATAACTAAGGTTCATCCTTTTTTATTAGAGATGCAATAATAGACTTAGATTTGTAGGCTTTATGGATATAGGGCAGGCTTAAAAATTGATTCATATTATTTACAGGCTTAAATAGATTGGCTCATGTAGGCTGAGATCTATTTGAGTTAGTCAACATTGGTATGGGCTATTACTTAATATATATATATATATATATAATAGGAATAATCCAATATCTTGAAAGCCTAATATTTTAAATGGCTAATAACTTAACCTAATGTACTTTGTAGACTTTAAATTATATGGGTTAATCTGTGAGCAATATGGGCTAAGCATAAGGTAGGATGGGTCTATTTTTTTAGTTTATTAAAATGTGAGCTTATGCAAGTTAGCCCACATGGGCTTAGCCCATTTAGGCTTACCCTATTCAGTTTGTATCCTTGTTTTCATCATTCACGTTGGATTCTAACTTATTTTTATACTTAGCTCTAATGACATGAGAAGCAACAATAATTATAAAAAACTTAACTTATTTTTCCAAAATTATTGGCTCCAGCATACTAAATTGAATCATTTAAGGAGAAAGATTGATGCTTGGTGAAGATAAAGCTATTGTGGTCATGTTACAAGTTGTATTGTCATCATCATATTCAAAATTTCCTTGTTTAACTAACTTCATGATCTTATCTTTTAATATGAAGCACTTTTTAACTTAGTGATCAATTAATCAATAGTACTTGTAAAAGTTTATGTCATCCACTATGATGCCTCATTAGGTTATTTCATCTCTAGCAACTTAATCAAGTTAACTTTAAGTAGAGATTTTAGCATTGTAGAAATATCAAAATTTAGAAATAGATATTCTTTATTTAGTCTTTCCTTTAATTTAACCATCATTCCTTTACTAAGAACACCAATGACTTTATTATTTTTCCTATTTGACTTGATAACTAGCTTGATTGGTGAAACAAACACAACCATCAATTACTTAGTTTCATACTTTAGAAATGATGGTTTATTGGTTGTGTGAAATTCATGTCATTTTCCCATCTTATTTAAGATTAATGACTTTTTATTAGCATTAGCAACTATGTTAAACTCCATGTCATGTGCCTTTTTACAAACTTTTCAAATGTTTCAGGCTTGCTAGCTTAATGAATGCAACTTAAGCTCTAATAGTTATCCCTTATATGCATATCTCGATGGAAAAAAATTTTGGAAGTTAATTTTTGCAATCAATACTTAGATTGCTTTACTATTGAATATTGTTAATGATTAACTTATCTATTGATTTTTAAGTCATTGAAAGCTCAAGCATACTAATAATGCAACAAATGCTATAAAATTGATTTAAGAACTTATGCCCAAGTTGCTCCTAACTATCAATTGATTTAAGTGCCAAATTTGCATACCAATTAAAGGCATTTCTATTTAAGGAGCACACAAATTACTTTACTATAAAGTCTCCATCCATTTCAACACTATTACAAGTCTTAATGAAATAGTGATTACTGCCTAGGATTTCCTTTACATTAAATTGTTGAAACTTAAGTGGTTGATAATTTTGAGGCATTTTCAAATTAATCTTTTAATTATATGGCTTGACATAAGAAAAGAGACTACATACCCCTTCTACTTAGCTTTTAATAACTTTGATGAATCTTTTCAACTAGCTAGCAGTAGTAACACTATCTAGATAAAATTGCTTGTTCTTATAGCCATTTTGTTATTTTGCTACTTCATCTTAATCTTCTTAGCATGATTCATTTGTTTATCTTCCAAAGCTTCTTGTTTTTAGATTGATTTCACTAGGTCTTTAACTGTTTTTGCAATAAATGAAACTTGCTCCTTAAGAGAAATAGTATATGTCATCATAACAGACATTGCACTTAAACTTGTATATTTAGAAGAGTCAACATCTTCATTATTTAAGAATTGTTCTCCTAATTCCAATGTTAATGTCTTGGGATGCTTGGTCGATTCAAAATCCTTGCATGAAGTTAGTTAAGTTAAGATAACTATATCTTTGCCTTTTTTGTTTGAATTTACCCCCACATTAGTCATTTGTGACAATAATTTTCATGATGATGAGTTTTTAAATATTGGAGTGAGATTCAATATTGCCATGACTTAAAGATATAGACTCATAATAGCTTTTAAAGCCTTGAATAATGGATTGTTGAATGTTTCAATCTCTAAAAACTTATTCAAACTTAATTTTGAAAGAAAAAAAGATAAAAGGTAAAGATTATCCTATTGAGAATGTCAGAGATATGTAAACACAAAATTTTTTAATAAATAATTTATAAAAAGAGGAAATTATGGAACAAATAATTTTATTAATTTTTAAAGTTGTGGAGTATAATCTCTAGTTTGTTTATAATTTTTTAAAAAAAGTATAATAAATTCTATGATTCTTTAATGGATTTTGATTAAGGGTTTCGAGAAAGCTTGATCTTATATTAACTAGTTGAATTTTATCTTTAAACCAAAGCTTGAAAAAGTTTGACCTCCAATTGAATGTTGAATCTTCACTTAAGCTTCATACTTGAAAAGATTCGAGAGCTTGAATGTATTGAAATCTTTAACTATAAACATACATTCTCGATTTAAGTTTGAAACTTTGGATGCTTGAATTTCGCTGGCAGAGCTTTTAGAGAGTTTTAAAGTTTCATGTCTCTTCTTCTAATGATTTGTTATTGTTGAATAGCATAGATGATATTTCCATTTATAAAGCTAGTAGGGCATGAGCATTTTATTTTCTTTCATATTAAATTAAAAGGTAATTATTTTATAATTTTTTTATTGGTTGAGAGGATACACCATGACACATGGCAACTTCTTATATATTTGCCAAGTGATTCATAAATACATAGACTTTATTTGATTGATTAACTTATATCAACACACACATATGGCATGATTTAATTTGTCATCTAAGACATTTTAGTGAGCCCATTTATTTTTTACATGGAATTTTAAACCATAATAATTATTTTTTATTGGTTATAATTTTCAAAGTAAAAAATTAAATGCATTAATTTTATTTGTTTACACTAAGATCTTGTTAAAGTAATATCTTATATTTATATTATATATTAGTTGTGATATTCTATGCCTTTCATTATAACAGGTGTCCTATCTCTCGTTATGGTAAGTATCATTCTCATAACTCATAAAATGTTAATTTGTTATTTTTTTTTAGTAAATACTATGTTACGGTGAACCATAATCATGTAATCAATCTCTTTTTAATGAATAATACATTGTAGTAAGTCACACTTGTGCAATTAATATAAGGAATTGAATCTCCCATTTATATATAATAATTTATATTAAAGTGAGGAAAATTTTTTTTTGATTTATTTATCTCATTTATTACATTTTCATAATCTCTAGTTTTTCCTCTGATTTACTTTTTTTTAATTTTCATATATTTTCTTCTTTTCAAAGTAATCTTCTTGATTTCTTTCCTGTATTTATTGTGCTTTTATAATCTCTCTAGTTTATTTTCTTGATTTATTGCATTTGATAGTGTTAAATCTTTTATTTATATATAATAATTTATATTAAATTGAGAAAAAATTTTAAGATTTTTTTCTCTCATTTAACACATTTTCATTATCTTTCTTATTTATTTTTTCTAATTTATTAAGTTTTCTAATTTTCATATATTTTTTTTGTTTGGAATAATCTTCCTAATTTTTTTTCATTTATTAAATTTTATAATTTTTATGCATTTTCTAAATAGTAGGACTCCCATCTTTAACAACCACTCAAGCTATATATAATCTCACAATATCAAAAAAAAAAAAAATTGACTGAGCTCTTTTTTTCCTATTTTGCTTGAACTCTTTATTTATTGAGAAATCTTCTATTTATTTTCTTTGATGATGAAATAGTGGCAATAATTAGTTTTAGATAGCTTCAGTTGGAGTATGTTATTTGATAAGCAAGATATGTAGCAAGATATTTTATATTATTAATACAAGTAATTCTCAAATGACATTAAGTAGAGTTGAATAATGTTAAAATATTAAAATAATACAATTTTCTTATAAGTACAATGCTTGTTTCGAATATATTAAGGAGAGGTTGCATTCATTATATGTTGATGATCTCCATACTATAATTATGAAGCACATGGTTTGATGCATAAAAGATCTAATTCAAGTGATATTAGGCTTTTATCTTTTATTTCCTTTTGATACTTTTATCTTTTTCAATGGTTATGTAGCTTATAGATATATTATCTTTAATTTGTTATTATCAAAATTATTCTTTATCTTTTTTATATGATAAAATTAGATTTTTATTAAATAAATTATATTTAATATCTACTAATTTTAATTTACTTTATTTTAATTTGAGTAAACTTGGCCAATCATCTAAAATAGAAGTATCATTTTGCTTAAGAATTAGAAAAAAGTGTGTCATTTATTTTATACTAGAATGTAATCATATATTTAAATCTTTTAAATCATATTAATTTTAGTTTTTAAGAAAAATAATTATTAAATTTTGTATCTTTCCTTGGTATATACAATAATACAAATTTTTATTTTTTATAGTTATCTAAAATTAGAACAATACTAACGTATACAAACTACAAAAAAGAATAAGAAGAATCTAGGGTTATTAAGAATTCAATTCTTTTTTAGATTTTCAATTATTTACTTGAGTTATTAAATCATATCAAATCCAAATTTATTATCATTAAAAAAATAATATTTGTTATATTAGTCTCCTTTGAAAAAGAATAGTTACTAAGCATGTTTTAGGCAAGTATTTTTAATAGATTAAATCCATTTTCATTTAATTTTGTATTCAATTTTAAAAAAGATGAAATAAATTGAACAAGCATATTAAAACTTTTATATTTTATTAAAAACAAACCGAAATACATATATTACAATTAATACAGAATTATAAAATATTGGTAGAAAAAATTTTAAAATAGAATACCCTAAATAACTTGAAAAAATGCACCTAATTCATATCCCAATTATTATTATTATTAAATAATCAAATTACATAAATACTTTGGCATTGATTTTTTTTCATTCCTTGAATATCTTACATCTAATTCAAAACAAAGTATCAGAACTAAGTCTTGGTATATATATAATATTTCTTAAAAATATTTTTAATTAGCTAAATTATCTTTTTTAGAGGGGTCTTTTACTTTAAAATTATAAATAAAATTATTAAATCAAATAAATCTTTAATTTAAAATTATAAAATATTGTAACTCTTGCACACAGGTTGTACTCTAGTATTTATATATTATTATTATTATTATTATTTTACAAAATAATATTTCTTAATTTTAATATGTTTAAATGAAGAATGATAGAAGAAAAAATTATTCTTTACAAAATTGAATAATAAATAGATAATCCTTAATTTAATTTTTTGCCCTTTCCTTTTCTATAATTCTCAAAGAAAAGTTTAAGAGTTACTCTACTTTGTACGGTAATCTGCAATCTTGAAATTTATCGTTGACTTAACAGTTTTTTCTTAATTAACTCATGGTAATACAAGATAGAATATATATATATATATGTATGTATGTATATATATATGTATATATATATATATGTATATACATATATATATACATACATATATATATATATATATATATATATAAAAGATGATATTAAAATTTTTATTTCCATAACATTAGCTTTATTTTATAGATAATTTATATCACAATTATTTTGTAATATTTGATAATTATAATTTTTTTATGTTTTATAATCATTTTAATTATTAATAATAGATAAATTTATTATATTTTACATATTTTCTATGTAAACAATAATTATTGATGTTTTTAAGGGTAAAACATGTTAAGGCTAAATTAGGTTAAACAATTATTATTAATGGGACAAAGTGGTATAAAAATAAATTTAGGTTAAATTATAATGGTGGAAACAGGATTTGAGGGTATACACAAATATGTTTTAATATTTCATTAATAAAAGTAAAATTTACTCATTAGTGAGCGTATTTTGAATGAAATATATAATTTTATATAGGATTTAAAAAAATAGTGGGAATACTTGCCTTTATTGGAATATATGTAACTCTGCCATTGCTAAATTAGGAATAATAAATTTTATTCTTATATTATTGTATTATAACAATCTAGAGAGAGAGAGAGAGAGGATTAATTTATCATATATTAACCGTATAAAATAAATTGATTGAATTACATTATACAATCTTGTGTAAAGCCTAAACACCGGATAATACACGATAGTATTTACTTAAACCATTGTGTAGGGGTAATGATTTTTAATATAACATTACCTAATTTACATAAGTTTAGGTTGAGTTTATACAAATTTAAATTGTAAATGGATTGACTCA
Organism: Sindora glabra; assembly: GCA_020226215.1. Lineage (NCBI taxonomy): Eukaryota > Viridiplantae > Streptophyta > Magnoliopsida > Fabales > Fabaceae > Sindora > Sindora glabra. Next base: position 55,239,461 of record CM035230.1, on the reverse strand, counting down.
TTTTATATGAATAACAAATGAATCGGGTTATAATCATAAATGAATTGGCACACTAATCCATTTACAAATTTATATTAAGATGTTAAAAATATTATTTTAGAAATAATTAATAATTAAATTATAAATAGTGAGATATAATAAAAATATAAAATTCATATTTTAATAAATGATAATAAAAGTTTAAAAATATTTTATCAATAATTAAATTCTTTTAAAAAATTAATAATTAAATTTGATAAATGATTTTATAATATAGATTTATTAATTGAAATTATAAAATAGATTAGATAGGTTGACCAACCTTAATACATTTAATAAATGAATTGACCCGATCAACACAATTATTATTTGAATCAAATGACTTAAATTTATTTAAATTGTTATTAAATTTTGCCATAACACTAATCTAATATGTGAATATAAATTATCACCCTTATAATTATGTATTTTTTATACGATGAGCCAACTAACCTTAATTTTTAGGAATATGAGGAAAAGTAGTTGACTACATATTCTTTTCTAAACTCAATATTAGCAACCAAGTTGAAGATATGCACCCATCTTCAGGCATCTTTCACCCAATAACAAAGGATTTGAACCAAAATTTACAGATGGATTGGGTAAGGTATTTGTATATCTGCCACATAACTTAAATATGCAATTCTATATAGAATTTAAGTATTTGAATGTTTTTATTTGCTGTTGATTTTTTTTTAAGATCTCAAAGTAAATAAATAAAAAGTTAAATTTAATTGTAGAATAAGTGATTCAACAATAAAAATACTTTTTAAATAATTAAACTTTCTATATTACTATTAATATTATAAAATTTTTGCACATATTTTAATGTAATTAAAGTAGTTTTCCTACTTATCCATCATTTTAACATATTTCGAATAGGACAATCATGTTTTATGCATTGACGATGAAAACTTTTAATCATCATAGGATTACCTCTATATATCGAAGGGGGAAAACCAGAAGATCAACCTGCATTAGTCACCTTGTATGAAGGTAATGTCATTATAAGTTAATGTTACACTGTACCACTAATATTGCTAAAAAAAAAAGAAAAATTCAAATCAAACAAGCAATCGTGTAATGACTTACAAGAAAGTTTTTTTTTAAAAAAAAAGGAAAAATGAAAAAGGTAGTTCAATCATTATATTTGCCAGTCTTGCGTGGCCCAATTGTTGAAATTCTGATTGTGCTATGCCATTAATAAGGGCCACGGACTCCTTGTGAGGTTAGAGGTAAAAACCTCACCCACCGATATAAATAGATGTTTAAATTAAATTAAATGATTTAAATATCAAAACTAAAATTTATTGAAACAATAAATCGAATATGTCCAATGTTTATGAAACCGAAATGAATCAGTTAAAAGATTGAACTATGTTGGCTGATTGGTTCTTGGCCGGTACTTGGGATTTCAACAATTGAGAGAAGTATTTCGTGACACTTTGGGCTCTTGGCTGATTGCTTTTGGCCGGTACTTGGGATTTTCCAGCGTCTTCATGGCAGACTTACGGGAACTACATGGCATAGCTTAGGAAACGGGGTGGAAGAAGATCCATTTTGAAATGGACTCTCACATTGCAGTCTAGCTAACGATGAAGGTTTGCTCTGCCTTGCACCCAAGTAGTACGCTGATAAGGACGATTCACGTCCTCATGAGTCAAACATTGGGCCATTGGGCCATTGGCCCATCAAGAAATCCCACTCCTATAAAAAGACTCATAGGGTTGCTGATTATTTGACTGATTTGTCACATTCCCTGTGCTCCATTCATGTTCCAGAGATGACGTTTAGTAGTCCTCTTTAAGTTTTGGAAGTGTCTTTCCCCAACCCTATATTTGTTTGTTTGAATGTAGTAAGAAAAAGAATGGAAAGAAAATAGGTAGAAGGAAAAAGGGTGAAAAAATATATAATTTTTTTTTCATTTATTGTTTGAATGAATAAAAATAGATAGAAACAAAATGATAAAAATATTAATTTAATTTGATTTAATTAAAAATAAAAAAAATTATTAAATGATAAAATTACTCCTACTTCAAGTCAACAAAGTTATTTAATAAGTCTTAAAAAAGGATAATTTTATAATTATAAAATTTTTTACTCTTTTTCTCCACTTATTTGATGAGAAAATATTCTACTAATTCTTGAAGTACTTTTTCAATCTTTTTTCTTTCTACATAAAATTTTTCATAATATTTAAATACCAAAAAAATTTATTTTTAACTATTTTTTCTTTCCACATCTTTTGTATTATTCCGATCCTCAGTTGGACTTTTGCCTCCTTTACTTAAAAAAAGACGAGGGTTACTCCTCTATTTTGTGACGGCAGTATAATATAAAAGGCCAAACATCTTCGTTGGTAACTCAATGGGCAACACCATATTTCGGAGTTGTATTGATTTTGTTGAACAAAATCAAACCTCTTAATTGCAGCATTGCTTAGTGTACTGACATAAAATTTTCAAATGCACACTCACCCATCAATTGGAACACGAGGCACTTCTTTATGTTCATTATTTATGTATGGAAAAACTACATATTTCTTATTATATTTCACTTAATCTACTTATATATTTTCAAGTGTTGATATTTACTTACATATATTTTCATATGTTAATATTTTATCTATTTAAATTATTTTCGACACATTAACTAGGTCAAAATTTGAGCAAGACGTCTTGAGAATGCATTATATACATACTCACATCGAGCATACGCATTGATCGAGGCATTCAAATATGCGTAAAATTGAATGATAAGTTATTTGACCTTTTCTTCAAGCTGTCCTTGATTCTTTCCATAAAATCTCCTCTTAGACGTTCCTCAATGCCTACCTTGAGATCATATCGACCAAATAGCTTGACAGTTTTTTTTTTTTTTTTTTCATGATAGTTTGAAGCATAAAGCAGAACCACACCACCTCCTCTTACATCAAGGTACAACAAATAATTGAATACAAATTCAGTATGATATTAAATTAAACTGGATGTACAAACATTATCTATCATTTAATTATATGCTTAAACTACTGCATTTTCAATTCTCAATTAACAAACTTCAAAACTCTCTCTCTCTCTCTCAAACTCCATTAGTTTATTCCTTATTTTAACTTAATTCAATGAAACCAACTTTCTACAGTCTAAATATAAAAGCGTTTCTAAATTTAACAGACACTTATATGTATACATGTATTCTTTATTTTTATAAATTTTGATTTTATTGACATTTATTCAAAACTAATTTACTTTCAAAATAGCCATAAATCGATTTGTTCTCAGCATTCACAAAGCAAATTGTAAAGAAAAAATATTCAATGAAATTAGAAATATTAAAGGGTAAATTAATTTTGATTGAACGTTAAATTCAATGAAAAATTTCAAAAATACAGGTTATTGTCTGCAATTCACGTTCAATTCTCTGGTAAAATTCAATTGAAAGTATTAAAGGTTGAAATATGTGAATAAATTTTAAGACTTATGATTTTAAGTGATTTAAATGAAATAGGAACGAAACTTTCCAATAATTTTTCCCAAAGACTTGTCCTAGTTGTTCACTTGCTCTAAATCTCAACAGGTTCTTTAAAAAAGTATTCAACTTTATCAGTGCGTGGTATGCATCACTTCAATAAATATTATTTATCGTACAGATGCTGTCTAGTTGAAGATACAATAGTAAGTTGACATCAAAACAATTTTTTTTTTTTAAATAAAAGGGCTTAACTCTAAGCATAAACAGATCACTTTTGTGAAAATAAAAATGAAAAAGAAAATAATATTCTTCACGGAGAATTCTTCAATGGCTTCTCCAACAAAGCCGATAGATACATTTCTTTCAGCACCGGACCCCGGTCAAGCTTCTTCGCCGTCACCCATTTCAACTTCCTAAACCCTACACTCTCTATCATCGGCTTATAAACTTCTTCAAACTGTCCTTCCGCACAGAAAAAATGATCCAACCAAAACAAACCTCCTGGCCTCAGCACCCTGTATATATCAAAAATCATGAAATGAAGCAAGGTTGTCGGAATCCAGTTGCTCAGCACGTGCATGGAGTGCACGATATCCAATGTGTTGTCAAAAAATGGAAGCCTCTGAGAAATACTGAGGTACAATGGCACAAGGCCTCTCGAAGCTATGAAGTTATTGAAAGGCCCATTCAAGTTCATTGAAGTTGTAACAATGGTGATGTTTCTCTCTCTCATTCTCGCCGCAAATGTTGCCACCCCACCTCCGATGTCCAACCCGATTCGTATTGAGCCGGGTTTTCTGGTTTTCAGTACATCGTCGATGCTGAAATCGACACCGTTTGATATTTTTGAGGTCCATCGATTTTTCTCCCGGCCTTGTAAATCGAAGCAATCCTTGCAATCGTCGAAACCCTTTTGGGTTTTGCTCCGATCGATCAGACATTGGTAGCTTTTGCAGGTGTATGCAGTCCAGACGACAGAGGAGTCGGAGGGAGTGGACCATAAGCTGGAGGGGAGAGGGAGGGGGTCGACTGAGCTAAGAGGCGCAGCGGGGCGGCAGCGGCGGCGCGGGAGTGGCTCGCAGCCTTTAAGGAGGAGTTTCTGGGCTAAGAGCTCGTCGTTGGGGCAGGAACCGTTGACTTTGTAGGACATGTAGCGGTGGAGCTCGGTGGGGAAGAGGGTACAAGCGCTGCCGGTCGGTGGGTGAATGGAGTCGGAGTCAAAGTTGCGGTTGAAGCCTAGTGGAAGTTTCTGGGCCGACGTGAAGGCCAAGAATTCCGGTGGAAGGTCGTGCGTAGTGGCAGTGTTTGCGGTGAAAGTGGTGGTAGTGGCGGTGAAGGTGGGATTGCATGAGGAGGAATAGAAAGTGGAGGAAAAGAACAATGTGACAAGGTTAGAGGAAAGGAGGAGAAAGAGAAAGAGCAAAATGGAAGTGATGTTAATGGGTTTACGTGGGGAATCCATTATATTATGAGGTTTGAGTTAGAGGTCTCTTGGTGATGAAGCAAAGTACTATGTTTATATACTAGTTTTGAGCTTATTTTAATTTTAATTATGGTGGAATACAGAGTGCGTCAATATAAAAATATGATCAAATTGCGCGAGAGACACCCATCATCACGGATAGTTTGACTTGAGGGAGTTTCAGCAAGGCATACACATGAACATAACATGGTAAAAAACTGATAAAGTCGACGGGAGAACCTTATGGTTTTTTCATAGTATGGGTGGAAAAGTCTACGCACTCCAAACTAAATAATTTACCAAGACATATATTAATAAAAATAAATCTATTTTTTCCTCCTATTCAATTGCATATCAATAAAAATAAAAATCTTTTATTTATTTCATCAAAAGTTATTCTTAAGAAAGTATCATTTACATATATATTGTAAAAGAGTGACATACAATATATAATTTGTACTTAAAAAATAATATTTACAATTATAATAATAAAAAATAAATTCTTTTTTAAAATAGAAAAGTTACTTATTCATAAATTTTTTATATTTAAAAATATTTTATAAAAAAATATGTTTTGTCAAAATAAATAGAGTAAAATCTCTCCCTTCCTGTTCAATTCTTGCTTGGTGTTATCTTTAGTGGCTATTGCGACGGGACATTTTTGACAAAAATATTTGTACAGGCATTGCCGTTATTTTTTAAGTATTATTATGCAAATATTGTTAACTAATAATACATGGATCCATTTTATCAGATAATCAATTAAATATAGGTAATAAATTAATAATTATTTATTATTAATTATGATGAGAGAGAAAATCCAATCAACTTATAATTGATTACCACATAAAATAAATCCACATACTATTAATTAGCAGCATTTGAATTGTAATACCTAAAAATGATATGATAGGAATACCTAGGTTCTATTTTTTAGGTTTGATCGGTACTTTGATTTGTATGTTATCTTCGAATATGTTACGTATAAGATTTCATTTTTATTGAGAATAATGTATTAATGCCCCAATATCCGCAGTGTAGCTAGAATTTATAAACTCACTAGTATGGTAGCCAAAAGTTGAGATCAAATACCGCACATATATATTAAATAAAGTTATCGACCGTGGCAATTGATATTACACAAAAAAAAAAAAAAATTGGAGATCAATCCTAGGAAATAAAAGAAATAAAGCCTTCGAGGAATGTTATATATATCATTTAAAACGAAGATTTTCAGCAGAATTTATATATTTTATCCGGATAACATCTAATGACACGAATAATATTTATATATCTGTAAAATATATAAGTATAGTCAATATACAAAAATATGATTAGTTCGAATTATATTAGGTGATTAATATATCAAAATAAATACATGAATGAATAGCATCGCTCATTTTATAAGGAGTTGACAGTGCAAATAGAAAACAATCACTTTGATCCAGTGGGAACTCACATGCATGACATTGACTTTATTTTGGATCTGCCTCTTTCATTAGTTGATACAATATATATATTATGTTGTCCCTCCTTAGACCTTAACGCTAGACCACCTTATTTTTCGGTCAAATTTATTGAGCCGCTGTGTATCGTGACTCCTACTTCCATCGGGAATATATCTGAATTTGATTATTTTAGAAAGGAGAATTTATTCTTTTTTTTAAGTCTAGTTTAATTAGGTATAATGGGTCTATTTATTTAGAATTTTTAACAATATTATCTATTTTTACGTCTTTAAAAATAAACTTTTATGATAATTTTATAATTAAATAATTTTTCTTATTTATTCTACCGATTAACCTCTATATTTTCCTAAGTTCGAAAACTGTTTTTCAAAAAAAAATTAAAAAGGATGGTTTTATAAAAAAAACTCGATCTCTTAGAAAATCACGTTTTTCACTATTAGTTATTATCCTTCATGTATTGAGTTATATTTTTATTTAACTTGTTCACTTTAAAATTTGCAAAAGAATTATTTGACGATGAAAAATTCAAACTCTTAAGACATTTAACTCCTTATAAAATTATCCTTTTTAGAAATAATTTTTTGGAATAGTTTTAAAAATCAAATATAAAAACAAAAATGTGTAATTTTGTTAGAACTTGACCACATTGTTGTTAAACAAGAAAGATTAATCTATCTTCTTAAAAGATAAAAGTTACATCAAGTTTTTCTAAAAGATAGATACTGTATCAATTATTTTTCAAAATTTTAATTAATTGATGTAAAATAAATTCTCAAAATAAATCTAATATTACTTATATCTTTTGAGGACAAAGATAGTAATTTACTCAATAATGCTTAGTTTGGATAAAAAGAAAGAAAGTTTTAAGATTTAATATTTTTCTTTATTTAGATGGAGAAGAATGAATAAGGAAAGAAAATATAAAAATAAAATATGTGATTATAATAAACTAATTAATTCAAAGGTTAAATTTTTTTTCTTTTCTATTTTTTTTCCAATTTAAATTTAAAAAATTTCTACCCCCAACTAATCAAAAGGGTAAAGACATAACTGGTCTACAATATACATAGACTTTTCGCAGAGGGCCTTTTTCTATTCTTTTTTCCCCCCGAAAGTTGCACGTTGCAGCAAATCTGAAGTAACAAAACCTATCGGGGGCTTCATCAGGGTTTCGACGACTCAACGAGAAGTAAATGAGTCGAATGGCATAGCTATAGAGGAATGAAAGATAATTGACAATTGAATGTGCAGATTAAAGCAACAGTATCTCGCATTATAAAGCATAGTCCCTTGGTTTTTAAGGATCGATAAGATGTCAATCATTTTGTACACTATATATTATTTATTGTGGAAATGATTATTATTAATAAGGTTCTATTTAACATATGTAATGGGCAATAGAGTATTTGTGTCCAAAACTAATAAAACAAATATGAATCCTATGATATCTAAGATCCATGATTTGGTTGGCTCCTTACTTTACTTATTTTTATTTGGGTTTTGTGCTCAATTGATCAAAACTATTATTACTCATTCCTAGAAAGTTTATTAAATGATAGAGAGATTGCTAAGAAAGGATTCTCCTAATGTTAGTTTACATTGAATTTCAAGACATTATAATGGAATTGAATTTTTAAGAGATTAAAGAGAAGCAATCATCAAAGAAGGTTACAATTGATCCACAGATAATAAATATTAATAAAATTACTAAGTTAAATGAAGTTCATTATTTGTATGCTTTTCAACTTTATCATGGTACAATTAAAAGTCAAGATGGTATAATATTAAAATTATATTTGATATCCAAATTTTTCCTACAATTAGTATCAAAGGCAGGTTGTTGACTTTTATTTGTGGTTAATTTTTATGAAAATTTATATAAATGTTATTGGCCTTCTTTTTGAAAATTATGCCAATGATCAATTAAAACAGAATTTTCCATATGTACGTGAGTATTGTCAAATATAAATATGCTCCCATGATTGTATTTTTTTGGATTTTTCGCAATTCAGCAATTTGGTGATATGTATGAGTATTAAGACTTCCTACCATGATTTGTATGTATATGGTTGTATGTGTCTAGCAAGCATACGTAGCCCACTAGGAATAATGATAGAATTTCGAGTAGGTGGGTATTGCTACAACAATGAAAGTTGCATAAAACTTAAAGGAAATTATGAAACCTAGAAAAATTGAATAGTAATATTGAAATTTCCTAATGAAATTGCATAAAACACTAGAACCCGTGTTTGGATTCTATTTCAAAAAAAAAAAAATTTGAAAGACCAGCATCAAAATAATACTTGAAAAAATCTCCATTGTTGAACCTTCAAGAATAAACCAAGATACAAACTAAAAGTGAAAATTATGGGTAGTTGAGGTAGGATATGTGGGGAAAATGGTGGTTGTGAATGATCATAAAATGTGTGAATATATCCCCTATAAAACCAAAAATCCCCTAACCATAAGATAAGAATTTTTTTGAAAGTTTGAAACTAAAAAATATTGAGCGTTTTGGATTAAAACTGGTTGGATTAGATTGTAGGAGGATAAAGTAGTAATTCTGGGTGAGATTTGTGTAAGAAATCATGGGAAAATAGGTTGTATATTGCCAATTTTTTTCGAGTCAAAATTAGGTTTAGGATTTAAAGATTAGATTCCTTAGGCAAACTCATGGTTTCACTTATGAAGAAAGAAGAATAATGTGCCATATGCATGCTTAACCACATAGCCAGCATGTAGGGGCCATGCACCACCTCACCAATGGTTGCCAATGACAATGGTGACATTGTTGTGCTCTATTCTCTAGGTATTCTCTAATGAATAATTTTTCAAAATTTTTTAAAATAAAAATAATTTTAATTAACATTCATCCATTTTATTTAAATATTAAAATGAACTTATTTTGAGTCCAAATTTTTCTTATGGAATTTCTAATATATTGTCCATTATCTAGAATTTTTGGACATCATTTGTAAATTTTAAGATTTTTCAAAGTGTTATTACATTAAATGGAAATTACAAATTATTTGCATTATGCCATAATTTTTTTTGTAATTATGTACCTGCTTACATAGGGCTAATTGCATAAAATTTTTGTTGTTGGATTTTGATAAGAAAAATTATTTTTTTAAAATAGAGAAGTTGTATTAATAATATTAAATACCTTTTGATATTATGTTATTAATATAATTAGTTAGTTATAGTGTAAGTGTAGAATTAAGTGTTATACTTAGGAGTGTAATACTTTATTCTTGTATTGTGTTGGAAAGTCTAAAATGGCTTTCCATATTTGATTTTATAAGATAATATTGTATAAGGTTGCATATTTAAATTTTACAAGTAATATATTAGTATGATTAAGTTATACATGCAATAATGGTTAATATATAACAAAACTTTGAAAAGATATTAAATGGGATAATAAGAAAAGACTAGGCCAATGTCTATTTTAAATCCAATTTGGTTGATGTGCCATTAAATAAATACCAATTCCATAATTCATGTTACTAATTCTTTCCAACGATTGAAAATTTTTAGAAGATCAAATAATAATGAGTTAATGTCAAAGTGAAAAAGTAGGAGTGGAGCTTGTTAGGGATGTACCTTTATAATTGTCCACTAGACGGTAGTTAGTATTGAAAGATGTGATCTTTGTGCCTTTTATAAAAAGAAACTCGATATCAGTTGTAGCATTAGACCTCTAAGAGTATTCTTATAATTTTAAAAATAAGAGAGTGAATTTATTCCAAGGTATAACCATAATATACACTAGTGAACTAATAGAAGGATTATACAAGATAAGTTTAGATCTAAATTCCCTTAACATTATTAACATAATCATAAGAAAAAAAGAAATAGATTTAAAGAAAATTTTTAAATGTGTTAGCATAGGTGCCTAGGTCACATTTCCAAAAACCAAATATAAAGGTTGATAAAAAAAAGTGTTCTGCTCAATCTCAACTTTTCTGATCTAGACACTTATGTGGGTTGTATTAAAAGTAAGCTCATTGTTAAGACTAAAAAGGAAAAAGGAGTTAGAAAATAAGAGGCATTGGAATTAATTCATATCAACATTTATGATCCCATTACACTTACAACAACAAGAGGTTAAAGATATTTTATCACTTTTATTAATAATTATTTAAAGTTCAGATGGATCGAGTTACTTGTAAAAATTTTAAAATCCTTGAATATGTTCAGAATATTCAAAGCAGCAATCAAGCTTAAATAGAAGAAAATTAAATGTGACAATTTAGATCAACAAGGAAAGTATTATGGTAGATATGATTATACTGGGAGAAACATAGGTCCTTTTGCTAGGTATCTATAGGAATATAACATTGAGGCTAACTATACTATGCTTAATACACCAAAGTAAAATAAAATAACTAAAAAGAGAAATAGAACACTTTTTGTTATAGTCAGATGTATGATTTTCTATTTTACACTTCTAAACTTCTTATAGAAAAAGAATTGAAGACCATGAGCTATAAACTGAATTAAGTATCAAGTAAATTAGTACTTATAACTCTATATAAACCGTTAAGTGGCAAGAAACTAACTTTGAGCCATTTCCACATTTAGGACTATAAAATGCAAGTGAAGCCATACAGAAAACTTGATTCTAAAATAATATATAGGTTTTTTTATTAGTTATTACATTGGCTCCAAAGATAATAGATTCTATTATCTAACTTACACCACCTAAGTTATTGAATATGATAAAGTCGTCTACTTTAAGGATGAGTTAGATAGTAAAAGTTAAACACTATAGATTATAAATTTTAAAGAAGAAAGAATTGCTATTCCATCAGTATCTCAATTTAGTGGTTCTTTATCTTCTAGTCCTTCATAATAAAACACGTTACAACTTTTAGAGAAAGATGAAGATTTTAATATAGAATTTCATTTAAGGAGATCACTTTGAAAGCATAAATTAGATATATTAAATGACTATGAATTACAGGAGCATAAGTATGATCTAAATGAAAAGATTGATCCTATTTCATTCTTTCAGGCAATGTTTGGTTTTTATTCTCCTCAGTGGATCATTGTAATGAAAGGTGAAGCAGCATTAATGGATAAAAAATGGATCACTGTAATGGAGGGTGAACTAGCATCAATGGATTAAAACTAAGTGTAGGATCTAATGGAATTACTTGTAAATTGCAAGCCAATTAAATGTAAATGAGTTTTCAAGACTACATAAGATGCTCGTGGGCAGATTAAGAGATATAAAGCTAAGCTTGTGATAAAAGGCTACATTAAAAAAGAAGGTGTGAATTATAAAGAAACTTTCTTACTAATATTGAAAAAAGATTCTTTTAGAATTGTCATTGCTTTTATTGCTTATTTTAATTTAAAGATGCATTGAATGGATATGAAAATAACATTCTTGAATGGTGATCTATCTAAAATTATGTATATGGGGCAACCAAATGGATTCTAAAAGAAAAGTAAAAAAAACACTTAGTGTGCAAATTGAAGAAATCTATATATAATTTAAAATAAGCTTATAAAGAATAGCATCTTAAATTTCACAAGATAGTTACATTTTTTCGAATTTGGGGAGAATACTATAGATTAATGTATTTATATAATGTCTAAAGTTAGCAAATTTGTAATTTTGGTTCTCTACATGTATGATGTTCTCTTAACAAGTAAAACTTGAATTTGCTAATTGAGACTAAGCAATAGTTATCATTTCAATTTGAAATGAAAGACTTGGGAGATGCTTTATTTATTTTAAGCATTAAGGTTCTTCATGATAAGTGCTAGGATGTCTTTTGCTTATCTCAAAGGTCATATATCAAGAAAATTTTAAAGAGATTCAATATGTCTAGTTGCTATCAAACTATTTCACTTATTCAAAAAGGTAAAGTATTTACAAAAGCCAAATATCCTCAAACTAATAAAGAAAAAAGAAAGGATAGAAAATGTCTTATATACATTAGTTGTTGGTAGCTTGATGTATGCTTAAATATGTACACAACTTGATATGGCATTTGCTATAGGTGTACTTAAGAAATACCTAAGTAATCTTAGTTAAAAACATTAGACTATTACAAATAAAAAAGTTCTTAGATACTTACTGGGTACGAAGGACTTCATATTGACCTATAAAAGATTGGGAGATCCTTGAATTATAAGTTACTTATACTCAGGCTATGTTAGTTATCCAAATGATTCATAGTCTAGTTCTGGGTGTATCTTCATGATGGCTTAGGGGTGATGTGTAGCATCAAGCAATCAGTTGTTACTACCTCTACCATGAAAGCAAAGTATGTCATTTGTTATAAAACTTCTTCTCAAACTATATGGTTAAGGAATTATGTTTTGAATTTCATCTTGTGGAAAGTATTGCCATGATAGCTTGGGGGTGATGTGTCATGAAAAACCATTAAGTAATCAATTGTTATTACGTCTACCATAGAAGCAAAGTATGCCACTTGTTATAAAACTTCTTGTCAAACTATATAGTTAAGGAATTATGTTTTTGAATTTCATCTTGTGGAAAGTATTGCTAGGCTCTTAACCATATTTTATGACAACTCTATTGCTGTGAGCTTCTCTTTCAATGATAAAAGTTCTATTTGTTTAAAGCATTTTGATTTGAAATACCACAATGTGAGAGAAAAGGTGTGTGTGACCATGTTACTACCATTGAGTGCATTTTCATAGACTATATGCTTATAGATCCACCAATCAAAGATTTAAAAGTAAAAACTTTTTTTAAACATGTAAATTGTACAAGTTTGCATATAACTATTGATGTTTTGGGTTAATAGAAGTTAATGTATATGCCATCATTATGATATTTTTATCTTATGGTTTATGAATAAAATTTTATGTTGCCATATTTATACATATTTTAGTTATGGCATATTTATAAAGATATTTAGACCCTATCTCATTATTATGCTCATGTTATTGATATTTATTGGGCATCTTAGAAGGATACTAGGACCCATTATACATAAATTTACATATAATCACATCAAGTTGTGTAAGTTTTTTTCTGCACATGTTAATAGTATTGGTTAACAAGGTGTAGGTGTCTAATATATTTTTGATACTAATATCCCTTTAAATATGGAATTCTATGTTATTAAATACCTATAATCTCAATTGGATTAATAGGTGAAATAGTATCATTTTTCCTATTAACATTAACCATTTCAAGTGGCCATTATTAATAAATAATGTAAGTTCAAGTAGGAGATTGTCAATAATTTTGTGAACTATACATTATTTATTATATAAATGGTTATTATTAATTATGCCTTATGTGACATAAGTAATAGGCAATAGAGTACTTGAGCCCAACACTAATAAAACGAATATAGATGGATAAGATCCTTAACCTAGTTGGTTTATCAAAAAGAAAATCCCTACTTCACTTCTCTCTATTCAAGTTTATGTTCCATCAATAAAAACTACTATTATTCACTCCTAAAGAATTTATTCAAAGATATAGAGAAATTGTTAAGGGAAGGATTCTCCTAGTGACAATTTACATTGAATTTCAAGACATTGTAATAGAATTAATTTTTAAGGAAATCAAAAAGAAAAAATCATCAAAAAAGGCTACAATTGATCCACAGATAATAAGTATTTATAAAATTACTAAGTTAAATGAATTTAATTATTTGTATACTTTTCATCTTTATCATGCTACAATCAAAAGTTAAGGCTTAGTATAATATTAAAATTATATTAGATATCCAAATTTTTCTTGCATAAGAATTAAGGAAAATAGGAAAAAATTATAAAATTATCATTCAAAGTGAAAATTGATTTCTCAATTTTCTTCACTTCCATAAAAGTATTTGATTTGTCCTAGTTATAATTTTGCCTTAGCTAGAAATGGCTTTGTGTACATTTTCATTTCTTAGATTACTTTTGTTTTAATTTATAATTTTCTTAATTCTACTTCCAACTAGAGAAATTAAGCAATTGCTCGCATGTTTCTTTGCGATTGGGACTAGTCCTATACCCATGACTCAAATGTTATGAAAGCAAATATTCTAAATAATATATAAAATTTTAATTAAAAAAATAAAATTACTCATCTAACTTGAAATAGTTGAGTTTTATCATTTTCAATTACAAAAACTTGAAAATAACACATTTTTATTTTTTTAGGTAATATTAGAAATGATTAAACTACTAAATACACATATATAAAGATAAAGGATTGAACCTTGACTATAAAAAAAAGGGATAAAATTTTCAAGGGACATCATATATCACTAAATCAAATGCTCTCAACACCCACAGCTTATTTTACTAACAATTTCATTCATCATATAACTTGCACAATATGTAAAATGATTTTCACATCATAAATTACCTTATCCCACTCATAAAAATATTCTTCATATCAAATAAAAAAAGAGAAAAAAGGAAGAAATCTATATCATAAAGAAAATTCAATTCAACCAATCTTTAATTTCTTTCTTTCCTTCTCATTATTACCTTAAAAAATTCATTTTCTCTTCAAAATTTCATTCTTATTATAAATATTTATTTATGTAATATTCATAAAATATTTTTTATTTATCTATTAGTTGTTGTAATTAAGATTTATGAAATCCCTTATTGTAATCAATTAGTTAATTGGTACCTTAGGCCTATATATATAGATATTATATGAAGGATCTCACAAATTTAGAAATAAAAGATACTTCATTATGTTATTTTATTCTCTTCATCTATTTCTTTATCATTTGCATTTTATTTAATGCTAGCATAAAAAGACATAGTTACATCATTGTATTTCATTTTTGTGTCGGTATAATGTGATGCTAAATTAATCCTAAAATTATAAGAAAAAATTCTTATTTGAGAGTAGTTTACCATTTATGCATAATTTTGGTAGTTAATTGCAAAAATTAATAATTATATATGTCAAATGCAATGACTCGAAGTTAAAAGAATAATTTACATTTTTTCATAATAGGAAAAAAGTCTATACTAATGATAATTGTTGTTGTTATTAATACCAAATCATCATTTTGGTACCTACCAATGACAATATTGTCAGAGATAAGTCCTTACCATTAGAGTATAGTTATAGGACCTTGTACTAACAACATGTATTATTGTCGTAATAAATTATAACATACCAATGTTACTTGTCATCAAAGTAAGGGTTAGTAGGTTACATCCATGTAACATGCCAACACCTTTATACTGATAATTTGTTGTTGATAATGTAAAAATCTATACCGATAGCTCTCGTTGTTGGTATAACTAATTTTTACAATAATTAATTCTATTTTTGTTTTATTAATATTCATAATAAGCATTATTCATGAATATTTTTATAATTATTAAAATTTTAAAAATATTATTATATTAGTTATGATATTAAATAAGATAAAAAATGAAATATATAAAATAAAATAGCAAATGATATACAATAATACAACTATGATGGCAATGTCTAAACATGTAAAACTATGTCTAAATCCTAAATCATAGGCTAACTCTTAAACAATGCATTGTTGTTATGCTCATGACATTTAATCATCAACTGTTGAGATTCAAATCATTACTCTTGGGCTATCATCTTCTCTCAACCACAATTTCTGTTAAATTAATTACTATTTCAAAACTCTATTTCTTTTTTATATTAATAACTCAATGAATTGAATTTGAGAATACTAGTAAACTAAAAACCCTAAATCCTAAATCATAAGCTAACTCTCAAACAATGTATTGCTATTATGCTCATGTTATTTAATCATTAACTGTTGAGATACAAATCATTACTCTTAGGTTATTATCTTCTCTCAATCATAATCTATGTTAAATTAATTACTATTTCAAAACTCTATTTCTTTTTTGTATTACTAACTCAATGAATTGAATCTAATAATACAAATAGTAAGAAAGAGTGAGTATTTCTATAAGGGTTTGCTAATAATGGCTATAAGGATAAAAATTATTACCATTGATATAAAAGTAAGGAATTACTTTGATCATGCAATAAAGATAATTATTATTACTATTCATTTCTTCTATTATATAGCCTTTTTTGGATTCTTAATTATTTGCGCCTTTTCTCTGAAGTCATAAGTGTTATAAGTGTGTAAAAGTGATTAAATATTATCTCTCCTAATAATATTTCTATATGACTTTTTGTTCTTTTCTCTTTTCTACAAACTTTTTTCTCTTAATAATATTCCTAACTTTTCTGCACACCTTTTTCTCTTGATAACATTCCTAATAGAACTATAGATAGACACAACAACTAACCTATAGTTAAATACGACAGTGTAAATTTTATCCAAATATTAAATAATATAAATCAATTAATACAAACATTTAGTTGAATATTAACTAATACTTATTGATTGCCCAAAGGATGCATTACAAATCTTACCATCAGTTGGATATAAACCTTAGGATGTGTTAGTGTGTGTTCCTAACAAATGGTCGGGTGCTCTATAGATATTAATAAATCATACTATTAAACTAAAAATGAATATATTTTGCATGAAATTTATTTATAATAATTTCATCTTATTCATTTTTTTATTTAAAATTAACTTTATAAATCTCTATTATTGAATATGGTGTTTTCCTAATTTATGTTCAAGTCTAATTATTTAATACTTTTCATTATTTACATTCTTATATTTTCATTACTTTAATTTTTAGAATTATATCCTTTTATTGTTTAAAATTTTCTTTGTTTCAATTTTAATACTTTTATTATTTTATAATTTTAAAATCTATTTCTTTCCATTGTTTAATATCTTCTTTTTCATTAAATTATCATAAATTTAGTACATAAATAGTATTATGCATAAATTTTACATTTAATAATTTTATTATATTCACTATTTTATTTAAAATTAACTCTAAATCTCTATTATGAATTTTTTTATTTTTAATTTATGTTCAAGTTTTAATTATTTAATATTTTTTATTATTTACATTATTATATTCTTATTACTTTAATTTTTAAAATTATATTTTTTTCATTATTTAATTTTTTAATTTTAACATTTTTATTATTTTATAATTTAAAAGTTTTTTCTTTCCATTATTTAATATATTCTTCTTCATTAAATAAAGATAAATTTCTTATATAAATAGTATTATACATGAATTTTAAATTTAATAATTTAATCTTTTTCCCTATTTTATTTAAAATTATTTTTAAATATCTATTATTAAATATTTTATTTTTAATTTATGTTCAAATTTTAATTATATAATTTTTTTATTATTTATATTTTTATATTTTTATTACTTTAATTTTACAAATTTATTTTTTTATTATTTAATATTTTCTTCTTTCTTGCATATTATAGTAATTATTATATTCACCTGACACCCTAATATCATATATCCAATATTTTTATATATTAAGTTTACAAATTCTACACTAAGCCCCAACTTAATAGAATTATCAATAAATTAAGTCATATAATATGTTCAAATATAACACATAACAAATGTATTGAGTGCAATATACTCATTTCCTAACATACCTTTTTTTACAAATTCAATAGGAATATTACAACTAGCACTTACATACAACAAACCCACAAGAACAAATTACCATAAATTTACATCAATGAAATAACATCTTCAATCAAAATATATAACTTATAGATTATGACAACCAATCTCAATGGCAAAAAAAAAAGAGTATTTAATAAATTTAAGTATACCTCAATGTAAGAATAAATAGTGAAAACAAGGCTATGGTCAACACTAGTATAATTTGGCTATTTTACAAAATCAATATAGCAAAATATGAGAGAGAATTTAAGAAAAGAATAAAAATGATGAAGAGATTATGAAAAAACATACCTCAAAAAGTTAAGATTCTCACTTGGACCAAACTTTTCATGTGCAATAATGATGGAAATGGTGTTATGCCAAAATTTATAAATCATGCCATGATAACATTTTTTAGACAGTTGATATAAGCAAATTTTCAATTGTCAATATAAAGTCTCTCAAAAATTAAAGTCAATTTCACACCTCATTTTCTTAGAAATCTTATGATGATAATTGTGTCGTCATTGTATGTGAAAATTTAATTTTAAATTTTGCAAAAATTATTCACTAACAACAATGTATCCAATATAAAGGTATTGTTAATTGGTACCAATTTATGGTACCTCAAATTTCAAGGCAATTTATAGCAACAATATTATTGTTTGTATAAGTGCCTTTTACATATAGATAAACATTTCAATTTGCTTGATTATTTGTTCATCCTATATGCTGATAACGTGTAGGATCAGAATTCTTGACAATGCCATCAATAACAAATTAATATATTTTATATTTATTTTAATTTTACATTGACTATACTATTGTCAAAGTTTTTTTTTTTTCAAAAAGAATTTTGGTATTAAGCCTACTCGCCATACAACTTAATACTCTATCCTAACAACACAATGTAAACTATATCTAGGATACTCAGATACTTAATATATCCTAATTAAAGCATAAAATTAATTCAGAAATGCAGAAGCCTACCTCCAGCCATTGCCACGTTTGAATTGTGCACCGAAAGTTCTGTAATCTCCTCTTGGATTGCACCGAACAGTCACTTAGAATTCCACACTCGGGTACTTTCAGGTTCTGGTTTGTGCTTCTTTGATAGTGTAATTATGTTTCAGAAAAACATTGAAAAATTAAACCGAACTCGAGGACCCCTGTATAGTTTTTATACCAGCATGAACTCAGCTTCTCCCATTAAAGAAGCTGAGATTTCGGTGGTTTGTTGAAGCAGAAAACCGCTTCCTAGTTTCACGGACCACGTTCAGCCATTTGAACGTTGGTTTTGTTACCAACGGGAAGCCAACGGAAAAAAGATTTGTTACATTCTCCCACTTGGTCCATAAAACCTAATATATACAAAAGTAGAGAAAAACTCAATGAACGGATCATAGTGGTAGGTCCTCTATCTATGAGTATTACCTCCCATGTATCACAATACATTTTGCTTTCTCAACCCACCATAACTTAATAAATAAGTCTTATACTTATTCTGGGTCCTCTTAATGCTATTTTTCTCTAAACATAAATGTATACTCTGAAATGAGAAAAATAAGTTAAACTGAATAAGAGCTTTTTTACAAATATGTATATATATACATCAAAGACTTAATATGGTACCAAGTCCCATCCTTAATACATGATCCTTGAATACTGACGGTGGCATGCCTTTTGTCAAAGGATCTGCTATCATCAACTCAGTACTAATGTGTACAATGGTAACTTTATTTTCCTTGACACGTTCCCGAATGGCTAAGTACTTGATGTCGATGTGTTTACTTCGACTTCCACTTTTGTCATTCTTAGCCAGAAAAACTGCAGCTGAGTTGTCACAATAAATTCTTAATGGCTTAGAAATTATTGAATCCACAACTCTAAGCCCAGAAATAAAGCTCTTCAGCCATACACCATGTGAAGTTGCCTCAAAACAAGATACGAACTCAGCTTCTGTGGTAGAAGTAGCAACTAAGGTTTGCTTTGCGCTCCTCCAAGACACGGCTCCACCAGCAAACATAAAAATGTATCCTGATGTTGATTTTCGTGAATCAACGCATCCGGCAAAATTCGAGTCGGAGTAGCCAACTACCTCAAGATTCTCAGTTCGTTTGTACATTAGCATGTAATGTTTGGTACCTTTGAGATACCTCATCACTTTCTTTGCAGCTCTCCAATGATCCATTCCTGGATTACTTTGATATCTCCCTAACATTCCAACTACGAATGCAATGTCAGGTCTTGTACAAACCTGAGCATACATAAGGCTTCCAACAACTGAAGCATATGGAATGTTTCGCATTTGTTCCTTTTCTAGATCGTTCTTCGGGCACTGATTCAAATTGAACTTGTCACCCTTCACAATAGGTGCTACACTTGGTGAACAGTCTTTCATCCGAAATCTCTCTAAGACCTTATTGATATAGGTTTCTTGTGATAGACCTAAAATACCTTGAGTTCTATCCCTATGGATCTTAATACCAATTACATAAGATGCCTCACCCATATCCTTCATATCAAAATTCTTAGAGAGAAACTGTTTCACCTCATACAGCAACCCCTTATCATTGGTTGCAAGCAGTATATCATCCACATACAGCACAAGGAAACAGATTTTACTCCCACTGACCTTGTGGTATATACACTGATCCATGACATTTTCCACAAATCCGAATGAGGAAATAACATCATGAAACTTAAGATACCATTGGCGAGAGGCCTGTTTCAATCCATATATGGATTTCTTAAGCTTGCATAGTAAATGCTCACCAGTACTAGAAGAGAATCCTTCAGGTTGTTTCATATATACCTCTTCCTCTAGATCCCCATTGAGGAATGCCGTCTTCACATCCATTTGATGCAGTTCCAGGTCAAATTGGGCAACCAATGCCATTATTACATGGAGGGAATCTTTCTTAGACACAGGAGAAAATGTCTCTGTGTAGTCGATTCCTTCCTTCTGAGTGAATCCTTTAGCCACGAGTCTTGCCTTATATCTTTCAATGTTGCCTAATGAGTCCTTTTTCATCTTATAAACCCATTTACACCCTATGGCCTTTGAACCACTAGGCAACTCGACAAGATCCCAGACTCCATTAGATGCCATGGAATCCATCTCTTCCTTCATAGCATTGTACCATAATCCAAATTCTCTACAGTTGATGGCTTGTGAAAATGTCTCAGGGTCATTTTCAACTCCTATATTGTAGTCAGACTCTTGTAGATGCACAACATAATCACTAGGAATTGCTGACCTCCTTTCCCTAGTTGATCTTCTTAATGTTGGGTTAACATTCTCTTGGGAAGCATGCTCCTCAATTGGTTGTTCAACAGATTCTGGTAATTGTTCAACAACTGGATCAACTTGGTTATGGCCAAGTGGTTATGGATCCTCAATGATTGGCTGTTCAATACCCAATGGTACTTGGGGGGCATGGATTACAACCAATCTATCACTTGATGTGGAAGCTTAAGAACCAAAATGATCAAGCTCAGTGTTTGGATGCTAAATTTGATCACTCCCACTAATCAAGTCATTTTCAAGAAATTTTGCATTTCTTGATTCCACAATCCTAGTGCTATGAGATAGACAATAGAACCTATATCCTTTGGACTTTTCAGCATACCCAATGAAGTAGCCACTTATAGTCTTAGGATCCATCTTCTTTTCTTGTGGATTGTAGACCCTAACCTCAGACGGACATCCCCAAACGCGCATATGTCTTAAACTCAGTTTCCAACCCTTAAACAACTCAAATGGTGTCTTTTCAACAGCCTTAGTTGGAACCCGGTTAAGGATATACACTGCCGTCTTCAGGCCTTCAATCCATAAGGACTTAAAAAGCTTAGAGCTGCTAAGCATGCTTCTTACCATGTCTAATAGTGTTCGATTTCTTCTTTCAGCTACACCGTTTTGGTCCGGAGACCCAGGCATGGTGTATTGGGCAACAATCCCATTTTCTTAAAGAAATCTAGCAAATGGACCTAATGCTTGTCCATCTTCAGTATATCTACCATAATACTCACCACCTCTATCTGATCTCACTATCTTAATTTGTTTATCACATTGTTTCTCTACTTCTGCTTTAAATACCTTAAAGGCATCAAGTGCCTCATTTTTATTATTCAACAGATAGAGATACATATATCGTGAGTAATCATCAATAAAGGTGATAAAGTATTTTGGACTATTAGAGTCCAAATCTGGACTACAAATATCTGTATGTATGATTTCTAAAATGGTAGTACTCCTCTTGGCACCTTTCTTGGTCTTATTAGTCTGCTTTCCCTTTATGCAGTCTATACAAGTTTCAAAGTCAGTAAAATCTAGCGTACTAAGTATTCCATATTTTACTAATCTTTTAACCTTCTCTATTGAGATATGACCTAGTCTACGATGCCACAACATAGAGGAATCTTCATTAGTAACACATCTCTTAATACCTATGCTACTAGAAACATGCATTGAATCATTAGGTATATTGTCTTGTAATTGAATTCGGAAAAGACCATCAGAAATTGTACCATTGCCAACAAGATTAGATTTATAAAATAACTTAAACATATTATTTGAAAATTCAAAACAATATCCAAAAGGTAAAAGTTTCAAAATAGAAATTAAGTTTCTAGAGAAACTTGGTACATAAAAAGTCCTTTCCAATATCAAACTAAAGCCAGTATCTAAAACTAGTCTGCAAGTTCCTATAGCTTCAACTAGTGAGCCCATCTTGTTGCCTGAATAGATGTATTGCTCACTGCCCACTAGCTTCCTTTGGTTTAGAAAGCCCTGCAAGGTATTAGAGATATGGATTGTAGAACCCGAATCAATCCACCATGTGTTACTACTAACATCTACCATATTAGATTCATAATAAAAGTGTGAGATTGAGATACCTTTCTTTTCAAGCCAGCTCTTAAATTTGTTGTAATTCTTCTTTATGTGTCCTTTCTTCTTGCAGAAGAAACACTTGGATTCTTTCTTTATACTGCCTTGAATGGGTGCATTTCCCTTTCCTTTTGAGTTAGCTTGCTTGTTGTTCTTCCCTTGTGTTGCCAAATGTGCGCTTTCTCCCATTTCTGTAATAAGCCTCCTTTCTTCCTGTACACACATGGACAGAAGTTCATTGATTGTCCATTTCTCCTTATGTGTGTTGTAGGAAATCTTGAAAGGTCCATACTGAGGCGGCAGAGAGTTTAGGATATAATGCACAAGGAAAGACTCAGACATCTCGACCTCAAGCATTTTTAATTGAGCTGCAATGTCCCTCATCTGCATGATATGCTCTCGCACACCTGTTATGCCAGTAAGTTTCATTGATGATAACCTTGTCATCAGGGTGCTTGCCAAAGCCTTGTCTGAAGTTTCAAATTGTTCATCAATGGCCTTGAGCAAACTTCGAACGTTCTGATGCTCTCCGATAGATCCACGAACGCTAGCAGAAATCTTAGTTTTGATATACATCATACTAAGGCGATTTGATCGCTCCCAACGCTCATAAAGTGCTATTTCAACTGCACTACTATATCAGTGGGTTTATGAGGTTCATCCTTTCTTATTGCATCATCCACGTCCATCCACCCTAGTTGAAGAAGAATTTTCTCCTTCCATATCTTATAATTATCACCATTCAATTCGGGAATTTGGAAATCAGAGATATTCAAAAGTTGAAAAGTTGTATAATATTACATACTATGTTAATAATTTGAGGTAATTAAATAATATTTCATATGACATGTCTTACCAATGCAAAACATATCTATCAAACATAATCCTAGTAATAAACAAAACTACCTGTGGGCTTAATTTTATTTAATTAGGCTTATGTATAAAGTTAGTGAAACTAGTAAATTATATCCCCTATCTTAATTCCTGTGGGTAGATTAAGGTAAAGGAAAATTTACTATTCTACCCTAATTAATCATATTAAATATAATAAAATTCCTGTGGGATAATAATTATTATATTGAATATGATTAATTACAATTAATGTCAATTTTTCTTTATGTGATCCTAGATTTAAATTTAATACTTTATGTATAATTTTAGAATAATCAAAAGTGTTGTGACTAAGTTTTAATTAAGCTAAAATTATACGGATCACTTGACATTTTAAAACATACTTAAAAAAAATAAATAGGCATTTCTCTATGAAAATTTAAAAATATTAATTAATCACTTGAATAAATGTGACAAATTAATTTTCTCCATAAAAGCATATATTGCCTCAAAATAATCATGCAATTTTATCATAATGAGAAGTAAATCAATTAATTAATTAATCAACTAAGCTAAATGTGATTAATTAATTAATTTAAATTCTCCTAAATTTTAATCTAAATATGTCAAAAGAATGCCTAAAATAATGTTTAAATATTAGGCATAAAAATGTTTGACGCTAGTTTTATTGTTATGATTTAATAATATTCAAAAACTAGAAATATAGGAAAAATAAAATGCTGCTTAAAAGGCGTTATATATCAATCTGTGTAAGTTTACATCAAAAGGATGCAAGCGGCAGCAGTGGACAGTGTGCTGGCCTTGCTACCGAAGGGCAAGGGGTCGAGCCTTAGATGCTGCAGTCTGAAGGTTTTCTTTTTTTTTCTTTTTTATTTCAACCTCCAGCCGGGTCAACCCGACCCGGTTAGAACCCGAAATAGTACCCGAACCAGAACGGGTAAAACCAGACAATTTTATGCAATTTTTCAGCGCGATTTTCACAGATTTCGACCTTAAATCTATCAGCATATCACGAGCTATCTATTCCTAGTCTCAAACACATGAAAAACTATCATGTAAACAGGATTCCAATTTAAATATCATCCTCTGTTTTTTCATGTAACAGATAGCAAGGCAGAGGTACATTCATGCTCTGATACCAAATGTTAACTATATCTAGGATACTCAGATACTTAATATATTCTAGTTAAAGCATAAAATTAATTCAGAAATGCGGAAGCCTACCTCCAGCCATTGCCACGTTTGAATTGTGCACCGAAAGTTCTGTAATCTCCTCTTGGATTGCACCGAACAGTCATTTAGAATTCCACACTCGGGTACTTCCAGGTTCTGGTTTGTGCTTCTTTGATGGTGTAATTATGTTTCAGAAAAATATTGAAAAATTAAACCGAACTCGGGGACCCTGTATGGTTTTTATACCAGCATGAACTCAGCTTCTCCCATCAAAGAAGCTAAGATTTCGGTGGTTTGTTGAAGCAGAAAACCGCTTCCTAGTTTCACAGACTACGTTCAGCCATTTGAACGTTGGTTTTGTTACCAATGGGAAGCCAACGGAAAAAAGATTTGTTACATCACAATCAATGCTCTACATCAACAACCGAAAAATATCAAGAAAAAAATTCTATTGTGAAAAATATAAAGCAAATCAAGCTACCTCACGTGTCAAAAAAATTATAACATAAATTTATTGGATGTGATCTAACGACGAGGTGTTAGAATGTCTTAAATTTGAATTTCATCCCAATAAATACATTAAAAAAATTATAAATGTCTGGTATCCATCCGAATATGTATTGCGTTGCGTGAGATAATATGGCCAAATTTTTCCTAGCCAGAAACCAAATCCCACCATCCGATTCCATTAAATTTCTTACTATATTACAAAATTCATCAAATCTTGCAAATCAAAAACCTTAAATTTCCCAATATCCTCCATTAATGTAGGTTCTTTAAAGTTGATTGTATGCAGGTCTCGTTTCACTCATAGGAAACAAAATAATGAGAAATAGCTTTTCTACACGACACAAAACTCAAATAGATATTTGATGCCTAATTAATGCCTCCAAATCTCAAATTGGCTTATATAAACCAGGTTGTTTGGGGTAAGAGATTCACAACACAATTTCCAATTTCCCTGAGTTTCCTCTTATTCCAATCATAGCCTGATAGCCATGACTAGAAAGAAGGTGAAACTCGCATTCATCACCAATGAGAGTGGGAGGAAAGCGACGCTCAAGAAAAGGAAGAAGGGTCTGATCAAGAAAATTAGTGAACTCAGCACCCTTTGTGGAATTAATGCCTGCGCTATAATTTATAGCCCCAATGATTCTCAACCCGAGGTTTGGCCGTCTCCTCTGGGGGTCCAAGAAACCATCTCAGAATTCAGAAAGATGTCTGAAATAGATCAGGGCAAGAAAATGATGAACCAGGAGAGCTTCCTCAAGCAGAGAATCATAAAGGGCAAAGAGCAGGTGAAGAAAATGAGGAAGGACAACCGAGAGAAGGAGATGACCCAGATAATGTTTCAGTGCCTCAGTGCTGGCCAGGTTGTCCAGAACATGACCATGATTGATCTGAATGATCTATCATGGTTGATTGACCAAAACCTTAAGGAGATTTGTACGAGGATGGAGGAGTTGATTAAGTCTCAGAGTGAAGGCCAGGGCCAAGTGGCTGCAGCACCTGCAACAGTTGATGGAGGAAGAAGCGGAGAATATGGAGATCAAGCTCAAGGGGTAGAGGTTAAGATGGATGGCATGCAAAGGTTCATAAACTTGCTCAATGGTGCTGGAAACAGTGGGATGCCAAATTTTTCTGATGCTAATCATCAAAGTTCCTTTTTGCATAACCCCTATTTTCCTTGAAAACAGATTATTACAATAAGTTTCATGGGTTTTGATCGTGGTTTTAGAGTTTCATATATATATATATATACTTATCTTCACATTCACCGGGGACGTGATTTTTGTTTATTAAATTTGAAATAAAGTCGTGTGTTGTTCTTATGATTTCTTGAACTAATGTAAGTATTTCTTTAGCTGAATTTTTATGTTTGTGTTGAATTGAATCTCGTATTGTATATCCCAAGTATGAAACATAAAAGTAGGCCCCTTTTTTTAAGTATTATAAAATGATTGTTGGTAAATAAGTACGTGAATTAATTTACAGAGAATCCTTAATTCAAGAAGTATTAAATATTTTTTAAGGATTTTATATCTTCTCTTATAACTAAAATTTATTCATTAATTTTTGTATGTATATCTAATGATTTTGGTCTAATAGCTAGCTAAGCTACGTAAAGACCAATAAATCACCATAAAACTTACCATTAAATCTAATATAATAGCTTAACGTGAGAAGCACGAATATATTTGACTTAATGAGAGTGACTGATAGTTTAAATGGACGGATTTGGTGAGGTAATATGATCGATTATTGCTAACAGTTTGAGCATCCAATTGTGCTTCAATGGGCATGGTTTATGCTCGGTTATGAAAGATATAGCCCCGGGCAAAACTAGGATAAAATTGCTGGAGGTTGAATTAAAATTTTTTAGGGATACATACGAAACATTTTTAATTTTTGGAAGATTGAGAATGAGTATTTTGATGAAAAATATGTAGAAAAGTTTTTTAAACTATTTCTCAACTTTAAGGTAGTTCAAGTAATTCCAAGATTACACTTCGTCTCTGATTATAACTTGATCTTCAAGAAAGGTGACTTTGCCAAAGACACCAACTTTAGTATGATATTGATCAAAATATTTGGTTTAGAAAGAAAATTTGTTTTGCATTTTATTTTCTCAGTCCAAATCGAATTAGAAAGTTAAAAAAAATAAAATTTGTGTAAATTTATGAATTCTAACATAATTATAAAAATCGTTAAGGTACTTCAATCTTAAGAGTACATTTGGTAGGATAAAATAGAATAGAAATGAGAATGACTAAAAAGTTTATTTGTACATATTATGAAATGGAAATACTTATTTTATATAGAATGATTATTTTTTCAAATGATAAAATATTCATTCTATAGTACAAGTGATGGATTGGTTTATTCCATTATTTATGAATTAATTTTTTTACACATATATTTTTTTATTTTTTATATATTTTAAAATTATCCTTTATTAATATACAATAAAAAATTATTTTTGAATGTTTTTATATTAAAATACGTTAATAATTATATTTTTAATAATAAAATTTAAAATGATATTTTTGTATTTTGCACAAAAAACATTTAATATAAAAACTTTGTAAATTAGAAATTTTATACTTTTGTTATTGAAAATTTTTTTGTTAATTATAATTTTGTTGATAAAATTTAAATTATGACCATTTTTATTATTAATTATATGATATTTATTAATATATTAAATTATTTAATAAAATATTTATTATTTTTGTAATAAGAACATTATTATTTTTAATTATATTTTTTATTTCATTCCATCAAATTTTTATTTTATCAAATATAAAAATATAATAAAATATTCATTCTATTTCTTACCACACAAAATATAATTATGGAATAACCATTTTATTCCACTCCTATTCTCTTTTCCATTCCCATACTCATTACATTTCATTTTATTCAACCAAACATACTGTAATATGTTTTGGATAAAGAGCATATGCCAATTCAGAGACAAACATATGGTAACTTAAATTGAGTAATTTGAAAGGTTAGTTCCTCCGTATATTAAATTTTATTTAATGCAGAAAATCTAATAACTCACATTAAAATTTGAAATATTGAGTATCATAGCATTCAATTTAATCGCTTACAATTTACTCAATCAAATCATTTCATACCTGTATTAACAATTATATTCTCTAGAATCCATTTTATTGGGTGAGTAGTGAGAAACTTGCAAACTGTATTTTATTCAATGTATATTAGAATTGATTATTCTTAGAGTACAAAATATTTAGTGTTCTTTAGTTTTGCATCCGTTTGCTTCAGATTTGACATTGATAATACAATTGACAAAAGATTAGATGATAGTTAATTAGGATTCAGGAAGACACCAGTAGATACCAAAGTGAGAGAAGATGTTGAGTTCCCAAGTATTAAGAAAATGGGTGTTTCAAATCAAAATTTTTATATTGAATTTAATGAAAATAATTTTAATTTCTTTGTAGATGAATTTTGCTGTTTAGAATTCATGTCAACAATAAAATGTTAAGATGACAGTTATTTTTTTTTATACAATATGTATTTTATGTTAAGTGAAATGAATTCTAATAAAATTTTGAATAAGTTGAATAATGAATTTCGTAATTGCACACAACTAATTAAAATAGAAATCACAAATAAAATAATTTTTTTATTTATATTCAAATACTGTTTAAAAATTTATTTAAAAACAAAATAAAATTTTATTTTTAAACATTTGGGATAATGGTCCGTTCATCTTTTAGGAATAATTTTGTTTATTCATTTATTAATTATAAAATATTATGATTGCATAAAATATTCTATTTATTTAACATTGTATATAAAAATTGTAAAATGTGGTAAAAAAAAAATAACATTCACCATTTTAAAGAATTTAAATTTTTTTGGTCCTACCATAATATTTAGGTACCATGCCTTATTTTATCGACTACAACGTATAAATGAGATATAAAAAATTCTTTGCTGATATACGAATGAATGAAACTCTTTTGCAGATTTTTTTTTTCTGGGCGACAAAACCAATATCATCGAACTCAAAGAATGATAAAATGATGTTGGCATTTGATTCATGGGAACTTTATCTCATTTCTGAAAATTATTTTAGAAGTGTTAGATTATTATGTTTAGTTTAAAATTAAAAAAATTATTCAAAATTAAATGTTTGCATTCTTGAAATATTTTTAATTCAATATTTTTTAAAAATATTTTTATGAAAAGAGTTAAGATTCCTAATTCTCATGATAAAAAAAATATTTTAATGATACTAAAAAAAATGATTTTGCTTACCCTTTTATTAAAATCTCATCACAACTATCACCTTATCATTATTATTGTTGTTGATCACTTTCACTGTTAATCACTATTAGTCCACCTATTACAATTAATCATTATTCATTATCATTTATAATTATTAATTATTATTTATTACCTATTATTTTTATTAATTACTATCTACAAATTATCGAATGCCACCCTAAATTATTAATAAAGACTTATGTTGACCATTGAATTCTTCTAAGAATATTTTTTATAATTTAGTTTTAAAAAAAGTTATACAACTTGAATGAGGTATGGTAATATATAACGACTTACATGGGTTAAGTCAAATAAGTTTCAAGCCAAGTCTTTTGGGTCAAATTATATGAAATTCAAGATCTAAATTTGGTTTGATAGGTTTATTTTTTAAAAAAACTTGATTCAATTCGACCTAACTTTTTTTAATGAATACCTTAAAGGCCTAGTATGATAATTCAAAAAAAATATTTTTTTTATTTTTTAAGTAAAAATAAAATTTTAAAATAAAAAATATATATTTAAAAAGATAATATGATATTTAAATATATAAAATATTTAATTATATTAAATTAATTTTTATATTAAAAATAATTAAATATAATATTTTTTAAAAAATATAATTATATTTTTAAAAGTAAATTAATATAATCAAATTAAGCCAAACTCTTCTTTTTGTCTCGGCCTAATCCTAATCCGATCAATAATCGAGTTACTAAAAAAAAAAAAGTTCGATGAGTCTACCAAATCAAGAAAAGAGATCAAACCTTATATTTTTCTAAGTCTAGACAGCTCTAGTAATATATATAATATTTTTGATATTTTTAAAATCATATTCTCAATTAGGATTCCTAAAGTTTTTAGTTTATTTCCTTATTTTGAAACTTGAATTTGCATAGAATTCGAGATGTACGTGGAAAAGCGCCGAGCGGCTCAAGTTGTTAATTGTATTTGTACGTAGTTCAGTCCACGGTATTCGATCAACTTCTTATATTTAATGGTAAAATTGAAGGAATTATTAAGACTAAAACTCTACTTTATTTCCGTAAAATTGAAGTTACATTAATTTGATCTTAAGATTAATTTTATGTTTAATTTTAATTCTATCATAGAGTAATTTAGATGTTCCATCATTTTAATTCAATTCAAATGTTCCATCTTATGTATAAAGAAATTAAATTTTAATGTGAAATTAATTTTACATACTCAAATTAATATAGGTATTTAATAAATAATAAAATTAATACAAATTCAATCTTATAATGATTAAAATAGGATTTTAATCAATTATTAAACTCTCACATCGTGCACATAAAGTTTCAGAATTGGATATACATATAAAAATAATTTAAATTTAATTCATTACTAGGATAAAAAAATTATATTACAATGAATGAAAAAAGGATATATCATTGAAAAATAGTAATAATTAAAAAATTTTAATAAAATTTTATTAATATAATAATATATAAATAAGTAATAATATAAAATTAATTTATTCTAATATATAAGCAAATATAAATCCTGTAAAAAAAGGATAAAATTTAAAAAAGATACTGAGTATTAGGTGCGATAAAAACTCTAGTCATTATTCTTGACATGTAGTATTGTCAATGGTTACCAATTTTGACCAACTATAATTATTATCATTTAGCACCAAATAGCTAAATGGTATTTGCATGTCCATAGAAGGGGGGAAATGGTTGTAACAATCAGTGTTTTAAAATCTGATCTGGGTACTGGTCCGACAAAATTAACCGATTAAAATGTTAAATTGATTTAACTCCGTCATCGAACTGGATAATATATTATTCTTATATATATACACATATATTTATAAATTGTGAGTATATAAACTTTAATTATTTATGTTAATTTTATTAAGTATGAATATTATTAAATTTTTGTTAAGATTTGTAATAGAATAATCGATTTATTAGAAAATTCAGGATATAACGAAATTTATGATTGAATATAATATGTTATAAGTGATAATTATGATTAATTATATTATTATATGTAATGTTATCATTCATGTACATATATATATATATATATATATTCCGACGAAAATTAATATTACTTGTGAAAAGCACACTACTAATTGACGTTGGTCCTCGTACAGGGGGTAAGTAGTCTGTTGCTTCTTGTACCGGTGGTAAGTATGCTTGCCTTCACTGAAATGTTTGTTGTTTGATTCCCCATCAAATCATTTTTTATTAGTAGACGTTAAGCATGCTTGCTTTCATCGAGTTTGATCGAGTCAAATGGGGCCATCGAACATTCCAGTTGTATGAAATAATTCGTAAACTAACCGGATGGACTGAATTAGCCGAATGTCATCAAGTCGAATGGGGCTGCCCAGCATTCCAATCGCATTATAACTCAGCCCGCACGCCTGGTTGGCAGACCGAACCAAGATGGGTCGGGTCGGGTGCGTGTTTAGCTGCGTCTGTTATATATATATATATATATGTAAGGAAAACTTTTCACTTTGAAAATGCTATGTTGGTGGTAAATTTGTGTGAAATTCAAAATTGTTATCACCATACATTCAACTTCAAATGAATCAAATTTTAGTTTTAACAATTTGTATATATATATGTAAGGAAAACTTTTCACTTTGAAAATGCTATGTTGGTGGTAAATTTGTGTGAAATTCAAAATTGTTATACATTCAACTTCAAATGAATCAAATTTTAGTTTTAACAATGTTAATGACAAATCAAGGTTCTTTGTTCCAAGACTACATCCCCGTGTCAACAAATTATATGTGTTCGTTTGAATTTGATTTAAATTTAAATTATTATATCAATTTATGATTATTTTTTATTATAAATTATCTTTTTATTCAAATTAAAATTTTTATGATAAAATAGGACTGTTATTTTTTGTCAAATAGATATTTTTGAGTTATTAATATTTATGTTAAATAAAAAATTAAAATATTAGAAAGATGTGATGTGAGTGTCAATATGTGTTATGTAAAAATCCTTATAGAAGTTGGAAGAGATGCATGAATAGTGATTAAAAAATTGTAAGATTAACATTGAGAACATTCACACTTATCATATAATTTTTAATGACATAGTAATTTTTTTCATCCATAATTTTTTTCTTTAAGTTTGGAGTAATTTTGATGTTAAATTTGTTTATGTATTATTACATTGCTTTGATTAATTTAATCATTTGGTGCATGATTGTTTAAATGGGAGTATTTTTTTTTCCAACAACTAGTATCAAATTAGGTGTGGACTAATAGAAGAGTAGGAATTTAAAAAGGCAAGAGCCTAATTCAATTTCGTGTATGAAACAAAGACAATGGATGATATGAGTGATGTTGATGATG
The DNA here is from genome assembly GCA_020226215.1 of Sindora glabra. Lineage (NCBI taxonomy): Eukaryota > Viridiplantae > Streptophyta > Magnoliopsida > Fabales > Fabaceae > Sindora > Sindora glabra. The sequence continues at coordinate 55,206,453 of CM035230.1, read as the reverse complement.
ATGATAATAATGATTATGAATTGAGGATGAATAATGATGCATACAATAAAGATAAACATGTAAAATGAGCCACAAGTCCACGAGCCACCTATAGATACGAGGTAGAGTAGGATTCTCATTTTTTGCTCATTTTAAGTATAAGCTTATGTGGGATAGCTCATGTAAGCCTGAGCCTACACAATCATAAGCCTACCTTTAAGCTTGTGATTTTTTTTAATCCTTTTACACTAAATATATTGTTTATAATTAAAAAAATTAATTCATATACTCACCTAACCATGGCTCAATAATATTTTTTGACTACCCATTAATAATTATCTATTATTTATTAAAATAATAATAAATTTAAAATTAATGTTGGGATACCTTCTTCTTATTTCTTGCCTATTTCAAGTATAGGTTAGTTCATCAGGTCCAAACCCTTATGGACCAAGCCCATATAAGTCTGTTCCACTTGTTTTACATGTCTACATGAAGATAGTAAATCTGATTGTATGTGAGTTGAAAATGATGATTAATTAATGCAAATGTTTCAGCTTAAGTAAAAGTAAAAGAGTTACAGTTGATAATGGGCAAAAAAGTGAGAGTTACAATTAATAATAGAAATGAAGATTTGATAACAGGCAAGATTGAAAAAGTTACAGCTAATGATGAAGATTGAGATTTGAAGAGATTGTGCTAATTTATGAAAGTATTTGCAAGATTTGAAGTTCTTGTAGATGTGAGAGATTCCTTATAGATGAGAAGGTTGTTGATAAACTCTGATGAAGTTAATGACACTTGATTGAGATGGAGTTGTTTAAGAGGAAATATGGTTGCTACAATTCAAAGAAATTGCAGTAATAGAGGACTCTCATAGTTGGCATCCTATGATTGATCTCATTTGGTAACAAATAAAGTATAAAGATTGATGAAAATGATGAAATTTGTATAAAGATAAAGATCATGGTGTTTGACCCAATTTTAAATTATTATATTAATTTGTCATTGTTTTCTATTATGAGTTGTTTTCTTATTGAAGTTAAATTTTTATATTAGAATAGGATTAAAATTCCTTGTCTAACATATATTTTTGAGTTATAAATATTTGTGTTAGTTAGGGGTTTAGAATATAAAAAAGATGTGATATGAATGCTTATAAGAATTATGTAAACACTTCTATAGAGGTTAGAAGAAATATAAGGATAGTGATGAGGGAGTTGTAGCATTACAATTGAAAACTTTCACGCACAATATTTTATAAACTTTGATGATATGATAGATATTTTCTTATCCATAATTTTTTCCCCTCAAAGTTTGAAGCTTTCCATATTAAATCCGTTTATGTTGTTGCATTGCTTTTATTGATTTAACCGTCTTGTACTCGATTGTTTAAATGGGGGGGGGGTTATTTTTCCTAACAAACCTTGGGTTAGGGGAAGAGATTTCCCTTTTTTTTTTTTGCTTTTAACAAACAAACTGGGGCAAGATTGTCAATCTTCGACTCGGGGAAAATTCAAATCGGGGTCCATCATTGCGTGTGGTTTGTGTGATTGTGCATTTATTTAGAAAATTTTACCTGCTACGGCATCCATTTTTATAGCTGATAAAATCATACGAGGCAGTTTTAAATTTCTAATATATTATTAAAACACACCAAACATTCATGCACTCAATTTCCCCAAAAGATGTTTTTTTTCGGTGACAGATGATATGCTAGTCCAAGCCAATAGGGTCAACTTCTTACTGAGGTTTTATTTATTTCATTAGAAAATATTGTTTTAAAAAAATTATTTGTACATATATTAATAAGGGGATGTTATAATATTTGTATTGATTGTAACGAGGAAAGTGAATTTCTTTTTAAGATAGAAGAAATTACTTTTTTTGAATTTTTGATAAATAAGTAAAATACTTTCTTTCATTTTAATATTTTATAACTATATTTAACATTCTTTATTCTTTTATATAAACTAAATTCACCCAATTGATAAGTTTCATGTCATTTTCACACAAATAATAGCATGAAACAAAGAACAGTGATTAACATTATGCTTGAAAGGATAGATTGGAAATGTAAATTGATCTAATAGCACATGAAAAATAAATCTCAAAACTCAAAAATTTTGAAGAATTTCAAATTTTCAATTGAATAAATGAATTGTTTTCTATGCTTTGTATGTGATTCTTCTGTTTTTGTACTATGTATTCTATCTCTATGATCTATACACAAAATCTGTTTGATGAATTAAAATGGCTTCTTAAGGTACTTGAAATGATCCATTGATGAATCAACACACTCTGCTCTGCTCTTGTAAGGATTCAACAGCTTCAACAGCTCAGTAGCCTTCTCCTTTGTTCTCTCACCACAACCCACTTGCAATAGAACCAAAAGTTTCTGAAATGCTCCCACTTGAATTGCCTCAATGACAACATCCTCATCTTTCTTGTCACAAAGCTTCCAAATAATAGAGACTGCAAATTCAGAAGCCAACTCAGAAACTCTTAGAATCTTCTTGATTGCAAGAGGCAAGGTCAAAGCATTTGCCTTGGCCACATCCTTTCCTTCTCGGCAGTCACAAATGCAATCCAAAATTCCCAGAGCCTTCTCGCAAATACTTCTATCAGCATCAACAAGAATTTCCAGCAACAAAGAAACCAACCCCAATTCCACAAATCTTTGTCCGATGATGTTTTTGCTCTCTGATGAGGAAACCAAGCGGAAGATTGTTGTCAAACATGCCTTTGTAGCTGTGGGCCCAATAGGCTCTCTAATCACGTTTGTCAAAGCTTCAATCAAACCTCCTGTTTTTGCCAATTCCTCAACAGGCAATTCCTTGAGCAGCAAGGCAGAATTTTGCCTTGCTGAGAGGTCTTTGCTATTTAGAAACCAAACCAAGCAATTTAGAGAGGCTGCTGATGTCAAATTTAATCTTCCTTCATCTCCAAGCGGAAGCGTCCAAGTCAAAACCCCCAAGATCTGCTCTAAAACACCCACGTTTTTCTCAATTGAAATTCTCGAAAATGAATCGAAAGCCATAGCCAAAACGACACCGGTTCCATTCTCCACAACGCACCTCTTGTTCCTCTCGCTCTCTCTTCCCCAAACTTTAATTTTATTCACCAACTCTTGGCACTTCTTTTCGTCTCCACTTTGTGCTGCAGACGATATTTTTGATGAAGTCTCCGAAACCTGATAAGGCGAGACTGGAATCCTTGGCGTCGGAATCCGTTCAATGCCATAAGACCGATGCTCTACGCACCAATCTTGAATCATCCTCCGGATGGAGTGATTTGGAATCATGTCAAAGCTTGTCAGAACCTGGTTGGTGGCCGGACATGTCTGGTTGCCGGCTTCAATCCATTTCTCGATGCTTTCTCTGTCGTAGGTGATTCCGGAAGACAAAGTCACCGGATCTTTCATCAGTTCAAGACTCACCGGGCACCGGAAGTGGGTCGGAATGACAATTTCCGTGTCCAGATCACCACCCGGAAGAACCTTCTTCCCCTTGTAAGCGCGGCGGAAAACTCTGTTCCTTGTCCATGACAAAACCATCTTGCCCAAGTAGTACTGAGTTCTGTAGGAAAAAAAAATGGATTTGTTGTGTTTTCTGGTGATTGTTGTGATTATGAGTTTGAGTTTCTAAGATTGAATGGTTGTGATGGAAACGAGGATGTGTGGTTTGTGTATTTATACGTAGAACGAGAAAACAGTGTTTCGGGTGGAACGCGGGTCAAAGGTAGATAGGTAAGAGATTAAATACAATAATAATGATAAATAATAATAGATGGACGAGGGGAAGAAAGATTCAAAGGGGACCAAGTTGGACCACTCTGAGGATTTGTATGTTTAATGTTTTGTAGGTTTGGGTATTTGAATGTTGACCATTCAAAGTTTGAAAAAGTAGGAACAATTTCAAGTTGGAAGGAGTCGAGTCAATAGGTTGGGTCGGTGTGAGAGGTAGACTACGTGGGCACCGCGTGCACCAGCTAGCTAATTAATCTTTGCACCGGCCGCGTATGGTTGCGTGGGTATGGCTCGTGCTGGGTCAAGGAATCCAGGCTAAATCTTCTTGAGAATATTCAACAGAATTTCAAGCGTTTTGGTTTCCTCTTTTCAATTTTTTCTAAGCAATTAAAAGGGGACGAGGTATTTACTGTCCGTTTGTTTCAAAAAAAATAAAATAAAATTTTATGCAAAGTGTTATAAAAATAATTAATTTTTCTATTGCTAGGATGATATAAAAAATGCTCTAAAGAAAAATTATTTTAAAAAAATTAACTTCAGAGAAAAATTTATTTCTGTTTATCTATTATTTTAAAGAATTCAAATTATATTTATTATCTTTTTTCAAATATTACTTCCTTCTATTCAAATAAATGCTCAATAATTTTATTTATAAATTAATTTTTAATAAAAAATATATTAATATGACACATTTCTTTTAAAATTAAAATTTTTAATCCTTATAAATTAACTTTAAATGATACTTAAAAATAAAAAAGTACTGTTATGAATATAAATTTTATCTTTTTATAATCAGGGCACAGTATAATCGCTTTGCTATTAATATGTTTCCATAATAACTCTTTACAAGTAAAATGTACTCCCTTCTTTTTTTGTCAATTTAAAAAAATTAAAATTTTATTACTATTTATCTGTCATTTTAAGAAATTAATATTATATTTATTATTTTTTAATATTATCTTTATTATTTAAATAAATATTTGATAACTTTACTTACTAATTGACTTTTAATGGAGGATATATTAATAAATTACAATTCATCTCTTTTAAAATTAAAATTATTTATTATCTTTTATAATTTTTGTGCATTTATCTTAAACTACCCTTAAAAGGAAATGAAGAGTATAATACTTAAGTATATTTTATATTATAAATAAGATTTAAAAAAAATATTCAACTCATTTTTTGATCTCACCATCTTTCCATACATTTTTCCATAATAATATCAATTCACATTAAAATGACTTCAAACAAATTAGCTATAGCCATTAAAATTGAACTAGACATTAAATTGAGTAAGGATTTAGTTTACTGGATCATCGGTTCAGTCATTAATTCAACTATTTATAATATAAATATATAAAAAATAATGAAAAATACGTATTCAATAAATAAAATAATAATAATTTCAAATTAAAACTCATCAATAATAGAAAAAAATGATATTAACTAAAAGCCACCAATTAAATTGATTTTTTACCGGTTGATTTGCAAAACTAATTAAATGATACAGCTTAAACCAAACCAACCATCAGTTCAATCAATGAACTTTACCGGTTGAACCAACAACTACTTCATTAACACAAACTTTTTTAATATAATTATTGTACATCATCATTTGTAAAAGCGAGGAGAGAGAGAGAGAAATTAGGGTGAAAAGGATCAACAAAGAGATGAGAAAAAGAAAAAGATACAAAGGATGGAGTGGGGAAGAATAAAGCCGACAATGGGCTCAGTGGAATTGGACTGGTTTTAGTTTAGGCGCAATTCAATTTAATTTTGTTCAACTGGTTTGCGGATTCCATTTAAACTAGTTTTTTTCATTTCGAACTCAACTTGCATTTATGGTTAGCTCGATTCCATAAAATTAAACTAATGTTAAAAAAAAATCAAACTTAACCAACTAATTTAACTAAAAAATTTATATTTAATCTAATTTATTACTAAAATTGAAAATAATTAACACTATATAAAAAAATATTGAATTGACTTTAAATCGATTAACAGGAATGAATCAATTATTATTTTTGGTTTATACAGTTTTAAAATTTTACATTATCAATCTCATTGTGTAGTGAGAACATGTACACTTACCTTTTATATTATTCAACGTGGGCTTTTATTTTAAGAATATTCATGGCTCCCTATCCTTTTTTAGATAATATTCTTAAATTGCATTTATCTTAACTACAATTTTGAAAAGAGATCAACATTAATAATGTTTATAGTTAATTATTTATTTTTTATTTTAATTATAATTCAAATTCAAATATAAATATTAAATTTTAATTATTATGGTTACTAATTATTCTATATAACAAGTATTTAATTTAAAATATACATTCATATTTAATATATATATATATATGAATTAGTTATAAATTATATATAATATTTGAATGGATATATGATGCAATTGAATTGAATTTTCCTAAATTCAAGCTTAACTCATTTAATATATAAATCAAATTATTTATTTTAATTATAATTCAAATTCAAATATAAACATAAAATTTTAATTATTATGGTTACTAATTAATCTTTATAACAAGTATTTAATGTAAAATATGCATTATAAAAAGATTTATATTTAATATATATATATATATATATATATATATATATATATATATATATATATATATATATATATATGTATGTATGTATGTATGAATTAGTTATAAATTACATATATTATTTGAATGGATATATGATGCAATTGAATTGATTTTTTCTAAATTCAAGCTTAACTCATTTAATATATAAATCAAATTATTTAATTTATATATCACTCATTTAATTTATTAGTTTGGCTTATCAAGTTAAAAATTAAATCAAATTTTAAGCATATTGTGATCTGATTCATCCTATTACAAGAACTAAAGAAGAGTAAAAAGAAGTAGATAAAAATATGTGAGAGAGAACAGAAAAGTAAAGAGACATAGAATTTGTAATATCAAGAGATTAAAAAAAAGTGATTTGTCTAGATTCACAGAAAGTTACTTTCTGCCAAGTTTACTATGATTTTTTATTTTTGATAATTTATTTTCTACTAACTAATTTAATTTCTTGTTAACTTCAATCATTAAAAAAAACTAGAAAAATAGTTTTCTCAAAATTATTTTCTTCTCAAATAAATGGATCCTTAGTATGTATGTACATGCAATACCTTATTCGAACTCAACATATAAAAATTTTCACGAAAGCATCGAATACCCTTATCTACTAAGAAATGAAAAGGGAAAGCTTTTGAAATAATATGGATGTTACTGACCATAAAGAGTATTTAGTATTTACTACGGGCTAAGATTTAGATACATGATTAAGTTGGGTTTTGACAGGCATTTAGTATTTAAATATATTGTTTTTCTCATTATATAATAAGCAGATATTTGTTTCAATATTCTCTTAAAATAGAAATGCCGATTCGATTTTTTTATACTTTTTATAAAAATTATAATTTTATCATGAAAATTTGCAACGTTTTAATAAAATTTCAATTATTTTTGCATTACAATTTTTTTATAATTTTTCATAAAATATTTCAATTTTAAAATAATTTTTTAAGCATGATTGAAGTCTTCTATGACTCCACATGATTTGGAGGTTTTTTTAATCTAGGGACTCTTTCTTCACATGGTAACTGTAGTTATATATGTAATTATTTTATTTGACTAATGGATATTTGACTTATATAACGACTTAATTTGTTACAATATCTTTTACTAGAGTGGACATAACATATATGAAGATAAACGACCATTCTTTAGATCTTTGGACAAAAAGGTAAATGTTTCTCATTAGTTATCCTCCAAAACTAGTCGGAGCCTAATTTGTCGTTAGATTAATATATCTTCTCTCACCCCACGTTCGAAACTTGAAAAACCAAATTAGAATTCAGTTATATTTAAAATTATATATTATATATTATATATATTCATGGAAAATTTTTTATATAAATTCAATCTCATATGAATTAAATTCATATTTTTTTATTATTTCTTATTATGGGTTAATATTGAAGATAAGAATTCAGAGGGCTGGTATAACATTGTTTCCGTACATGGGCTTGTAACGTGTAATTAATCAAGGACGGTTCAATTCCCAAAAAATATTTTTTTATAGAAATATAATTATAAAATATTAAAATAATAAAAAGATAATTCATACAATTAATGTTATATATAAAAAATTAGTAAAACATAATTTCTTTTTTTAATTTTTTTAATTTCTCATATTATAAGTATTATAATTTTCAATTACAAGATATAAATATGATATTCTTTTATTTATATAGCAAAGCTATATGCACTAAAAATAAGAAATGAAATTGAATTTTAAATACAAATCAAATGTTATCAATAAATATAAGATAGTAGAGTAAAATTGTAAAATTCAATCTAACAGATATAAAAATTTTGAAACTTAATTTCAAATCTCATTTTTTGTACTTATAATATTTTTAATATTCATCTACAAAAAATGACATGTTCCTATGAAGAATATCTTCCTTAAAATAAATGAAGCTTAGGATTATGTTTATTTTGCTTAAAAACATTTTTATTAAAAAATTCAATTTGTTTGTATAAATAAAAGAATGAAATATCTTTATCTTTATATTATATATTCCCCATGATATTTTTTATTTCCTATGATAAATATCATTTTCATTATTCGTTACATATCAATTTATCACTTTTCATTTATTTTTTAATATTAAATTAATTTTAATAAAAATTTTAAATTTGCATTACCTTCTATCTATAACTAGAATTCATGAATACTAAATTACTCCAATCTCGTAAAAAAGCTCCTCAAAAAGATATTCAAATTATATTTATATTTTATTTTTTTCTACACCTTACTATCATCTTTTTTAATATGAAAACTTTTATCTTCATCTTTTTTTTATGGAGTCTTACTATTTTTAACCTTTTATAACTGCTCAATAATATTTCTAACATGTAAATTCTTTTTTATGATTTCTTTTTCTATTTTTTATACTATTATTATTTCAATTTGATTGTTCATTTTGATTATAAATACTTTATTTCATTAGATTTCTATTTTTTAAAAAAAATTATAACTTAATCCATTCTCGTTGACTTATTAAATTTTTTATGTATAAAAACTATCAAAGCATATTTTCTTATATAATTTATTTTATTAGGTAAATCCTTCAATTATTTTATATATCTTTAATCTCAAAGTTGCCATAAAGACAATGAACACATGTCCCCCACATTAGTGTGATGAAAAGAAAGGGAACTCTCGGACTCCTTATGCTACAGCCAACCTTGCGTACTAGAAAAAGAGGGGAAGACTATGGTACCCCTAGGAATTTCAAACCCTGAGTGGTGTGGCGTAATCTCATCCATTGGATGAGATTACCTATGTCTTTGGTAAAAGATATTTAACTTTAAAATTAATTTTTTTTAGTAAAATAAATTTGAAATCAATTATCTACTTAAATGTTAAGTTAAATGAGTGATATATCTTTTTTCTTTCTTTAAATTTCTCTCAATTTTTACTTTATCAAATACTTCTCTTTTAACTATCTTCTTCTACAAATATTTTACTCTTTTGGTTATTTTTCAATTTTTTTTCCAAACATTCCTAATTTCCTTCCTCCATTTACCTTGGGTTTTTTGCTTTTTCTCTTTCTTAGATTTTCTATGGAGGTTTTGTAATTGTTACTTTTACAGAATAATTATATTTTTTAAAAAAATATTACATAAAATTGTTATCCGCTTACAAACCTACAATCCAAGATTGTAGAAGTATGAATGAATTTTTTTTAAGACTATAGATATATTTGAAATAGTTTAGAGTAATTTAATTTTGATTTAACTTATAAGTATTCAAAAATATGAAAAAAAATTAGATTTATTTTTTATATGATATGATGTATATAAAAAATTTGTAAGTTTAATCTTTTTATTGTATTATAATATCATTTTTAATTATTTAATGATATATATAATAAATTTATGATATTTTATTTTATAAGATATTTATTAAAGTTGTTAGTTATATATTAATTTTTTTATCTAATCCTCTTAATAAATAATTAACATATAGTTATAATATTATTGAAATCAATATTTATCCCTGCAATGTACAAATAACTAACTAGTTACTTATATATTTTAATTAAAAAAATATTATATTAGTGATCATGATAGTAAGATGTAACAATTTTTTCCTCGAATTAAAGAATGTTAACTAACATACGCTTTAATGTTGAATAAATACATTTTTTTGGTCATTTTAATCTTTTATTTAAAATTATATTCCTAAAATATAAATTATAAATTCAAATTTGCAAACTATGAAAATTATCTTTTGAACATAAATGATACATATTTGACTCGCATAAATTAATCTAGAGAGATATATATACAAAGGAAGGCAGGCAACTTGAATTTTCATGGTTTTTTTTTTATTTTTTTAAAAGATAAATTCAATTTGATCCAATATATTACCTCATATTTTATCAATTTGAATCTTACTGCCTTGTGCATGTATTCTATTCGGATTTGACTATTTCAAAATGCAATATTTACTTTAAAAAAATAAAATGAATTATTATAACTATTGATGAGACAAATTTAAAAATCACTCTTTTTAATGCAAAAATAAAGAAACAAATTTGATACGGCGTTTTTAAAATGATAATGGGCGGCATCCTTTGGTCTGTTGGTATGGTTCGTTGGTTCGATTTGATAAGTACGAGAGCGCAGAGATTCAAACTCTCTCTGTCCTTTTAAAGAAGTTTAGCAAAAAATAAATAAAGTCAGTTGGTGGTAGTGTATAAATTAAACAAATTGGATACTATGGAATGAAACTTGCCTGCCTGTCCTCTACCTGCTATAGTTGATTTTAATTGACTTTCTCAGTTGTCTTGGAACTTTAGGTGAACAAGGGCATGGTCAACCATCTAACACTGCAATCACCTTTCCATTGCTTTTGTTCATGAATATTTCAAATAGAAAAAGAAAAAATTCCATGAATTCAAATTCTGTGTTGAATCTACCATTCAAGTTCAACACACGTTTGTTAAACTTCAACCTTGTTGCATATAGCTCCTAAATAGTTGGCCAAAGGAAAAAGTGATATTCTCTTCACGACAAACTATAATTAGAATACAGCTCTTATTTACTTCTTTAATTTTCATAAAATAATATAATTGTTTGTAATTACTGTGAACTAAATTTTCAAATTTTTTCTAATCAAATCAATAGGAGAAATGCTTGATAGATTCTCCCTTTAGAAACCTAACGTATACTTTCCTTTGACAGATAATAAAATTCGTAAAATTGTGAACCTCACAATATAAGAGGAGAGTAACCTAAAAGCGATTTTAGGGGAATAAGAATATTAGTACTCAATCAACATTTGACAAATCAAATAATACCAAATTAAATTATTTCATAAGACAAATGTTAACAATAGTATTAAAACTGGTGTTAAATATTAATTAGTAATTTTCAATTAAGTGCGCTTAATATGTTATTTCTATTTTTAGTAATATAATAAATGAAATGCAATTAATATTAGAATAACACTTAATGTTAGATTTCCATTTTAATAATATAATATTATTAAAACTAGTATCTCTCATTTATTATATTACTAAAAATAGAAATAAAATATTGATATGATTAATTATGGATTAATCATTAAGACTTAACAATAGCTTAGGGCTATTGTTGGCATTTGTCATTTTTTAAATATAATTATCAATTTCAAGTAGATTATTTTGTGATTTATCTATCATGCTTATTATTTATAATTTTTTTAGTTCAATTCTCTTTTAAGTAATACGATTCTTTTTTTTTTTTAGAAATAGGGAATGACCCTCGAGTTACAAGCACAAATTTTCGATTTTCATATTAGCTAGTACTAAGTGTCGATAATTGTCACGACCTATATACAGTAGTGATTGGCATGAAGCCTATTACTAATTCTTTTATGACACCATCCCTACCATCTACTATTCATTATGTAACTTTTTAATTACTACAAGAAAAGATAAATATTGTTACATATGTTAGAGCAATTAAGAATGTAACTATTCTTTCTCTAAATTTAAATTAACATTATGCTACATCTTGACTTCCTATGCAGATATGACTCTTTTTATACTTACTTCCTACCAATAGTTACTGCCATGTCCATACCATCTATCTTCTATTATACTAAACTCCAAGTGATGACAATCACATTATGGGGGATTCTACGGTGCCCCCTGGGTTTTGGAACCCAGGCCACTGTTAAATAGACTACTAGCGTTAGTAGTCTTGACCCTTGAAGTGTCGCCCCTGGTAAATAGACTACTAACGTTAGTAGTCTTGACCCTAAATAGACTACTAGCGTTAGTAGTCTTGATGGTAAATAGACTACTAACGTTAGTAGTCTTGATGGCCGAATGGCATTCCGCCACGTGTCCTGGGTTTCAAACCCAGGATTATTATAAAGATACCGTAGTCTTCCCCTCACATTATTAGATACCCTATAAGGGATAACACATAAAAAGGATAAGTCTATGACTTAGTGAGTAAATATGCTAGTAGATTCATCTCACTGAATCAAGAATTTTCTCCCATCATTCAATTTCATTGAAGATTCCAATGTTAACCTTAGACTTGCATTTAAAACTAACCATCCATCGTGGTCATCACTATTGAACTTGTTCATTCCCCGAGCATTTCATATTATCATAATATACGGTTCATATTTGTCTAGTGATACTAGCATAGATTAGTATAAATTTTAACATAAAACATTATTATCAACAGGATCATGTCATTTAAAGTGATTTAATAGGGATTAGAAACTAAATAATTATAAACAAAAATATATGCATTTTTTTGTCACTCTTAGTCCAACCTTATGCTCCATTCTTCTTTTCATCCTTATTCCTTTTAAGCTAAACTTATACCTTAGCTTACCTTCCTTTTACCAGGCATTTATTGTTTGGTATTCATAATCACACCTATCACATTTCATAATTCTCAATATGCAATAATTTCATTTTTCCCATGCCATGGCATAATTTGTGCTTATCACATTAGTCAAACAACATTATCCCTGAATGTATAGTTGCACAACATATTCTATTTCATTAACAATAATAATATTTATCACCATCATATAATATACAATACAATATATCAATTCCTCAATTCAAGGCCACTAATACAAGTTTTCATCCTTTAAGTATCATATATTGACTCATCTTAGTATTTCATTTAGTTAGGATTATCTTTAAATTATTTAGAGGGACCCTTAACCTATTAACTTATTATTCCAAAGTAATTCACCACTTAGTTATGAGAAAATAAGGGAGCAATGGGTAATCATTCTAGCTTTAATGGTTGGCCATTTGCTACTAAGTGGGAATTCAAGCAAATGCCTAAATAATAGGGTTTTTTTTTTGCTAGGTTTTTACAGATTTCTCCTTGCAAAAACTATTGTTCACAAAGCCTTGTACCCTATTCTTCATTTCTTAATTTAAGCTTATTAACTTACCTAAACTCAATATAGAAGCCTAGTTTACACCATTTTTGTCATTCAACCTTACTTATTTCAATATTATTTCAAAATCTCTAGAAAGTACTAATTTTATTAAATATTCCATAAACATTTAATCTTTCAAAAATTTCTAAAGTTTAAGTTAGAATATTCACTTACATTGCTGAGGAAAGATTGTATCTGCTACTTGCCTACTTAATCATTCAAGATTTCAAAATATTTTAAGGTTAGGGTCCCATTTTCCTTTCAAGCTTAAGATAATCTTCATCATCCACCCAAAGGAAAGAAAAGGCATGAATTCAACAAGGCATAAGGATTCTTACCTCAAGTTTGTAATGATTTTGGTTTAGTTCCTCACCTACCTTCGTGAATTTATGGGGTCCTTTGAAGAAATAGGGAAAAAGAAGATCAAGAAAAATGAGAAGGGAGGAGTGTTTGGGTGTGGGGAGAGAATAAGGAAAGGTGGGGCTGATTTTAAAGTTATATGATCAAGGGTAATTTTATCCTTTACCTAGGATTTCCTCTTATATCTACTCATACTTTTCTATTCATCAGCATTTTATGTTTTTTCCTATTTACCATATTTACTACTTACTATTCACCTTTCTTACTCTAGATAAATTTTTAAATCATTAAGGAGGTATAATAATAACATTCAACGACATTTGGAATCAACTAACTTCTAAACTCATGTCTTAGAGCTTTCCTAGCTAACATATTAACCACCTTGTTTTGTTCCTTGTAAACATGTAAAAACTTCACCACATAATCTGCATTCAGCAAAACAATAATTTCGAAGACTGGATTGTGATATAAGTGTGTCATGGAACAACTATATTCAACTAGACCAAAAGCCTCTAAATAATTAGATTTTATCTTCACTTTATTATAACCCATCTCAAAAGCTAACTTTAAGCCACTATAGATACCATGGAGTTTTACAACAAGGGCACTACTCGAACTAGCAATATAGGCAAATCCACTAATCCACTGCCTAACGCAATCCCTCAAAACACCCTTACAAGCAATATTTCATCCACCTACCTCACAAACCCAATCTAAATTAAGTTTAATCCAAGTAAAGTCTAATGCATGCCATTTACTCCTATCTACCATGAATTCTATAAGCTAAACCTATTTCTTGAAACATAAAAAGGCCTTCAATTATCTTATAAATACATCTAGCTATTTCCACAATTGTATATCCTAAGTTCTTATCAAGTTTAAATATTACTATGTTTTTTTTATACAAGATAATCTAATAAGCTACACCAAACCATAACTTCCAATAGTTATATTTATTTCTAGCAAGATCTTGGTTAAAATTCAATTGAAATCAATCTTTCATTAAGTAATCAAACAAATTGAACTAATATTTAAGATCCATTAATCTTAACTAAATATATGAAACTATTGGGCAATCTTTAACAGCATGGATATTGGTTTTAGTAACCTGCCTATATCACTAACATATGTTTAAATTTGTCATATGCCTAGCTTATTGATTGTCATTTGTTACCAACCTTCCTTATAGTAATAGCCAAAAGGAAATTTTAGTTCTCTTAAACATTTCCATTTCTAAATTCTTTTTCACTTGGTTTGGTTTATTAAATTAGCATTCTTGGTAAAAATATCATAAGTCGATTTGATAGAAAATCTCTTATCATTTAAATGGAACTAACTAACCAAATCATCTTTGTTATGCCCTTTGAAAATTAAGATATATTCTATTACCCAATTTTTTTTATTATTTTTACGTATGTATGATTATTAAATTATTGTTATTATATTTAGGAAGAGAATTTTTATAGTAAGAATAAGAGGAAATAAAATGACTTGACATTAGTGTACAATTAGAATAAAGCATGTGTGTACAAAGGAAATTCAGGAGCTCTTTCTTCCAAGTTACCCTTGGCATCCTTAAAATTATAAAAATATCCTAAATCACCTTATAACTTTTAAAACACAACATCTTCAACCATTCTCTTTATCTTAAATGACTCTTTCCTTCCACCCACTCATCTACTCCAAAGTCAAATGGTTTTAACAAGATTAAGCTACCATCACAAGCAACTAACCTACACTTTCAATCATAGCAAGCTAATTCACTTTATTTCTAAGCTTTTGGATAATGATTTTATAGAAATTGCTTTGAAAAGGGAAAATAGGGATTTAGGTATTTGTTTAGATTTTTGTTTCAATTGATGTTGTTTAGGATAAGCCACACTCTTTTCCTACTTCCTTTCATCTCCTTTATCCACTAATAAGTAGAAATTTACTTAAAAC
The DNA here is from genome assembly GCA_020226215.1 of Sindora glabra. Classification (NCBI taxonomy): domain Eukaryota; kingdom Viridiplantae; phylum Streptophyta; class Magnoliopsida; order Fabales; family Fabaceae; genus Sindora; species Sindora glabra. The sequence goes on along the minus strand of CM035230.1, from coordinate 55,190,903 downwards.
TATTGATTTTATGTGATTTCAACTTATTAACCTTAAATATTGTTTATATCAAAGAAAGTTAAAGATTAAATGTTATATGATTATGATACAAAATGAGTTATTATTGTTTAAAGCTCAAGAATGAGATTGTATACTTATTAAGTGATGAAAACTAGCTTAGAAGTTGTGTATATGGATTAATAGTTGAAAATGGATAAAAAGAATAATGTTTCCATAGAAGTTCTACAAAATTTAGGCTGATAATTGACTATATAAGTGACTATGGCATCAAAAGTTGCTTTCTAGATGCTCATATTGAGTACATACTAAAGTATCCCACAAATGGAGTTTTTTGGATGGTAAGCAAGTTTATACTCAAGTATAGTATCTGGAGTTGCCTTTAAATTTCCTATAAGGGAGTATATACTTGAGTATTCCCCTAATTCATTTTTATTTATTTTAAATAATTTTTATGGTATTGTATATATGTATGGTTCTATTGCTTATATAATGTATACTTTGATGCATTTATGTGTAGTTCTAATGATGAAATCCTTTGTTATGATATGATACGATATGATATTTATCTGTAACTTGAATATGAAAAAAGGTGACAAATGAAATATGATATGAATAGTATTAAATTTGGGAAATTATTTGTGAGGGAATAAGGTTGGCTTTGAAAGAACAAGGTTAAATTTGTCAAAGGTTAATACTGACTAGAAAGCACAGGAGATTTATATGAATTATTGCTTTGGATATTGTTAAATATATGAATGTTCTAAGAACAAGAAATGGTATGATTGGAAAGGGTGATGTATTTCATACACACATATATGTTGGATTAAATTTTTTTAAATGAATTATTTACTTATTGAGTCATAAACTTATTTTTTTTCTAATATTATTTTTTTATATACTGCTAAAAATGCTCCTCTTCTACTAACACTACAAGAGTAAATGCTCCAAGTGCATAGCTTATTTAAGGTAAAAATAGTTATTTAGTAGTTTATGAATAGATATTTTAGGTCTTGTAAAATAATGCCAACATATGACTATATAACATTTATTGTATATATATATATATATATATATATATATATATATATATATATATATATATATATATATATATATATATATATATATATATATATATATATATCAGTAATGAATACAAAATGTGTTTGTATATTAATATTTATGTAATGAAACCAAGTTGTAGAATTAAATTAGATTGGTGGAAACTAGGAAATAGGTTCCGCACTGATCACAATATGGATGGGTCATGACAAATACTTTCTTATTGTATCACTAAAACCCTTTCATGAACCTTAGGCTAAACTCTTTAAATGTCTTTCCAAAAATTAGAAACTCCATTCTTCTTATTTATAATCGAGACATTATCAACCCTATACCCATATTTATGTCTTATAACTTGTTCCTATAGTGCATTTTTATTAGTGAAAGTTAAATACTACCTTCATTTAAAGTTTTCTCTCATTTTCTTTAGGCTTAGTCCAGCTTCCATTTTACTAGAACATGTTTGATTTCAATTTATTAAGTGTGGTTTCTTTTCTTTTTCTTTTTTTTAAACTTAAACCTTATAAAAATTTACAAATTAAAGTATCCAACTTATTATAGGTAACAAGTAAAAGTAAAGTTGTTTGAATAGCATAAAGAGGAATGCTTGTTAAAATAACCTTAGAAAGTGCAATACAACCATCTAAAGTTAAAGTCTCGGCACTCCAAGAAGCAATATGCTTCTACACTTTATCAACAATATTCTTCTATGTATTCCTAGACACTCTAGTATGATAAAGTGACACCCCTAAATATTTTCCCAAGTCTATAGTTTGTTGAAACTTTAATTCTTCATTAAGTTGAAAAGCTCTATTATGATTCATATTTCTAAGAAAAAAAATACTCTACTTTTCTAATTACTTACCTTCTAACCTAATAAATTACAAAAGATTTCTAAGTAGTCATTGATGACCTCCACCTCATCCATTATGGCCTTTACAAATAAAATTAAATCATCGATAAAAAAAAGAGAGAGAAATAAGAGGTTTCCTTCTACTAAGTTCTTTTTGCTTCTAACTTCCAATTAAACAACATAATTCATGCAATGTGCTAACCTTTAAAAGCTCATAATAAAAAGATAAGATGATAAAGGATCTCCTTACCTAATGCCATACATTGGATAGAAGATTTTTAATGGTTCACTATTCCTGAGGACCTTTATCAAGAAGGTAATTACAAAAGCTATAATAGAGGATATGATACTCCCTGATAAATTTATATCATTAATGGTATCTTCTAGAAACTCTAATTAACTTTGTTATATATTTTCTCTAAGTCCATTTTAATTGTTATCCACCTTTTTTTTTCCTTTTTTTACATGGAATGGAAAATTTCCTAAGTCACGATGATATTGTATGAACTATGCCTATTAAAAACAAAACTATATTAATTATAGGAAATCAAATGGCCTAGATATGGTTTCAATTTATTAGCTATGATTTTTATGATAATTTTATATATCACATTACATAGACTAATAAGTGAAACCATTTCGAAAATTCTATGCCATCTATTTTAGGAATAAAAATAAGTATTTCATTGATGTTTTTTATTAGATTTGACTTCTCAAAAGCCTCAAATATAATATCATACATTAACTTACCCACCAATTCCCACTAGCTTTGAAAGAAAATTGAATAAAGGCCATCTAGACTTAGGGTTTTGAGGAAAGTCATACTAAACAAAGTTTTTTTTTTATTTTCTTTTCAAAAACTAGAGCACCAATTTCCAATCTAGTAGTGATAAGCAAAATTTTGTCTATATTATTTCCTTCTGTTTTATATCTCTTAGTGAGTTATACATATTTAATTTTATAGAATTGTCCTTATTTTATAATATAGGCTTAGCTTACCAATATTTTGAATTTATTCAATTAATACTGAATTTTAACATTGTTCCTATTTTTTAGCTATATCTTGGACTTCAAATGTCGGCTTAAAGTAATCTTTATACTCTTAAAAGTTTAAAAAAAATCTATAACTTTAGTTTTTAGGTTAGAGCCTAATTTGGACTATTTAAAGCCCTTATTTAGTCGAAAAGTTGAAGTTTTATTTCTATCCCAACTAAGCTAACTTCGATTTTAAGGTCATATCTGGAGCTTCAAAAGTCTAATTAATATGAGACTAACACCTAGATTTTCATAAAACCCAGATTTATAATTTTTATGTTATGGTTTACTTAAATTATATTATTTTAATGGTCTTATATTGATTAAAAGTCAAACCTATTGGATTTTCACTATTATAACTCTTAAATTTAATTGTTTTATAAAAATAAGCTCTAGGTTCCAAAAAAAATTAGAAAAGTCCCATCTTTGTAATCCTAAGAGGCATAAAATTCATGTAATAGGAATTTAGTTTAATTAAGTCAAATATAAAGGAAAAAACACAAATTAGAGATAAGACACAATACTTTAGAAAAAATTCAATAACACAGTTTTCTATTTTCTTCTAACTTTTGTGTTCTCTAACCATAGAAGGTTAAATTTGAAGTTAATTCAAGGATTTGAGGCACTTCTCTACTAGATTATGAGATCATAATTTGTAATGTTAACTTTCTCTATTTAATTTTTCTCTTTCTCTAATTACTTGTACTAATTTATTGAAATTATATACGTTGGATGTTGATTTTATATAATTAATATTCATCCTCATAATTTTTAATATTTTATTATTTTAATATTAAATTGTAGTTAGTAAATCATGATTTTGGACATAGGGACAGAGGGTTGAAGGATTAATTTGAAGATTTTTAATTTAATTTCTTAATTTAACTTAATTTTATCTTTAAATCAATTTTAATTTTGCTTAGGAATTATAACGATTACTTAATTTGACTAATATTAATTGATTAAATCCTTAATCAAATCTTAAATACTTATCTACTATAGGATTTATGAATTACTATAGGGATTTTGGATAATTCAAAGTTGAAAAGTTAATTAGAAAAATTAAATATTAATTGATTCATGATTAATCCAAACTAGAGCTTCCAATTCTTTGAATTGGTTGTTTCTTTATATTGATTTTTTCCTTACTATTTATTTTACATTTTACTTTGTTCATTTAATTCAATTTTAATTCACAAAACCCCCAACTCTGATTCTGTGTTAATTCTACATTTTGTTATTGTATACTATATTTTACATCTTATTTCATTCCATCTGATTTGCATTAACATTCTATTTGCATTCATTTCTTATGTTTTTAGTGCATAATAAATTAAACAATTGTGCAATCATTATTATTTAGTCAATTTAGAGAAAGTAATTTAAAGAATTACAAGGATATAACCTCAATATACTACATTATCTTCAACAAACCAACAATTAGCCTTTGTTAAACTAAGATAACAATTATGCAAGGAAAAGCCTTTAATGTTAAAGTTATCAGTGATAAATAAACTTTAACAATAACAAAAAAGTCGTATTACTTAGCTTTTTATCATCCTTAACCTATTCTCATGTATTATTATTTAATCTTTCTATTAAATTTCTCTTCCTTCTAACAATAGTTGAAGTATGAAAAAAGTTAGTATTTTTATCCCTATAAAAGAGCTATTTACCATGCATCTTTTAGTACTAAGTCACTTCTTCTTTAAAAACTAGTTTCTCATACTCAATCTATAGTTATTTTTACAACTTCTCTAAGTTATGATTGGGCTCTTGACAAGCTTCCTATTTAACACCTCAAGTCAAGCCATAATTTTCCATTTTTAACAAGCTTTTATAAAAATTATTCGACTTAAAGGTTTTTCCCTAAAAATTTGCTAAAGCTTCAAATCATCCTACACTTTATTGCTATCAATCCTTCACAACATGTGAAAATAAAACACTCCATAAGCTAGGTACTGATAAGTAAAATTTTATTTACATTATTTCCTTCTATTTCATGTCTTTTAATGTATTATATTTGCTAAATTTTATAGAATTAGTCTTGTTTTATAATTTAGGGTTAGTTTTACATTATCCTAAATTTATTTAGTTAATGCTAGATTTTGACACAATTTCTATTTTTTAACTATATTTCAGGTTTTAGATGTCAGATTGGAGTAATTTATATACCCTTGGAAAGCTTAAAAAAACTACAACTTTGGTGTTTTGGTCAGTTTAGACTCTTTGAAGCCTTATTTAGCTAAGAAGCTAAAGTCCTATCTTTATCCTAACTTAGTTAATTTTAGTTTTTAGGCCATATCTAAAGCTACGAAAGTTTAATTAATGTAAAACTAGTGCTTAAATCTTCATAAGACCTAACTTTACAGTTTTTTGTTTATAGTTTACTTAAATTACATTATTTTAGTAGTCTTATGCTAGTTGGAAGCCAAACTTATAAGAATTTACTACTATAACTCCTAGAGTTAATTGTTTTATAAAAATGGGTTCTAAGGTTTTAAAAATTGGAAAACCCCTATTTTTGTAATCCTAAGAGATATAGAACTTAGGTCCAATATGGTTTTAAGTTAATTAGGTCAAATATAAAGCTAAGAACATAAATTAGACTTAGAGATTTTTGGAGACTTTAGACTCTAGATAGTAGCTTAATTTTCTTTCTTTTCTTCTAACATGTGTCCTCTAGTCATGGAAGGCTAAATTTTGAAGTTGATTCAAGGAGTTTGAAACTCTTTTCTTCTAGATTCTGAAATCATGATTTATAATGTTAACTTTATTTAATTAATTTTTCTTTTTCTCTAATTACTTATGTTGATATCTTGAAATTATATGTGTTAGATGTTAATTTGATATGATTAGTATCCATCCTTGTAATTTTTTATTTTTTGCTATTTTGATATTGAATTGTAGTTAGTAAATCATAATTTTACATATAGATGCAAAGGATTGAAAGATTAATTTAGAGTTTGTAATTTAATTTCTCAATTCAACTAAATTTTATTTTTAAATTAATTTCGATCAAGCTTAAGAATTATAGCAGTTACTTAATTTGGTCAATCTTAATTGATCAAATCCTAAATGGTTATGTAGCATAGGATTCATGAATTATTATAGGGATTTTAGGTAATTCAAGGTTGAAAAGTTAATTAGAAAAAACAAATATGAATTGATCCATGATTAATTTAAACCAGAGTTCGTAAGTATTTGAATTAACTATTTTATTACATTAGTTTTCTTCCTTACTATTTACTTTGTACTTGGTTTTATTTAATACATTTATTTTTATTTTAATTCACCAAATCCCCCTAACTCTAATTATGTGTTAGTTGTACATACACATATTATATTCTATTTCTGCATTCTATTCTTGTTTCATTCTGCCAATATCTTGTTTGATTTGCATTTGCATTTTGTTTGCTTCCATTCTTTACATTTTCAGTGAATAAATAATTTAACAATTGTGTAAACATTATTAATAAATCAACTAAGAAAAGATAATTTAAGGGATCATAGGAGTACGACCTAGTTTGCTTTATCATACTGCATTCTTTTAAGGAAATTGGTAATAAACTAATTTTAGTACATTATGATATGTAGATTAAAATTTTGATACCATTGTTAGGGATCCACTTGAATTCATATTTTCCTACATATTACTAGTTTTATATTACATATATGTCCAAGCAATCCAAGCAATAATTGCATCTATTAGTGTGCTACTTGCATTTTATAGTAGCTACTTATTTTTTGCATTCTCTTGCATTCTTTTATTTTTATATATTTCTCCACTCTAATTCATCATATTTCATTATATTTTACTTCATTCCACATTCAAATTGAGGTTTTTGGCTCAAAGAAATTAGATTTACATAATTTTGCACCTTACCCTTTGGATAGATACTAGGTCTAACTAATTTTGATAGAGTTAAAATTTTTTCTAGTGATAGGTCTGATTTTTCTCATCAAAAGTTACATTTGTGAGGTATGGTTTTTTTATCAAGTTCTACTATTTTGATCACTTTTTAAATTTTTTTAAGATTTTTAATTACATTTTTAGGTTTTACATAGTTATAGCTTTTATTCTGTAGTAATCCCATAATTTTTAAAAAATTTTAGATAGGCTAATTAGATATATTTAGGGTGATTTTTCATAGTGCATTAGTGTTTTAGTGTTTTAGTGCTTCTATGCTTTTATTTAGTATAATTTAGTGTAGTATAGTGTATGACTAAGAGAATTATTAATCATTTATTAGAGTTTGAATCAGAAATAGATAAGGCTTTCCATTTTCTTTTTATGAGTAAAAATAAAATTAGTTTTAGCATTCCTACACCTCATTCAAATCCTTTAGATAACTTAAAAGGCATGACAAATAATAATAAAACTTTGAAGGAATTAATTGCCCCTAATGTTACTTACTTACCATTAAGTATCCAATATCTAGAATTAAATGCTAATTTTGAACTTAAATTTGGCTTAATACACTTGTTTCCTAGATTTCATATACTTACAGGTGAGGATCCTCACAAGCATTTAAAAGAATTCCATGTGGTATATTCAACAATGAAACCTTAAGGTATTTCAAAAGATCACATCAAGCTGAGGGCTTTTCATTTCTCCTTTGCTAATGCTGCCAAAGATTAGCTTTACTACTTATAACCTAATTTTGTAACATGCAAGAATGATATGAAGTAATTGTTTATTAAAAAATTTTTCCTTACATCTAAAGTAGTTGTGATAAGGAAAGAAATATATGGCATTAGGTAGCTAAATGAAGAGATATTATATGAATATTGGGAGATATTCAAGAAGTTATGCTAGCTACCCATACCACCAAATCAATAACCAGTTTTTAATCCAATACTTCTATAAAGGCTTTCTTCCTATGGATAGGAGTATGATTGGTGCTATAAGTGATGGTGCATTAGTGGATAAGACACCTATGGTAGCCAAAAATCTTATCACAAATATGGCAGTTAACTTTAATAGTTTGGAACTAGAATTATTGGTGTTACTATTAGAGGCATGCATTAGCTCAATTTTTTTAATTCAAACCAGCAAAGACTGAAAAATAGATTAGATGAATTAATTTTTTTAGTTAGATAAATTGCAATAGGATAATAGTAACAAATCCAAGTTCTTTCTACCAAACTTTGTGGCATTTGGTCCTGCTTAACTCATCCAATAAATTTTTATCCCACATTACAAGATGATAGTATCCTCCTTTTACCTACAATAGAATGTAACCAAATCCTATTCAAAAACTAGAAATGAATTCATCCTCATCTCAACCATCTTTTGAAAAGTTAGTCAAGTAAATAGTAGCAAATAACCTACAATTCCAATGGAGAACAAAGGCCATTATTACAAATTTAAAAACTTAAATTAGCCAGTTGACTTCTACATTAAGTGAGTTTAAAGCACAAAGTTTTAACTAACCTTCTTAAAGCAATGTAAGTAACAAGGAAGTAGTAAATGCCATTATGTTAAAAAGTGGCAAACAAGTGAACAAGCCTTTCTCTTCATAACCAAAAACGAGCATTAAACCAAAAGGCAATCAAGTAGTAAGTAATGAACTAGAAGAGAGTAAATAGAAATAATTAAAAAAAGAGACAAAATATGATAGTAGTGAGATAAATTCTTTCCCTATAGGCTTACCTCTCACTGATTTTTCTACCCTTCTTTTCCAAGAAGAAGAGTTTTTCAGTAAAAAAAATGAAAATAAAAATTTAATTTTAGAGTCCTTTAGAAAAATAGAAGTTAACCTCTCTTATGGCATTTACTCTTGCTTAACTCATCCAATAGATTCTTATCTCACATTATCAGATAATAAGTATCCTCCTCTTACTTATAATAGAATGTAACAAAATCCTATCCAAAATCTAGAAATGAATTCATCCTCTTCTTAACCATCTTTTGAAATATTGGTCAAGCAAATAGTAGCAAATAACTTGTAGTTCTAGTAGAGAACAAAGGCTATCATTATAAATTTGAAAACTTAAATTAGCCAATTAACTTCTACATTAAGTAAGCTTCAAGCATAAAGTTCCAACCATCCTTCTTGAAGCAATGTAAGCAACAAGGAAGTAGTAAATGCCATTATGTTAAGAAATGGTAAACAAGTAAACAAGCCTTCCTCTTCACAACCAAAAACAAGCATTAAACCAGAAGGCAATCAAGTAGCAAGCAATGAACTAGAAGAAAGCAAACAGAAATAACTAAAAAAAAGAGACAAAATATGATAATGGTGAGGTGAATTCTTTCCCTATAGGCCTAGCTCCTAGTAATTTTCCTACCCTCCTTTTCCAAAAAGAAGAGTTTTTCTCCAAAAGAATATTGAAGATATAAACCAGATTTTAGAGTCCTTTAAAAAAATAGAAGTTAACATATCTTTGTTAGATTTAATAAAACAAATTCCAAGATATGCTAACTTTTTGAAAAATTTATGCATTGATAAGAGAAAATTAAAGGATGATGAGAAAGTAAGTATAAGGGTAACTGTATCTGTAATCATTTAAAGAAAATTACTAAGAAAATGTAAAGATCTAGGCACTTTACCATTCCATGTGTAATAAGAAAAACTAGAATTGAGCATGCCATGATAGACTTAGAAGCTTCAATCAATGTCATACATTTTTCTATTTTCAATTCTATGAATTTTTCTAGTATAGGTTGAAAGACTCATCTTTCTAGTAGATTTTTATATTTTGAAGATAGAAAATGAGACATCCGATGTCTTTCCACTAATCATTGTTGACTAGCTTTTTCTCAAGATAGCAAAAATTACGCTCAACGTTCACAATGGAATATTAACCATGGAATTTGAGGGTATTATAGCCAAGTTTGATATTTCTGAGGCTATGTAAGATAATTCTATATCCTTTCTTACTACTTTGGAGCCTTTAGTCCATGATATTCCTTATTTTATATTTTTTTTACACTATTTTTGACTTTGCTATTTCTATTATTTCTAATTCTGACATTTTTATTTTTAATGTTACTAGTTTTACATTTGTTGATTCTGATTTATAAATTAATGTTATTTATGATAACATACTTGCTGAGTTTCTTAAATTTTTTGAATTTATAAATTATGTAGATGGTTAAGAGTGCACTTATAAAGATAATGATTTTAAATGTGTTATTTATGTTGAAATTTTTGTATTTTTAGGTGATGAAAACAGCAATGTTTTTTCAAAAATAGTAGAAAAAATAATGATAGAAATATTCCACTTTTAGAGGAAAAAAGGGCTTTTACATTATTCATTCTAACATTTTAATCATCATGTTGAATTTATTTTACCAAATGATTTTGAAAATTCAAGCAAAAGCGATTTAAGAATAGCACTTGGAGAATTTATGTTGGAGGATCTCAAGTTACAAAATACCTCTTTGATATATGAAATAAAGGTTAAGAATATGGAAGCAATATAGGTAGCTAATCATTAAATAGATCCTGGTTGAGGAAATTCAAGCCACATTTAGTAAAAAATATTAAAGAAAGGTGCTTCTTAAGAGATAATGTAAGCCATTTTAGATTTGCTTTCTTCTACCCTTCTTTTTTATTTTTCTTGTCCTTTATCTCTCTTTATTTTTCTTAATGATCTTTCTTGATGATGTTAATATACTTTATATTGAAGATAATATAAAATTTAAGTGTAAGGAGGAGATTTTAGGATTTATTTTAGGCTTTGTATCTTCATTTAATACTTTTCAAAAAAAATTAGAAAAATAAAAAAGTATATTTTTCACTTGTTTTTTAGTATTTTTAAGTCATTTTAGTTACTTTCCATTGATAGAAAATTTGCATTTTCATAAGTAGAATTCAACTAAATTTAGATAGGATTTATAACATGATTGAATAAATGATTTTACTTCTTAAAATTAATTAATGTAGTGATGGATTTTAATTGATAGATTGAACTTGGTATTATAACTTACCTTGTAAGCTTTTAAGCATTTTATTGTTGAAAATTCATGTTATTATCTCTTTTTCTTATGTGATGTTCTTCCAAAAAACTTGCCTTGATTTTTTTTTTTTTTTGAGATTATATTTGCACGTGCATGTATAAAAATAATAGAGGTATTCTTTCTTTGCTTAAGCTAGAGCTATATAGCTAATTTTGAATTTTTACCTTTCCCTTTGAGCTTTAATTACCTTTTTTTCTTATTAGCCAATGGGCATTTTTTTCCAATAGGCATTCTCTAGAACTTTCTTTATTATATTTCTTGTTGGCTTTTATTTATCTCTTATTTGTGAATTTATGATTTTGAAATTTTTGAAAAATAAAGTTTTTTGTTTCTTAGTTTTGAATAAAGTTGTGTCTTACTCAGAGATGTACAAAAGCTAAGTGTAGGGAAATTTGATAAATAATATTTTTATCTACATTATTTTCTCCTATTTCATATCTTTTAATGTTCTATATTTACTAAATTTCACATAATTAGCCTTCTTTTATAATTTGAGTTTAGTTTTACAATGTTATGAATTTATTCAATTAATGCTAAATTTTGATAGTATTTCTATTTTTCAACTATATCTTGAGTTTTAAATATCAGATTGGGGTGATCTATATATCGTTGGAAAGATCTACAAGTTTGGTGTTTTAGTCAAAGTCCACTTCAAATTCCTTAGAGCCTTTATTTAGCTAAGAAGCTAAAGTCCTATCTTTATCCTAACTGATCCAACTTTAATTTTTAAGCTATATTTGCAGTTATAAAAGTTCAATTAATGTGAAAGCAATGACTAAATCTTTATAACACCTAGTTCTATAACTTTTATATTTATAGTTTACCCAAATTACATTATTTTAGTAGTCTTATATTTGTTAAAAGTCAAACTTGTGAGAATTTACTACTGTAACTTTTAGAATTAATTGCTTTGTACAAATAGGTTTTAGGCTTTTAAAAATTAGAAAGGCCCCATTCTTATAATCCTAAAAGACATAGAACTCAAGTTTAGTAAGGTTTTTGGTTAATTAGTTAGATATAAAGGCAAGAATACAAGTTACAGCTTTTAGAGACTTTACACTCTTGACAACAACTCACTTTTCTTTCTTTTCTTCTAGCTTATGTTCTCTAGTTATGAAGACCTAAATTTTGAAGTTAATTCAAGGAGGTTCAGGATCTTCTCTTCTAGATTATGAGATCATAATTTATAATGATGATTTTCTTTAATTAATTTTCCTTTTTCCCTAATTACTTGTGCTAATTTCTTGAAATTACATGTATTGAATGTTGATTTAATATAATTAGTATTCATCCTTATGATTTTTTATCTTTTACTATTTTGATATTTAATTATGGTTTTACACATAGAAATAGAAGATTAAATGATTAATTTCGAGGTTCTAATTTAATTTCTCAATTTAACTGAATTCTATCTTTAATTTAATTTTAATCTAACTTAGGAATTATATTGGTTACTTAATTCAGTTAATCTTAATTGATTAATTCTTATATTATTATCTAGCATAGGATTTATGAATTATTACTGGGGTTCTAAGTAATTCAAGGTTGAAAAGTTAATTAAAAAAATTAAATATCAATTAATCCATGATTGATCTAAACTAGAACTCTCAATTCTTTAAATTGACTATTATTACATTGGTTTTCTTCCTTACTGTTTACTTTATACTTTGTTTTGTTTAACATGTTTATTTCAATTTCAATTCACAAAACCCCTAACTCTAATTCTATGTTAGTTCTGCATATTGCATATTGCATTCTATTCTTGTTTCATTATATCAATATTTTATGTGATTTGCATTTGCATTCTGTTTGCATCCATTCTTTACATTTTTGGTGCATAAATAATTAAATAATTATACAAACATTTTTAGCAAGTTAATTGAGAAAAGATAATTCAAAGGATCATGGGGGTATGACCTAATTTGCTTTACTGTACTGCATTATTTTAAAGACACGAGATAGCAAGGAATTTGAATGATTACTTTTTCTTGTATTTATAAGGATTTACTATCTTAAGCGAAATTGGCTTATTATTCAATTTAAAAGGAGGAAGATGAATCACAAATGCTATTTGTTAATTCATTCTCTAATCCATACTACATAGGTTTTGGTTAATTTTTTCTGTTGCACTCCATCTTTCCTAAATATACTTAAGACCTTTGAACCCTAAATTAATTAAGTCACAATCATCCATATAATCATTGAATTGCTTTATAGCTACCCAATTAGGTTAACTACCTCCTTACTTCTTATCAATATAGATATAAGCGTTAAACTTTTATAGGATGTTCCACAGATAAGTTATACATGAAAATAAAACTTCTAAACTATTCCGCAATTCTTTTCTTTCAATTATTTGAGGACTAGCATAGACAAAGGTCATATAAGATATACATGCTTACCATCTATAAACATAACATAGTAGTGAATAAATTGTTTGGAAAATTGTTAAATAGACATCAAAACATAATTAGGATTTCACATAACTCACATACTGCCTAAAAACCTTCTAAATCCACTCGTACAAAAGCTTTAAATCTAATCTTTTTTATACTTTTAACTACTTAAGATCCATTAACACAAGGTTTAAAGATCACAAAAAGATAAACATTATGTTTCTCCACGAAATCCTTCATTAAATTAGGTAAAGCTTTGGAACCTATCGGTTTAAATTCCTAAGAGGTTATAGACTCCTATCTTAATATATCCAAATGAACTGATATGTCTTCTAATGCCTTTATACTATCATTTTTATCCATTATGGATATCTTATGAGCTTTTTTTTCTTATAATTTGTAAAATGAAGTTGTTATCCGATGGTTTTGTTTTCACACTTCCAATTTCCTTATTTGCTCCACTAGATTGTCTATCCTTGGTCTCTAAATTTTAAGATAATTAGGTTTGTGACTTCCTTGGGTTTCACTAATATGGGACTTGCTAGTTAAAAAGTTTGACATACTAGCTTTCATAGGTGATTTTAATAACACGTGATCATGCTATTTTCTTTGGCTAGTTTTAATTTTGAATGTTTTTGTAGTACTTTTAGAACCTCTTTTAGGCCTATTAACTAACCTATTATTGTTCTTTTCTTTAGGACTAGCTTTCTATCGATTTGTAAAATATGATCTATTCACCTACCCATACAAAAGTTTGCAATTTTATTATCCATAGATTTATTACTTTCTAGCAACACACAGTTGCTATCATGTCTCTAGCTCCCTACCACCAAATAAGTAGTTGCTTATTAATATCCTTCAAAATCACATTATGATCATTCAGAGTAGCAATATTATCTTCTATAATAACCTCATTATCTTTTGAATTAATATCATTCTCCATATCATAAAGGAATTAAAATGTGATCCTTTTAAATTATTCTTGCTATAATTATTTGCATTCATCACCTTATTATGCTTTAAATTAACTTTTATCATTATAGACTTAGTTTCCATCTTTCTTTTTGGATGTTTATTTTGTTAAACTATCATCCAAGACACAAAGTCTTCCTAGCCCACCAAATTCTTAGCATCTAGTTCACAAATTTCCATCTTTGTTCTAACCTTTGTATGGCCACAATCTTTATAGAAAGATGAATTTAGCTTATGACATGATTTTTTTTATGGCCATATTTGCCATAGTGAAAGATAAATTATAAATCTTTATATTCCACACAATACATATTATCAATAAGTTTAAATTTTGATACAAATAATTTTTTCCAAATCCATTTTAATACAAATTTGAGCAAATTTTGCTCTTCGTACTAAGTTTTTATCTCTATTATCCTTCCTTCAAAATGTATTTTCATTAATTTTGACTATGTAACCTATTCTATTATTTAATCTTCATAAGAAATGCTTATTATAAATTTCAATTGGGAGGCTAGAAACCATCACCTAAATTGCCATTTTATGAAACTCATCCTCATATGGATCAAAATTTGTTCTCCAACCTCTGATCCATAAACCCTTTTAGAGAACAAAGTTATAATCTTTCATATCTATGAATCTTGCAAGATAGTAATCATTCTCTATGTCTATAAATTCAAAATTCCTTTGTAAAGCCACATTCATTGAAGCCTTATCTTGAGAAATCTCATCCCTAAACATTTTTGCAACAATTTAAAAATGAGTGCCATCTTTCACAATTTACATAATTCTACCATTTCCTCTTTTAAAATCTTTACGATCGAATAAGTCCTCATTATTAAAATCAAAGTTTTCTTCCATTTCATCATGCTCCAAAGCATATCCTCTATTAAACCTTAATAACTTATCTTTATAAGATATTTGTTTCCTATTATGACCTTTACCAATATTACCTAACTAACACAACCCAAACTTGATTATGACCAATGTGGAACCTCTTATCCGATTTCAACTAACCTATTCCGATTTATTCATCACAATCCTAATTAAGTGCTTAAAAAGTATGATAAGATAAAAAGGTAAATCTTTAGGAAGAAGAAATATTTCATTTATCATCGAATATAATGTTTACAAAATATGAGAAAGTTAAGTTTATTTGTAATCCATTCAAATTAAGGATAAGTCAATCTTCAATATAACTAACTTAGAAAGATTTAGTTCAAAAATCCTCCACCTAATTATCTATACAAAATAAAGCCTCAAAACTAATTCTATCTAGCAAATATTTGTGCTATCCATATTATTTCAAAGGAGCTTCTAATGGAATTAGTTTTGAAAAGGTGGTAGTGGCGGAGGCTTGACCTATATATCTGCAAAATAAATAATGAGAACTACTTAGGGATCAATGAGTAAATGCTCTAGTGTATGCAACCATAACAATGCATTAACTTATTGATCAAACTATTCTTTTTTAAAACTTATCACATAAAACACTCAAATTTAGCAATTCAATTTCAAATAGCCTTATAAGGCCTAATCATAGTCATATTATCATAATTAAACCACATTAGGTTCTAATTTCATAATATAATGCTCAGTTATTAATAATAAAGCCAAGCAAACCTCCTTGTAACTCCCAAATTAATCTTATACCTTCTACAAGCAATTTATTGAGGCTTAATGCTCAATTATTATATCATGGCCCATCACATTTCCCATTTCATATTGCATCTATCATTTTTTTCTTATATCACATCTTAAGACATTGTCATTATATACTTATAGCAACACTAAACCTTAATATATAGCCACATATCTTACATCATCTTATAAATGCATAAATAAATTCAATCATATCACATACCAAGTGTCACAACATGTCTAAGACTTATTTCTTATCATAAGCAACATTATAATTATATCCTCATGACATATCATATAGCATATACCTTAATTTCTTATTTCATAGACACATTTTCATGTACTTAACTTAATGCTATCATATTATATGTTATCTTAATGTTTAGGAACCATGCATCCTATATTGGACACTTGAATATCATGAAAAATGTAGAGCATACTAGGTATAATTGACTATAAACTTGACTATGAAAGATCGAGAGTAATTTTAGGGATTATAATCAACTATATAGTCAAGTATTAGGCCAAAGGCAATTTTAAATATCTTTAGTCAACTATAGGTGTCTAGAAAGTAATTCGGAATGTCCATAGTTAACTATATAATTAACTTCCAACATCCAAAGAGCAAGTCTTAGCCTTATAATCAACTATGATTGCTTAAATTGCATGATTCTAAGGTATGGTCAATTATTACCTAGGATTTTGTAGTTTTTTGAAAAATTTCATTATTCATCCAAGAAATATGAATCCCAATTGCATTTGTTACTCCATGAAAATTCATACAATCATTAATAAAGCCTTACCTTGCTTCATTTAAGGAATTCTCATCATTTATTTTAACAAAAACTACCAATTGATGCATCATTTATATAATTACAATCATATTCAAGAATAACCAAATTTTTGTGATTCAAATCCAATTTTTTTGAAATCAATTAATTCAAGCTAGAATATCTACTCATCTAGTATAAAAAAGGATGGTAAGGTGTTAGATTTGATGTTCTTTAAGTCTAATCACACCTAAATCAAACATTCCTTGGTTAAGGTTCTAATTCCCTTTTGGAATCCAAAATAATCTCAATTTTCATCAATCTAGAGAAGACAAGAAGATAATTAAATAAGGATGATGTTCTTTACCTTGATTAGATGAAGGATATGAACAAGGTTAACCTTTTTTCCTTGTTAAATCGAGGAGAAAAGGGTAGAAGAAGAAGTTGAGAGAATTTTGTAAGTTAAGGTGAAAGAAATTTGGGAAAAAATGATAAAGGTAGCTGATTTACAGTAAATAGTAAGGAATAATGCCTAAGGGCAATTTTGAAAAAAGTTATTAAATCTCTTTCATATTCATATATTTTTGAAAAAAAACTTATGACCTTAAACCTTATCATTCTAATAATTTTTCCTCATCCATTCCCAACAAAATCCCCATTTCAACACTTGCAAAAATGTTAAAATTTATTTCACTCAGTAATTCATTTATAACCATTCATTAAAATTCTCCTATCACAAGTACAAATTCCATTCAAGCCGGAGCATACAAATCATTTCAATTGTTCTTGTCACAAAATACAATTCTAAATTATTATATTTTAAAGGGATAATACTTGCTCTTCAAGTCTCTTTTTTCATTCGTTACAACATTCATCAGAATGTTCAGATTTCTATTCTCCTTCTCAAGGAACACAATCTCCATTTTTTTCAATGTCCACAAAATTGTCTCTATTCTCCACTATTTCGTCATCCATGTGCACCTCCACCACTTCCTGACCTTTTGCTTGTTTCTTACACGAGATAAGAGGTCTTCCTTCACAGAAGAATGCTCTTGGCGCTCCCTTTCCATAAACCCTAACAAAACTCCTTCTCTAACACTATAATAATACTATGTGTTTTACTACTACGAGTTTTACCTCATGTTATGCACTAGCTAAAATATAAGTGTTAACGTTACAATGAATGTTTTATAACAAAATTAATTTTGTTTGCAAATTTATAAAGAAATATTCATCAAATTATAATTACAATAATTTTAACAGCTTGATCCCTAACAAATTTGCATATTATATATTATAATAAATGACAAGAGAACTTACTATTTTTCTAAAAAATATTCTAAATTACAAATCATAATTTTAGTTGTTTATTAAGTATGTATATAATTTAATTCCATAAACTTAAAATTAAAAGCTCATCGGGAACAAAACAAAATGTAATTTACTACATTGCTACATAAATTTTTGTAATGAAAAGAACAATAAAATTGAATTCAGGTAGTAAATTAAACTTATTAAGTTAAAGTAACGGGGATTGTTAAAAGAAAAAAAAAAGGCCAAGATTTAATAGAAGCATTTTTGTTCAATCCTTCAAAGATTTTCAATGACACGTCAATATAAATGTCTTTATTCATTTATTTACTTTTATATTAAAGATATACGATGTTTGATATTATTCAATAATGACATTAACTTAATTTATTGTTCATATCAAATAAGGCTTATAAATTGTTCATTTTATATTTTTTATGGTCATATTATTATTTATGAAAAACTATAATTAATTGTGTTTTATATTATAATTTTAGGCAAATATTCTTTCAATATATATATATATATATATATATATATATATATATATATATATATATATATATATATATATATATGTTTATAAATGGAGTATAAAGATTGAAGAATGAAAAAACATAACTCTTGTAAAACAACTTGTATTAAGTTCAAATTTTAAGTGGGCAATACAAAAAATTTACATGGAATAGATAAACACTTAAACTATATATCAAACTATGTTATTTCTTTAAATTTACTCCATATATAAATGCATCTTATGCATATTTGAACTAAAAAATAAAAAGAGAAAAAATGGAGTAAAATTTTAGACATAAATCCATTTAAATTAGTCTAATTTTCTATATAAATATATAAATTTATTGTTATTTATTTTAATTATTATATTATTATATACAATTATTATTTCTATTATTATTATTATACTCATTTTTTATTTAATTAATATAAAAAGATGGTAGAATATATAAATAAAGAGAAGGAAAAATAAGAACAAAAATGAATTGGTATAGCATTTAAAACTCCATGTATGTAAGAATAAAATTTTACATATATTATATAAGTTCTCACTTCAATTTAGGATTGTTCAAAACCAATGAAGACAAATCAAACCACTTTAAACCGACCAATTGTCAAATATAAATTTTAGTCAGTTTGAAATCTAGTTTAGTTTATCGGTTTGGTTTGATTCATTTAAAAAATTTATTTATTTTTGAATCAAACCAAACCATAATCTTTAATATTTTAATCATATATATTTCCTAAATTTTTATAACTTGAGCTTAATATAAATAAAAGTAAACTATTCTAACCTTCTTTAAAGTATGCTTAAATTACACAATCCTCCTTTTTATTTTTAAAATGTACACTAACCTCCCTTGCACTTTAAAAAAGTACTACATATAACTCCTTTTAAAATTAGCAATATTGTATTTCGTTTGTTAACCGTTATCTCTTAAATTTGACCATGTAATACTAACTTTACCTTTCTATCTTAAAGGAGTTAAGTGATCAATGGACTATCCTTCTATCCCTCTTTATCTTGATGCATCAAAGTTTAGAAATGACTTCATCAAATTACCTACCAAATTTAAAGATTTTTTTCTAGAAAAATTATTTGAAATGGGATGGGACCTAGGGAGAGAAAACATTGCATGCATAAAATCTACCTTTGAAGATTCTTTTCTAGAAAAATTATTTGAATTGGGATGGGACTTAGGAAGAGAAAACATTAATGCATAAAATCTACCTTTTTTCTAGTTTTATACTGTGATTAAAATTGAGAAATCAATTTTCTTATTTGCGTAAAAGTACTTTCATTTTTATGCAAGTCAATTTCCAATCCACCTTAATTAGCTCCTCAAATTTTAATTTTTAAATAAGAACTAACATTAGATGCAATATGAAAGGAGATTCAATCCTTTCTTAAGCCTCTTAACTCTAAACACATTCTTATATGAAACAAAATGGAGATTACTTTCCTCCATTGTAAACTCCTCAAAAGGGAGATCTCTAATTCCTTTTTTCTTTGTCTCCAATTCATTTTTTTAATTCTTTTTTCTTTTCCTTGAAACTCTAAAATTACTTGATTCTACCTTAATCGCCAAACACCTATCACTATTTGTTGCCACTAGCATCATCATGAGGTTTATGTGAGCACATGTGAAGATAAGTTAAGTTCAACGCTTTCACATTGCATGCCATATTATTCTCTCTAGCCTACCTAGTGTCATTAGTGTAAAAAAGAATAACAAGCACATAGACAAAGAAAACAAAAGGAAGGTGGATTTTATTATCATTTTATAATTCTGAAATAATGAAATGAAAATAAATTAAAAATAAAGTATATTTGAAAAATATTCTTAATGAATATGCTAAAATGGACTAATATGCAAATTTCAAAAAATAAAGAAGAGATTTGTGTAATTTAGGCAAATTATAAGGAAGGTCAAAATAATATACTCTATAAATAATTATTCATAATTTGGTCCATTCACAATGCTTTTATCTTGTTAGCTTTATACTAACCCCATGACCTAAGGCTCTCAATCACATAAAAGCAAACATAATTCTAATTGCTCATATGTTCACTCACTTAGAGCACCATTTTTCCTTTTTGTCTCTTGGTCTTAATGTTTAATACAAAGTTGTTACAAGCAACTTACATCATTTTTATATTACCTTTTCTTTATCAACACATGAGTGCAGACAACATTTACCACTTATCCCTTTAGATGGCATTTTTCTTTCTCATTGTTCTACTTTTACAATGTCTAAAATAATATGATTTAGTACTTGATATAAACTGATCAAAATCAAATCAACTAAATTGATAATATATTGGTTTGGACTAATTTGGTGAGAGTATTTAACATATCAACATTATATTTAAAGGAACTGACTATATCGATTTGATGGCATTTTTTAATCAAGCCACCCAAACTAAATCAATGAATAAGCTTATTTCATTATATTGAGAACAAGAACAAATATATGGAAAGAAACTAAAATGCCCTAGTTTTATATTATATATATAATATTACATGGATTATATATAATACATTATTATTTATTTTTATTATTATATTTTATTTGAAATAGAATATGTAAAAATTGATATAAAAATATTGATAAATTTTAAATATTATAATTAAATTTAATTTTAAATTATTTTTATTAAGAAATGTAATATGAAATCAATGAATTTGATTAATACTTTTTATGTTAATATTTTAACTTATTTGTAATTTTCCTAAGAAATAAAATATATTGTGTAATATTTTGTGATATTAGTATCTATATTATTGGCAATCGAGTGAATAAAAAAAAGAAAGAAATTGAAAAATATGTAGTTTAGAGAAAAAAAAAGAAGAGAATCAATGTATAAATTATAAAGTAGTAAGGATTCAAAATAAAATATACAATTAAATAATTTAACTAATTAATTTTTAACTTATTTAAAATATTTTTATAATAAAAAATATATTATATTATATTGTACTATACAATGATATTAGTATTTAAACTATAAATAATAGTAGTAAACAAGAAAAAAAAGGAGAAATATGTAATGTAGTAGAATAGCATGTGAGTTATAAAATTTTGATAAAATATCAATTGATATATATTTAATTTAAAATATAACATTTAAAAATTTATATGAAAATAAAATTTCAAAGATTTTATTCTTACAAATTTTTATAATTGTTCATAAAATATTACAAGTTTTAAAATAAACATTTTTATAGCATGATTGATGTCTGGTATATGTTTGGCCTTTTTGATCTTTTGACTCTGTCTTCACATTATGTGAGCAGTTATATATATATATATATATATATATATATATATATATATATATATATATATATATATATATATATATATATATATATATATATATATATATTCCTTTTTATAATGAGAAGGTTGGAATATGTGATTTTCAACAAATTTAATATAATAAATATATCTTCTCATCGTTAACTCACCATTTAATAACTTCCTTAGTTATATATAAAACTAGCAATGCACGGATTAAATTTAATTAATAATAATTTATATATAAATTTAATTTTTTAAATTTTAAATTATAAAGAATTCAAATGATTAATTTAAAATTTATCATTATTTTTATGTCATTTGAATAATTATAAAATTCATATAATTGTACTTAACTTAAGTAAAAGGAGATACTATATATTTTTTTAAGTTATTACTAATTGATAAAATTATCACATTATTATAATAATACATTAATCAATTATTATTATCATATATAGATAGATATCTACATAATTAAATATTATAACAAATAAAATTTAGAAAAATAAAATAAAATTAAACATATAAAAAAGGAAATAACATTAATTTATATGGAATTTAATGTACAAATATTAATACTTAACTTTTATATAAATATATATCATGATGGATAATAAAGAACAAAAATTATCTAATTTACTGAATATAAAAATGAACAAAAAAATATAATTAAATTATTTCAAGTGTATTAAAGTTATAAATTAAATAAAGTTTTGAACATATGATCTAGTCATCAATCTCTTTTTTGATAATCTTTTTTATTTTTTCTGCAAACATCTAAGAGCTAATTAAATTTAAACCTAGTAATATCAAAAACATTATCAAATGCCCTTTTTGAAGGTGTTAAGGAATTTTCATTATTACAAATGACAGAAATTATATCATGTGTAGAAGTTAATAAAAAAATTATAAGAAAAATCATTATTTATTTAATAGAATATTAATATTAAAAAAATTAGTTTTCTATAAAAGCACAAAAATTAAATTTTCTGTCCTATGCATGTAAACTTACATCATAGCTCCAAACATCTACCTTAGGTCTAACATACAATTATAAGATTACTTCAATAAAACAACATTAAATCATGTAATTTTTTTTTATAAAAAAAAAAAAGAATAGAGAACTTGTTAAAAGCTGTAGTTTAGAGCCATTCCATCTCTATCTACTGTCTTTTTATGTCAATATTTAGTTTCCCTTTTCTATTAATAGAGATAGATTGGGAGATGTTTAGGGCATTTAGAGGGCTGATGCATTTGATAAGATGGAATTAAATAAGTACAAAGGAAATTAAAATCTATTCATCCCTTAAAACTATAAAAGGTATAAATTATAAAGAAAAGACTTGATAGTCTTAATACAATCACTTGACTCTATAAAATAACATTCAATTTTTTTCTTTTTTTTTTCCTTTTGTGCTTAAAATAACATGCAACTGAGCAAATGACAAGTGGAAGATTATTAGACACCAAATTTGGCTAGTAAAAAATCTATGGTGACTGCTTACTTACAATCTCTATTATAGAAATGAAGGTAGGCATTTTGATACCAATAATTTAGCAGTAGGATGAAATAACCAATTAACGTGGCCTATCAGGATATGCAATCTCAAAATAAGACATTGAGAAACTTCTCCAACTAATTATATCCTAATTGGCTAATTGCTTACATAATACTTGCTTTTTAATTCCTGATAAGTCATGCATTAATGCTAAAGGTTCTTTAGCATACTTCTTTATGTTAGACACCACAAAAACATATTATATTCAAATCTCGGTAAGAGAAATAAGCTATTATAAAACTATCTTGGTTGCCTTACTCTAATTCTTTAACATGTTTTAAACCATCATTAGCCTATCAAGAAAAACTAATCATTATTTATGCTCAATCAAGTTTCAGCCCATCTTATTTTCTCGTATAATAACATTAGAACTTAAATCTCATTAACTCAACTTAGAAATTCATAAGAAATAACTAACTCATTTGCAGGTTATTGCTAAAACTTCAATGTAGTATTAGGTGCAATTATTGCTAGAAAACCAAAATATTCCAAAAGTATGACCAAACAAATAAGATCATTAAGGATGAATGGTCCAATTAACAAAATTCAAAGAAAAAGTACCACTAGATGCACTTGAAGTGAAAACCTTAAATAAGCCCTCATGGAAGTTAAGAATCATAAAATCTTATGTTAATCAAGAACTTATACACCAACAAATATTTTTACTTTTATAACTACTCTCACAAGCAAAAATGTTAATGAAATCTTCTAAAGTTAGGGACAATAATAAAAGTGAAGATAATAATGGCAAGGAAAGTGCAAAATACATCACAAAAGCCGACAACTACTTAATCTTAATAAATTTTGATTATACATAAAGTTCCCTTGATTCTGACCAAATTACAGTATTTATAAGTGAATATATTTAACTCTATTCTAAAATCATTACCCAGCATGACAACAATTATACTACCAAGTAAAAAGGAGTAAAAGTAACTGTAAAATAAAAGCTAATAATGTAATAGACAAAAGAAAAGGTTGGATTCAAGCTTAGGTTCCAGTCAATGTTTTCATCTAGAAATGACTATAGTTACTTTCTAAAGTAGCACTTGTAAGTAATGCCTCATAAAAACCTAATCTCCTAACACCCACACTCATAGCAACAATAGCATATGTGATCATCACAAGCAATACCACAAATATCACATAAACTAAAAATAAAAGATTAAAAAATGTCATAACTTTAAATTTTGATTGATCAAGATCGCATTTTGTTGATCCCTCAACCTTATTAATAACATCAAGGGTTTTGGCAATGTAGGCTCCTAGGCACCAAGGCTTACGTTTTGGACTTATGGTTTCTCCTTTTAGTGAAAAGGGATTCTATATCAATTAAAAGGGAAATTTTACAAATAATGGAATTTTAGATATCAAATCTTCTAGCAAAAAATAGGTCATTACCGAACTAATACTTTGAAAAACAAAGTAAGAACAAAAGAAAATGACAACAAAGAAAAATAAAGTGGACGAAGATGAACTAACACTTTAAAGAACAAAGTGAAAAGAAGAAACCCTAATGAAGTTAAACGCTCTAGGATTGCGAGTGGAAGTTACGGCGTCTAGAAGAGAAAGGAAAATGCCTCAACATTGATGAACTTGGCATATGAATGTAACTTGTGTAAAGAGATTTTTAGGTTGAAGAATATTGAGAGTCCAAAACTGCAACTAATATATAATTAATAGATTATTTTATTTGATTATTGGATATTTAATGTATAATTATTTAATTTATTAGAATGCCTTTTACTAGAGTGGACATAGCAAATAATAGATATGAATATAGTTTAGGATATATTATGGTTATAGACCATCAAGTTCCTCATCATTTTACCTTTCAAATTTTTGTTCCCACCTTGTTTAGACAATAATTCTTTAAAACTTTGAACAAAATGGTAAATGACTCTCATTGGTTATCTTCCAAAACTAAGTCGATGCCTAGTTTGTTCTTAAATTAGTAATTCTTCTCTTATCCCACATTCAAAACTTAAAAAGAAACTAATATTCAATTACTTAAAATTAGATTCTTAAATAATTTTACTATGAATTCTTTTTTTTTTTTTAGTATTTCAAAACGTTGGATAAAGATAAGAATTCAAAGAGCTAGTTTAATATGGCTTACACACATATAAGCTTGAAATGCATAGTTGATTAAGATTTTGTTTGATTTTCTAGATGATATTTTTCACTTAAAAATTTTATTTATTTGTATAAAATAAAAAAGTAATATATCATTTATATATTTTAATTAAAAAGTATTATCTAGTATCATGATTGTAAGGGAAAATAATTTTCATGTTATTTTTATTAGGAAATATTAGGTAATTAAATTAAACAAAATGGCATAATAAATCACTAATATATTTAACATGAAAAATCCTAAACTTTAGGAGAAAATTCATGATAAAAAAATCCATTATAATAGAAAAAATTATAAAATGAGGCGTGTAAAGGCTCTCTACCAAAAGGCAACAACTTCGTAACCACTATTTCTACATCTATATTAATCCTCTATGAAATTTGTCACATAATCCTTCATAAGCACTAATATTTCTCTCATAACTCAAACCCTCGGCTAATATAAATATTTATAAATTACAAATATTTATTTAACAAGGAATATCAATTTTACTCTAACATAAATATCTTGCTTGAATAGGAAGTAACTCATAATATGAAAGAATCAATAATTAATAATAATTAGAATTTAGATCAAATCCAACAATATCCACCTTGACATAAATTTCTTCACCTTCATCGATCTTCATGTGTCACCTATTACCAAATGAGATTAGTCATGAAATGCCAATCATGAAAATCCTCTACCATTGTAATTTCTTCAAAATGCAACAATCATCTACTTTTCAAGCAACTGCACCTTGATCAAGTGTCACAAAGTTTACCATAGTCTATTAATGATCTTTTCATCCATAGGAATCTCTCACATTCACAAGTATACCAAACTTGTAAATACCTTCATGAATCAACATAATATTATCACATTTTCATCTCCATCATCAACTATCAATTAACATCATAATCATCATCATCAACTTCATACAATCAAATCACCTTTATCACTATCAACTTCATCTATCATCTATCATGTGACATCAACTAGGCTCTACTATATTTAATTACTACTCTCATGGGACCAAACTTGCTTGCTTTAATACTAGTTGTTAGGAAAAATATCCTTTCACCAAATACAAAAGTATTAGGCAACTAAATTAATTAGAGCAACATAATGAATCCTAAACATATTTAACATAAAAAAACTCTAACCTCAAGGAGAAAAACCACAAATGAGAAGAAATCCACTATAATGAAAAAGATTATAAAGTATTATGTATAAAGGCTCTCCACCATAACCTCATAACTTCTTAATCATTATCTATACATCTTTCTCAAACCTTTGTGAAGCTTGCATTCACATCACATCTCTTTCATACCTAAAACCCTTAAACAATATAAATATTTATAACTTAAAAATATTTATTTGATAAGAAATCTTAATCTTTACAAATACCTAACTTAAATAAAAGATAACTCACAATATGAAATAATTAATAATAATTAAAATCTGGGAAAAACCTAAGAATTTTTATCCTGATAAAAATTTCATTATCTTAATCAATTTTCATGTTTTATCTATTGCTAAATGAGACTAATCACAAGATGTCAACCATGAAAGTCATCCATCATTGCAATTTCTTGAAAATGTAGTAACAATCTACATATCAAACAAGTCTACCTTAATTAAATGTCATAAAATTCATCGGAGTCTATTAATAATCTCCTCATCTACAAGAATCTCTCATATTTGTAGGAACACTAAGCTTGTAAATGCCTTCATGAATTAATATAATCTCATCATATCTTTATCGATCATCAATTATCAATTATCATCATCATCATTATCATTAATTCCATAAAACCAAATCATCCTTATCACTATCAACTTCATCCATCATCCATCATCCATCATACGACATCAGCAAGACTTTGCTATCTATAATTGCTACTCTCATGAGACCAAACTTGCCCACTTTAATATTAGTTGTTACAAAAAATATCTAATCTCTAAACACACAAGTATCAAGCAATTCAATTAATCAAAGTAGTACAATAAATCACAAACACATTTAAGATGGAAAACCTCAAACTCTAAAAGAAATCACAGATAAAAAAAATCTAATATAATGAATCAATATAACCTTGTGAGGGTTTTCATATAACCCACAACTTCCTAATCACTATTCATGCATCTTTTTCAAACTTATGTGAGGTTTCTCATGTAACTTTTATAGGCACTTGCATTACATCTATTTCATATCTCAAACCATTGGCCAACATAAATATTTATAATCCAAAAAGATTTGTTTGACAAAAAATCTCAATTTTATTATAACACAAATACCTAACTTGAATAATAGATAACTCATAATATAAAATAATCAATAATCAATAACATTTAGAATTTGGATCAAACTTAATAATTTTCCACTACAATTTTTACAATTAATATTGAATAAATAGAATATTTTCTATCATCCTAATATTTTAAAACTATATTCTTATAATAGATGTTTTTTTTATTTTTGTTAAGATGAACGTAACCTAGATACACGTTATAAAGTCAATTCTTGAAAACTATAAAAATTATCTTTTGAACAAAAATGATACATATTTGACTCGTCATAATCTGCAGAGGGGCGCGGAGGAAGCCAGCTACTTGAATATTCATTGCATTTTTTAAAAGGATAACATGAATTTGACCCCTATATATAACCTCATATTTTATCGATTTGAATCTCACTGCATATATTCTAGAAACGAAGAAGGACACATTAATCTTAAAGTGATTTACAGTAAAAAGGAAAAAAAGAAAAAAAAAAAGGCACCAGATGGGAATTGTACTCTTTTTAATGCAAAAATAAAGAAAAACAAATTGGATACTCTTTCTATTAGCCAAAAAAATAGAAAGGTAATCTTATAAAGAGTTCCACCACCTAATAGTACATTTGATTGGATAGAATAAATTAGAAAAAAAAATATGAATGAAATGGATTGACCATTCTATGTTTATATTTGATATGATAAAGAGTAGAATGGACCATTCCATTCTTTTTTTATATTTGGTACAACAAATAATATAGAAATAAAATGGAAAAAATATAGGTAAAAATAATAATACCTTTATTACAAAAATAATAAATATCTTATTAAATAATTATATATTATTAAAATATATGGTATAATTAATAATAAAAATATCACAATTTAGATTTTATTATCAAAATTATAATTAACAAAAAAAATTTATAAAGATATAAAATTCTAATTTACTAAGTTTTTATATTAAATATATTTTCTAAAGAATATAAAAATGTTACATTTTAAATCTTATTATTAAAAATATAATTATTAAAATATTTTAATGAAAAGATATTCAAAAATTAATATTTTTTATCATATATTAAATCATATATTAGTTAAAGGTAATATTAAAATATATAAAAATTGGGTAATATGTGTATAAAAAGATCAATTCATAATGATACAGTAACTCATTCTATGGAATGGAAATCCCATTATTTAATGAAATGACCATTTCTTATAACATGGATATTTTCATTTCATAGTACATATCAAACAAATTTTTTCATCATTTTTTTTTCATTCTTATTTCATTCTATCTAACCAAATGCATTCTAAAAAGTTAAATGTTGCTACTATTGAATTATATTTAATACATTGATATTTATATTTTTAGTTTTAATAATGATGAATTACTTAACCTCTTTTTAAAAAGTTAACCTCTCCGTGATATTAAAAAAATAAATAGATACTCTTTCTAAAGTAAGAATGGGCGGCTTCGGTCCATTGGAAAGTTAATGTATTTATTGATTGGTAAGCACGTAAGAGAATGCTCAAATTCTCTGGCTGTCATTTTCCAAAATATTTATCAATAAATAAATAAAATTAGTTGGCGGTGATAAATAAATTAAACAAATTGGATACAATGGAATGAAAATTGCTTGCCCGTCACAGGTTGCTATAGTTGATTTTAATTGACTTTCTCAGTTGTCTTGGAACTTTAGGCGAACAAGTGCCTGGTCAACCATCAAACACTGCAATCATCTTTCCATTGCTCCTGTTTATGAATATTGCAAATTAAAAAAAAAGTAAAAAAAAAAAAAGTCCATGAATTCAAATTCCGTGCTGAATCTACCATTCAAGTTCACCACACGCGTTTGCTGAATTTCAACCTTGCTGCATTTTACAGCTCCTAAATAGTTGGCCAAAGAAAAGAGAGATATTTTCAATTTTTCACGAGAAACTATAATTAAAATGCAGCCATTATTTAGTTCTTTAATTTTCATAAAATGATATAATTGTTTGTAATTACCATGAACAAAATTTTCAAACTTCTTCTTATCGAATCAACAAGGGAAATGCTTAATAATTTTTTCTTTTAAGAGCTTATTATGCACTTCCCTCCGATAAATAATGAAGTATTCATAAAATTACAAATCTCACAATTTGTAGAAAGAAAGTAATTAGTAAGCCAAAATTGATTTTAAAGAAATGAAAATAACATTACTTAATAAAATCAGTAAATCAAACAATACCAAATTAAGTTATTTTATAAATATAATTATCAATTTTAAGTAGATTATTTTGTAATTTGTCTAACATGCTCACCAATTATAATTTTTTATGTTCACTCCCTTTTTTTTATTTAGTTATACTATCTATTTCATATTATTATGGATATTGCTAGCACATCAACGATACAATGACAAATGAAGTTATTTTAAAATTTTTCTTTCTTCAACATCCTTAATTCTGTTAACCTTTCTATCATCATTCAAGAACGAGAGTCCTTACTACTTATATTTAATCCAGTTCTTCCTAAACTATTTCATTGCACTTATCATGTTATTTTCAGATAAGCTGTATTAAATAGCAACGAGCATGAATAATTAATCAGACTATTTTGGCGGTTTACATGCAATCTTGTTCCTTAATTAGAGTTAGGAGATTGGAGGGACCAGACAGGAAATCTGCGGTTCAAAATCAACTAGAGAAAACGACAAACAAATTGGCGGTTGATGGATCCCAGATGGATGAAAAATCATACAACCATTTCAAAGAAGAAACAAAAAATCATAAATAGGATTATCCTTGTTTGCCCGTGTCAAATCTACAGTACCCTCCACTCACAGCCGCACTGAGTTCACAAATGAGATTTTTTAAAAATCAATTTATATTTTACATATGAAAGAATAAAATTATATTTATATCAACCACACACACAAAATATTATCACATATTTTATGAATTTTTTAAGGTAATAAAATAACATGAACAATGTATAAATTATAAAATATAATGATAAAGATAATTAATTATTATAATAATTAATTATATATAATTTACTTTTATTTAAATAATAAATAAAATAATCACTTTTTGATGTTAATTAAAAAGGATAATAAAATACGCATGATTATATCAAAATTACAAATTTTCTAATATGTTTGATATTGTTTTTGTAAAATAATATATATATATATATATATATTATTTAGTTTATTTAAATTATTTTTCATGAAAATAAAGTTCAATTTTTATAATTAAAATAGGATTTATATTTATTTTGATATTCAAAAATTTAAAAAAAAATTCAAATGATTATACAATAAAATCTTAAAGTCATTTATAGATTTAAAATAAAAAAGGAATTAATATAAGTATAAAATTTAAAATTTATATTATTAGAGTAAGGATAATGAAGGTAAAAGAATAAAAAAATTGATGTTATTATAAATATAAAATTTTAATTTTCTATAATTATGATTAAAATATAATTTATTGAACTTATTTTATAATTGGGATTTTTAAAAGAACAATGAAATATTTTAAAAAAATAATAATTAATTACTTAATTTATAATCGCTAACTATAATTTATATTCATTGTACCAAATAAACACGTAATAGTATATAGTGTGTCATTGGTGTAAATAAAATTACAGGGCCATGCATAGATAAAATGGAAGTCCCAAAAATTTTACAATATATATATATATATCTTCGACATTTAGAGTCTTTGATGCAATGATGTATTATATAATCGAAGTTTAGTTATTTAATACTTTGATATTTTACTTAGTAATAAAATTATAACAGCCTCTCTGATGAAATTATAGAAGGTATCCTTTATGTTTATAAATTTACAAATATGTTATCTTGAAGTTCATCTTTTGCCCAAGTTTTTAGATATCGGTCATATTTAATTAAAGCATAAGTTATCTTGATTTTATAACGTGAAGTGAGAAAATTATATTTTTCATAAATGAAAAATCCCTTTATAATATTATCATATCATCCTTACAGCCTTAGAGATTTTATTTTTATTGCACCCAATACAAAATTTCATGTATGCTAAACCAATAATAATAAAAAAAAAGAATACGCCATCGAATAAAAAATTAATATGTAACAAAAAGTAATACATTTCTCTTACTACATCTAACGTAAATTTACAACCAAGGATTTCTCCATCCTCACATCGTCAAGCTATTCTTGGTAATTGATAATCATGTATTCATGTGCTCCTCTTATTACTTCCCGTAATAAAAGTGTTCACGAGAATTATATGGGGCACCAGACACATGCAAAATTCTATCAAATCTTAAGAAACATATTAAATTATTGCACTCAGGGATCTATTATTTTAAACAGCGATACTATACATATAAAAAATTTTAAAATTAATTTTAAAATAAATTAGAAATTATTATTAAATATAAAATAATTTGATAAATTTAGAAAATTTAAATTAATAAATATAAAAAATTTAAAATTTAATTTCAGATGGTTATATCATTTTCATATTTTTAAAATGCACAAATTTAGAGATAAGAACATTGCCAGAGTGACTTTTGGATCTGGAAGCCAGTTGGAAAACAATGACGCGTTTTTGGCTGAACTTGCTCTAGGCCGCTGTTAACTTATTCTCCGGTCTCAAAAAGGTTGGCGCCAAATAATAATATTTTGGATCCTCTTTGAACAACTCATACACCAGTCTATTTTGTCCATTTTCATAATTTCATTCTCATCCAAAACACAACTCACTGCACACGGCAGATTCCTTGGACCACCTGAGTGATACGACTCCAGGTGTAATCTCAAACAAATTGAAGCTAAAGTTTTGTCTTATGATGCCTTCTTTCAGCCACATGCACGTATTACAACCAGGACCACTTGGTTCAAAGAGGGTAATCCCCCATGTAGAAGCTAATAGACCCGTTGAGGGAGAGTTCTATAATGATTTTATGATACAAAACTCTAATTCGAAGAGAGTTTGGAGGAAAAGAGAAAGAAAAATGAGGAGAGAATTGAGGGTAAGGAAACGAAGGATGATGACTGATAAAAGAAAAAACTTCCCTTCCATTCATTTGAATATTTTCAAAATCCTCCAAAATTCTCTAGTTCTCTAAATTAGAATAACACAAAGTAATATTAAGTAGTGAGAGATTTTAAAAAACTTTAAACGATTCCAATCTTTTCTCCTTAATCAAATCTACCACAAACATGGAAAGAGAGTTATAACATAAACTCCCAATTTCCTCTCTTCCCTTTCATTGTTTCCCATTCAAACATAGCATAAGTTATGCAAGATTTATTTTGTCTCAGAATCTCCTACTCGACTCTATGCATGTCACAATTTAATTTAGACTGACTCCACCCATCCAATTCTGCCATTTATACACCAAATGACAGATAGCGCAAAATATTAAACACAACTAACATTTTCTTACTACTTTAATGTCAGTAGGAGTGATAAAAATGCAGGAAAACATGATTATAATAGGATGATGAATCCTCAGCTGAGAATTTCTTACTCAGTTTGTCTACAAAACTTCATAAACAAGTTCTCCTTAAACTTGAGAAGCTATAACATTAATTGTGGCAAGTTAACGTTGATCACCCAGGAAGAAGCGAAAGGGAATGTGAACATAGAAAATTACCATTACAATTATTTACAAGCAAGCACATGATCAGATCACCTACCATCTGCTGATGTGAAAGACTCGGCAAAACCATATGGGCGAGTGGGTATGCTGGTCTGAGTGTTGTCCAGGCTTGGAAGGAGTGAAGAGGAAGAAGACCCCATTTCGCTTCCAACTTCATAAGCCTGCCACTTCTTAAGTGCTTGTGGTAAAGACATTTCAAGATCAATGCCATATATATCATCAGGATTCTGATCAGAAGGTTTCCAAAGTTCTGCAAGGGATGAAAGCACGTTAACGACATGACCCATATCAGGTCTTTGATAGGGTTCTCTTGCACAGCAGTGGCCAGCTAACTCTGCCACTGTATGAACACTGGCTAGTGTTTCTTCATTGAGGTCGATTGTAGGGTCAACGGCCTTGCAGAATGATTCCTTACTTAAGTACACTCGACGAAACCAGGTTACAAGGTGCATGCTATCTTCGGGTTGGGTCTCGTCAAGAGCTTTCCTTCCTGTTATCAGTTCCATCAATATTACACCAAAACTGAACACATCGACTTTAGTGGTCACACGACCTGTAACTGCAAACAGAAATTCATAAACAAAACAGTGTAAGAGATGGTTTAGCCATAGATCAGTGAACATCCAAGACAAATAAAATGCAAGTTTGACAATTTACTAACATTAAAAAACAAAAAATTAGATTAAAAAAAAAACAGTCATTGAAAAAATTCACATCAACGAGGACGACCAAACCTAAGGGAAGTTTATCATTTTAGAGCTTAATTAAACAAATAATGCATCAAGAGTGGGATAAATACCCAAGGAAAATTTTATGAATTTTCCGCATTGTAACTTGGGTCCTCTTGGCTAATTGCTAGTGACATGATTTGTAAGAAAAGACTTCACACACATCAGAATCAAGAAATATGAATGAAGCAATCACATTCTTCACCGCCTGGTACTGGCAGAATTAAACCTCACCTCTATTCCTACAAGTGTATTGTCTTCATCCTAACATTGAGCTGGTTAGAATTAAACATATTTAAAAAATAATAACAACAATCTTCTTTCAATCAGAAATGCCTCTAGACGCTTTTAAAGCATGCTGGCTACAAGCTATTCATACATATGTTGATCAAACTAGGCTTAGAACATAGTTTTCCCTGGGATAAATACTAAGTTTAACCAAATATCTTGATTGAACTATCTCTATTAATGTCTTTTCTACTACTAGTACACAAATTATCTAGCTCATTGAGAATTTTGAGGGGGTTGAAACTTATAAGATACCTGCATATTCTGGTGCCAAATATCCAAAAGTCCCAGCTAATCTTGTTTCTATCGAGGCTTTTCCATCTGGAGCAAGACGCACAAGACCAAAATCAGCAACCTTCGCCCTCATATCATCACCAAGAAGAATGTTTGAAGGCTTTAAGTCCCTGTGTATAAAGCTTTGATGTGCCAAGCCGTGGAGGTACT
The DNA here is from genome assembly GCA_020226215.1 of Sindora glabra. NCBI lineage: Eukaryota > Viridiplantae > Streptophyta > Magnoliopsida > Fabales > Fabaceae > Sindora > Sindora glabra. Next base: position 55,156,008 of record CM035230.1, on the reverse strand, counting down.
CAACACCCCTTGCCACATCCAAGGCAATGGTCAACCTTCTATTCCACTCCAGTGGTTTCAGTCCTTCTTCTGGCCAGTTAAATAGATGCCGACTTAGTGTCCCTTGAGGCATGTATTCATACACAAGAAGCTTCTCGTTCCCATCCAAGCAGTAACCAAGAAGAGCAACTAGATGCCGATGTCGAACCTTTGTCAGGACAGCAATTTCAGACTTAAATTCTGTTGCACCCTTCCCACTTATTGCCCCAGACTCCATCCTCTTCACTGCAATTTGTGTGCCGTCATGAAGTTCACCCTTATATACTGTTCCGAAACCTCCTTGTCCCAATATATTTGTCTCACTGAAATTGTTGGTAACATTCCTCAGGACCTGTATAGAAATGACCATATTTCCTGCTTCAACCATTTGGATGTCTCCAGCCTCACTCCCGTGTACTGCTTGAGCTTCACTGACTGCACCAACACTAACACTTGAACCACCAACTGTTATCTTCACACTTTCATTATCCGATCCAGAATGATGAGGGTGAACAACTAGTGCATTGGGGCTCTGTACCCTGCTTAACCGCTTTTGCTTCATCCTAAAGAAGCAGAAAACAACAAAGCCAATCACAGAAACTGCAATCACACCCCCAATTACAGAGAACACAATTAATCCAACGGGAGCAGATTTCTTATGGTCTGCAGAACTCCCACCACCGCCTCCCCTTGCAGTTGGACTAGTTGAATTTGTAGATCCAGCAGGTGGAGGTGATAAACTGCTTCTATCCTTCCCTATATCCAAGTTGCCATTTGTGTTAACAGCTACATTCCTTCTAAAACTTGGGACTTTTCCATACAGATTATTGTTTTTGACATCCAGTTCAGTCAGCACAGGCAGAGTGGAAAGCTCATCAGGAATCTGACCAGTTAGCTTGTTATCAGCTAGCACAAGTCTTTGTAGTGATTTGAGCGAGGCAAACTCAGGGGATATAGTACCCACAAGATCCATCTTTTGAAAATTGACAATAGTAATGTTCCCATTAGCACATGTTATTCCAAGCCAATAAGCACATGGATCATTTCCCTTCCAACTATCTGCCAACTTCTGAGGATAACCCATATCTTTAACGATAGAAAGCAGAAGATTCAACCGGGGATTGCAATCCCCAGGACTTGGCAAGCAAAACCTATTGGTATCCTTACTCATGTCCACTACAATCCCTTCCTTAAACTCTGGCATTGGCCCTTGAAGCAGGTTATTAGTTAAGTTCACAACGTTTAGTGATTTAAGATTAATCAATGACACTGGAACAGGACCAGTGAACAAATTATCTCGTAAACTCAAAATCTGCAAGTCTTTCAAGCCCGAAAACTCTGGTAAAGGACCCGAAAACGCATTTGAATGCAACCAAACCTGTTGCAAGTAAGTCATATTCTGAATAACATCAATAGGTCCAGTAAGCTTACCATTACCTTGTTGCCCATTTAGCCACAAAGTTACTATTTGTGATCCAGAAAATCTCGCGGGCAACTCACCCTCAAGGTAATTGAAAGACAAATGCAAATGGGCCAGAGTAGGGAACACGTCGGCATTAAAGAAATCTGGGATTTTTCCTTTAATATTGGCAGAGACAGCGGAGAAGTTCTGAATTTCAGAAGCGTTTTGCAGAGTTTGGGGTATTTCCCAACGCGAAAACGGGTTGTAGTCAATCTCCACAGATTGAAGTGAAGACATACCCGAGAAAAAATCAGGGGGGATGGAGGTAAAGTTATTGTTACTAAGCATAAGCACTCGCAATGAACTCAATCCGCTTAAACTAGGAAGAGGACCCGAAATTTTGTTGTACTGAAGCTCCAAACGCTCTAATTCGGTGAGATTTTGCAGACTAGGTGAAAGCGTACCTTGGAGATTTTGGCGGCCGATTTGGATGGCTCTAATCCGTCCCTCATCTGTGCAAAGGACGTTTTTCCATTTGCAAGGGTCCTGGTCGGACCATCCCAGAGACTCGGGTGGGTTGAGGCTCTTCTTCAGAGCCAACATTGCAGGAACATCTTGGCCTGGGTTGGCTTGGGGAAGGACACGCAGGAAGAATGAGAAGAACGCATAAAGAAAAACAGCTAAAAGCTTGAATTCAAAATGAGGTTCCTTCTTCATGTTCACCACTCTGCAAAAGACAGAGAAACAGACAGGGAAGGAAGAAGAAGAGATGGAGGAGGAGATGATAATGGCGGTAATGGCGCTATAACAGGAGCATAGAGCAGAGTGGTGAAGTAAAAAGGGGCAGCAAGGCACATGGAGGTGGGGTCCACACATATGGATGCTACCATTGTTAAAAGGGTGGAGAGGACAGCGGGGATGATTCGGGTTAATGGGGTCCATCCATGCCTCCAACTTGGCGTTAGGGTTTCGTTAACCTGCCTAATTTTGGCGTCAATCATGATAATAATTAATAATAACGAAACTTTAACTTCCCAATTTTCATTATATATAGTTTTCAGTAAGAGCTAGTTTGCCATCAAAATTTTCAATAATTAATTTTACTCCATTCTAATAGAAATTATTTGAATTCATTTATATATAAATTTTATTATGTAAAAATTATATTAAAAATAATAATATTAATTCATTATAAATAAATTATTTTATTTAAAATGTATTAAAAATATATAAAATTTTATTAAAAATTAAATTTTTATAATATCATGATAAATATAATGTTGAAGATAGGATAAATTTTTTATATATGCTTTAAGTTAAATAAAATGAATTCTAATAAAATTTTTATAAAATTTAATATATTTAATAATGATACAAATATTATTAAAATAGAGATTACAAGTAAAACGAAAATTTTTACTTAAAATTAAATATTATTTAAAAAATTTATTTAAAAATAAAATAAAATCTTATTTTTAGTTACGCTAAACAAAAGGTAAGGGATTTGTTTATTTGAAATAATTCATAATAATATTACTTTTATAAAAGTCATAAAAAATTGTATATTTCTCACAGCTTTTCATTAAAATTTGTAACTTTTACATAAAATTAAAAGAATTTTCAAATTCCATTAATGTAATTTTAAAATTTAAAATTATAATTTTTTATGTATTTACTGCATATATAATTCTCAATTTCTCATAAACTTACGATTTTTTACATATAAATTGTAAAATTTTATGTAAAAATTATCAACTTTTATAATTTTTGTTTAAAATTTTCATTCAAAACTTGCAACCTTATAGCAAACTAATTGCGTGGACTTGGATTTAAAATAAGCTAATTTTGTTTGCCAATGGAATAGATTTGGTAATTTAGCTTGAGACAAACGCAACATTCCTGTAGATGCATAAGAGAAAGGACTTCAAATTGTTTCAATAGTTTGGATTCTTCGACTTTATTATAAATCCAAGATTCGAATGTTGATACATACTTTTTTGTCATAAGCAAATTTTTATCATCCAAAAGATCAAAAATGCCCTAAAATAGTTAGGAGGATTTAGTAAGCTTATCAAAGTTAACCATGGCAAAAAAAAAAAAAAAGATAGTAAGCATGGGGGAAAGGGTTCGAATTTCTTCCCTATCATTATTCTTTTTTCGTTTACTTTAGATATTTTTTAAATGAAAGTAAATCACTCCAAATTTATAAATTTCTAAATAATTTATATTGTTAAAGAATGTATGAGGAGAGGAATCAGTTGAATCGCACAGCAAGTCAACAAGAAAATGCTGTTTTAATATTACAATAAACTCGGATTTTTTCCTCCTTCTTATTGCATAATTAATATTACAATTTATAAAAATCACGGAGATTATTAATCACATTTTAATACTCTATTGATCACTCATATCGCATAATTCTCAAGATATATGCAGAAAGTAATCAAATTAAAAAATTTACTAAGTATTTCTAATATATTGATTCTTGAATGCATACAAATATATTTTATAATAAGAAATTTAAATAATTTACTATAAATCATAGATTTAATATATAGAAAAATCAATTGAAGGACTTCCAGTCAAGGGAGGTTGGTGTTGTGGAAATCAAACCTCGTTAATACTAATAAATTAAATAAAAAATTGTCAGATCACTAATTTATGTGTTAGGTAATTCGGTTGGATATTTATCAAAGAGACACTTCAATTATTGTATCTGTGGGTTGAAATTGCAAGATTGGAGTGTCGACTCTCACTATAAATAAGCGGTGTTATGACATCTTTAATCGTTCATGAACTATACAATGAAGCAATAAATGTAAATGAATGGCGCACTAAAAAAATGCAATAGGCAGGTACATACAAGTATAGGAAATAAGCAATTCAAGGCAATGTTTACTATAGTTGCAGTGACAACTTTCTAAAATACATAAAAAAATGCAAAATGATATACTTTGAACTGTCTAGACCCTTCCTCACACTCGATATAATGTTTTGAATCACTAAGAATTACAAAGAAATATAACCACAGGCAATATATTGATAGCGCAGAAAAGGCTACTAGAGTGTTAAATGATGCAGAGTGCTTGTATAAATTTGAGTAACTAAGCTGGCATAATAAACTCCTTATCCATTGGGGGTATTTATAAATCTTGACTCCACAATTGAGGTATAAAGTGGGGTAGGTAAAACTTATGTAAGCTTATAAAAAATACAGAAAAAATAGTCAAGCTCTTCGGTAACTATGAATAAATTATATTATTTTTTATTATTAAAAGTAATTAAATCATTAGATACACATGTGCAAAATCAAAAATTAAACTCTAAATGTAAAGGAAGGAAAGTACCTTCAAAATACATCAGATTATGTTAAGCTAAAAAAATCTATTTTTTTAAATTATAATTAAGCAATTATTTTTTTATATAATAAGTTAGTTAAATAAAGTAAAAAAAATTATATTATATTATTGAACATTAAATTAAGAATTGAGTTAGATTAAAAAAATCTTCAAATGCTTGAAGGATTACCAAATATCCTAATAAAAAGAAAAAAAAGACCCACAAGCTTACCCATATAAGCTCCTCCCCCAAAAAAAGATTTCAAATAAGAAGTTTGACTTGCCAATTATGCTAGGCTACCTACATTGCTAGCAAGCCTTTAACCTATTTTACATCCCTACTCCAAATGTTACGAGTTGCCAAAGTTAAGGACAATTATTACCATTTGATGTGATCAGGCATGTTGTTAAGCAATTGCATACATACTAATAATTGCCTTAGACCTATCTAACCCTACTTCTTAAAGCACGCCACAACCTTTGTGTTATTGAATAGGAAACTAACCACCTTACATATTCCTAAACATGCCATCATAAAAAATCCATCTATTATGTTGTTATACAATGTTCTTTCGATCATCAAGTAGTGTTTGATTTACAAAATATTTTTAACATTCTTAAAAATGTTTCAAAAGAATATTATATTTTCATATTTGATTCAAAGTTTGAAAAAAAAAACTTAAAAATATCATATTTCTGAAAGTATTTTTAACTCAACTTTCCTTCAAAATATTTTCATGGAAAAAAGTGAAAATCTCAAATTCCCATGGGATAGAAACACTGATGATAAAATAAAATGATAAAATTATTCTCAAAATATTTTCATAGGGAAAAGTGGGAATCTCAAATTCCCATGGGATGAGAACACTTATGCTAAAATAAAATAATAAAATTATTCTCAAAATATTTTCATAGGGAAAAGTGGGAATCTTAAATTCTCATGGGATGCGAATACTAATGTTAAAATAAAATGATAAAATTATCCTCACATTTAATTCTTTTTCTTATTTATCACTTTATTAAATAATTTTTAATTTAAACTATAAAATAATTATCACTTTATTTTTAAAATATTTTTCATTATTCAAAAATATAATAACATTAATTTTTTAACTATAATTTCTTTTCTATTATTGTTCCTAATGTTTGGAAAATTATTTTAATATAATTATGTAAACATATGAGATTTTTCATTAAAAAAATAATACAATAGGCTTGAAGTCTCTTTTAAGAAAGGTATATTTATATATCAAAATATAAAATAATAATACTTTATATTAAAAAAAATTATAATATAACATTTAATACTAGTATGAAATATAATTATAAAAATGATTTGATCATGAAAATTTATATTTTTATAAAAAGAGAAATGCCAAATATATTTAATAATATGATAATAATTTAAATAAATTACACTTACTTCATTTTGAGAATTGATCTAATAATAATAATACTAATAATTACAATAATAAAGTATAAATTATTAAAATATAGTAAAGTATAACATATAAAGATATAATACATTAAATATTATAATATAATAAAGTGTAAAATATTTATGTGTGTGTGTGTATATTTAATGAATTTTTAGATGTTAAATATTGAAATTTGATTTATTAGGTGTTAAAAAATTTTATTATTTATTTAATTTTAAATAAAAATATGATTTACTGTATTATATTTTATAATAAAAAATTTGATAAGGATATGTTTGAAATAATCTCAAGATTTCCAATAATATCAAATATAAACCAAACATAATAATATAACATATTTAAGAATCTAACAAAATATTTCAAAGAAAATTTATAATAAACTAAATATAGAAATATTAAATTTTCCATTAATTAAATTCCTAAAAATTATATTCCTAAAAGTGTATATTTTTTTAAAAATGTAAGATTTCATAAATCAAATGTCACCTCAACAAAAAAATAAATATATGGCGAGCCTTATCCTTTATTATTTATCAACGTCTCTTAATCCATCCCAAAATTAAACAAGATCCAAGATTATTAATCAATCAAATCATCATTGATCAAATTTCATAAAATAGGTTACATAGATCAATATTATGGGACCAAGCCCTTGCTTCTAAAAAATAGTAAACAAAAAATTGAAAAAATTATATTTTATTCACCTATAATTTTAATGATTTTTACTTAAACCATTAAAATTCGCTCATATGAGCTTTTTACCATTAATACTTTGCTTATTTAAATTTTTTGTCCAACTTTTAACTTAAAACTATATAACAAATATAAATTAAATGAAATTAGGTGACATTATATGTGAGTAATTTAATATTCAAAATTTTCAATATGAACCAAAAAAAAATATTAGCTTTATCTTTTTGTTTTGATAACATCTTTTGCCCATATACATTTCCCTTAAATGAAAAAAAAACAAATATTACAATGTACGGCACCATTTAAAAGTAGATCGATTAAAACTTTTGATATTTGTAAATAATGAAATTTGTGAATATTGCATTACATGACATAAGTAAAAAAATCTATTGCAATAGCACAGGTGAGGCAGAATCAAGCTTCTACACAGCAATTTACTGCAGTGGCATGCTCGAATTTTCTCTTAGTGGCTTTTTCGATTATTTGACTTAGCATTCTGCGAGTATAGCCGCAACCTATCAGCTCTTTAAACCAATTCAATCGCGCCGGGCAATCGCAGAAGGCGTTGTATATTGGTTGCAAAGTGCTCCAAGCGAAGAATCTCATTGATGGGGCAGAGAATGCTATTGAAATAGAAGAAGAAGGTGAAAGGCTGAGAGAGAAAAGTTTAGCGGCGCTAGGGTAAAGCAGGGATGTGCTTCTGCAATGCAAAGCAGAAAGTTCTTCGCAAATGAAATAATATGATTTACAAAACAACGTCGTTTCATCTATTTTTAGTCATTTTTTTTCCAATCAGATTTTCAATTTAACCCAGTTTATATCCAGACCATCCATTTTTAACTAACAATCAGAGCAGGAGGGTGAGACATTTGTATGAGGTGGAAATTAGTATTATAAATAAATTGAACCGGAAGAAATATTTATTTATTTAAATTCAAACTGAATAAAAATAAATAAATTTGAGCTCAAGTTCCAATTAAATTTATTAAACTTGTAAAATTCAAGTTCGAGGTTGACTATTATAAAGGTATAATCAAACTTAAATAAATTTCCATATATTTAATTATTATTTTTAAGTGTTTAAATTTAAATCTAATTTAATATTAACTTATACTTATAATGAATTAAATTAAAATCAAATTTAATTTTAAATTTGATCCAATAAATCTTTTTACGCTATCAATAAATAAGAGAAATATACAATAAAAAAAAGAGATATTAGCTTATTGTAATAATAGTCAACTGATTCAATTAACAATTATGTAATGTTTGATTATATTAGTTAATTTAATTAATTAATAATATTAATTATTTAAATTAAATATTTAATAAAATTAATTATTTATTATTGATTGTGCATATGTAAATAATATTTAAAAATATGAAAATATTTTATAATTTATTTGAATATATATATGTGTGTATATGTATATATGTATTATTTATGTGTATAAATTAATCTTATTAATTTTTACTTTTAATATGAAAAGAATTAAACTTCACTAATTAATTATATACCAATATCCTAAACATATTATAATAATTATTTTGCTAAAATATTACTTTTATTATATAAATTTAAATAATAAAAAAATAAATAATTATTTATAATTCATTAAATTTTACTTTATTCTAATAAATATAAAATTAGTACATATAAGATTAAAAATATATAATAATATAGTGGTTGTGTCATAGATATTACATGTTATAGATAGATATAAGGTTCAACTTCTTCTATATATTAGCACTTGTAATAAAATATAAAATTTGAAAGTAGTTTTGGCTTTTTATAGATATTTAATAAATTATCTATTTGAAATATTAGGCTTTTTTTTAATTAATTGATTCAAGGCTAATAAATTAATTGAACTGACTATTTATCAAATATAAAAAAATTAATTGATTTAATCAATCGGTTAAAATCACCCAATTAATTAAAAGCTAATGTAATTTTTTTGTCAAAATATAAATATTGATGTTTTTATAATTTTTTTAATAATTTGATAATAGATGAATGAACGATAGTAGAAAGTTAATTTATAATAGTTATTGATAAAATATAGATCAAAATTTTAATAACCAAAGGAATCATGAGATTGAACTCTACCTCCCGACTACCTCTATGTGGATCACCTTTTTTCCCTCTTTTCTTGAATAAAAAATAATTATTTATTATGCTATTTTCTATATTTATTTTATTTTTTTGGACAGGTCAAATAAACAATTTTTTTAATTTCAACACTAACTGAAATGTTAAAAGAAAAATTGGCAGGCTAAGCATGCTGAGGCTCTGCCTGACTTTAACCTAATTATATGTTTTATATTATTTGTGCATTTGTTAATTTAATCAAATTCATAATTTATTATTATGCTAATTCACACAATAAATTTTTAATTAAAAAAAGAAAAAGAATTTATGCAATTCAGGCCCAAAATAACTTTTCCATATTTTTCAGTTTTGCATGGAATAGGTTTGCGACAAGGGTGCGAAATGCTTAGTTAGATTCAAAGTATTAGGTATCTATCTTACGATTTGTGCCATAGAAGAAAAGTTTCATTGTAGGTATCCATCTTACGATTTGTGCCATAGAAGAAAAGTTTCATTGTGTTGTATGATATGATTGGCCAAAGCCTCAACGGCGAATTCATAATTGGTTTGCTGTCATTTCCCCCTCAATTTTATCTTTTCTCTGTGGAGAAAACGGATATGAATCTGTTCTCTTCATATTGGCAATGAGTTTACGACATTATTGCAATCAATTCCATGGGAATTTTGGTGATTGCCATCTTTTTATGGGAATCCATGGTGCAGTTGGCTGCCCTTAGCTTTTCCAAAAGTTTGCTAAAGCAAGACAGCTAATGCTTGCTTACTCAATTGTAGGGTTTTAACAAAAGGGATGATATTCTTAGGTCTCTTTACAATAATAATAATAAGTCGATACTATTTAATTCAAATGATATTTAATATTTTTTTTTATTTTGCCTTTTTTAATTTTTTTATTTTAATTATGAATTTTTATGTATGTAAATTTAGAAACCGTTTGATTCAAATTAAAAAAATGAAAGAAATTAATAAAAGAAGATAAAAAAAAGGAATAACTCATAATTATTTAATTTATTTGATTCAACAATGAAATTAATTTTTTTATGCTAAGGAGGAATCAATCTATTTTTTTATTATTAGTTGGGGGCCTATAGTTCTATATACTTGCTGAGCTCCTTAACTTGTGTTAAAGGAAAAAATTCATCCTTGAAAAACCTTAATACATTATTTTAATAAATTTTTATTTTTATTTTTTGTTATTATAATTATTGTAATAATTATTTATAATGATTACTATTTTTTATTATTAGAATTTTATTTGATTATGTATTAGTATTTTATTATTATTATTATTATTATTTCAATTTTAATTTTGGATTACATTATTATTTATTTTTATTTCTATATTTGATTATTATTTTTTTACTACTATTATTAATTATTATTTATTATTATTATTTGTTATTAATAATTTATTTTTATAATAATAAATTATTATTATTATTATTACTATTATTGGATTTGCTTAAGAGTGAGGCTAATCGGCATTACCTAATTTGAGGTAAGCTGATTAAGAAAAAATAAAAAAAGGCGATGAAATTTTATTTTAACTAAATATATGCAAAAAGATGATAGGCCTCCGTTCACTCTTCTCTCCCTTGTTTCCCCTAATTTTTTTTTAAAATTGAAATCAAACTTTATTTTAGGAGAAAAGTGAGTAACATCAATGAATATAACTTCCTCAATCTGAGGCGAATCTTGAGAAAACATACCAAATCTACTTTTAATAATTTTAGAAATTTAAAGTATTATCTCACGAGCATCTTCATTACAAGATTTGGTTAGTTATTCCTAGCCAAACAGGGCCTAGTATATTAGACTCTCCTACTATGCAAAAAAATAATAACAAAGGAAATGACTATAACAATTTTTTTTTGTTAATTTGTTGTGTATTATTTTATGTTTTGGGTGTAATTTGGGTTTATCTGTCATTGAAGGCTATGGAAATGTCCCACAACTGTGATATAGAATGGTTTATATTACAAGGGCTTTAACTAATTTGGACTTCTCCAGGCTGATATTTCTATGCTTTATTGGCATTTTTACATGTAATTTAACTACTTCATGATGAATTGCACTGCATTTCATTTCTTCTAATTCTTTGGATCCTTGGTTTAACTTGACTCTCGACTTGATAATTCACTCTATTTTCTTGAAATAAGATACAGGAAAAATCGTGTGCCACTCGGTAGAAAGGATATATTTTTTCTTACGATCACTATCTTTACTAAATAACTAAATAATAGTATTGGGAGTTTTTCTTGCAATCAATATCTTTTAGTAAAGGATAATGATTAGAATAATGTTATGGAGAGTTCTACCTCTTAATAAGTGGGTATTTCATTATTAGAATATTTTTTCAAATTTTAAAATAAATTGATTAAAATTAAATACACAAATATCAACATATTAAATGTAATTCAATAATAAAAATATTTAACCTCTTAAAAGAGCTAAAACTCTCCATAACAGATATCATTACTATTTAATAGTACATTGATAATTAATGTTACTTGAAAATTTTTATTTTCATTATATCTGTGATTCAAATCGTAGAAAGGAGTGTACAAATTATCATAAATTACATTTTTTTCTCTAAAAAAAATTTGACCGTTTTGTATTATAAAAACATAAGACAAAGGTTGAAGGGGATGGAAAAATGAAAGTTGCCTCACGGCATAAAATTAGCTCTATGAAGTTGACAATTGACTTGCCATGAAATTGACCTCAATATCGAACCAAACTTGACTCCCAGATTGGAATGATATTGTTTGGACCACCGTATTTCTGTTATGCCATGTGATAAAATAATATGAACAAAAATTTCACATTCAGGGGAAACAAGAATTCTATAGATTGCAAATTAATTGGCAGAAAATTATGTTTATATAGCTGTTTCTCATAAAACAGCACTAACATGAAAAAAACTATTAAAAAATCCATTATTTGCCATCTAAAATTAAAATCTGACAGTTTAATAATAAGCCAATTGCTGAGTTTAGTTAGAACTCAGAAACTAAGAACGAATTGGAAACATGAAGTGATGAAAACGCGTTTTGAAAGTAATTTGAATGGCAAAAGGCAAAGCCTATGAATGCTTATCTTGAGCATATGCCCCCATCTTACTCGTTGGCGGGCTCTCGCTGATCAGCACTAACTTCGGTTTGTTGGTAAACAAAGACTAAATTTGATGTATTGTGAGTATAAGGTATTTATATGATTAGTAGACATAAAAATAATACATTATTATAAAATTTAATAATAATTATGAATTATGAATTGAATTTAAATTTGATTCACTATTAATATAAATTAATTTTATATTATTATTACTCATATATTATCATATCATTTAAAAACTATTAATATCCTTTTATTACTAGAAAAAAATCTTTAATCATTATTACATTAATGACATATCATATTTATATTCATTAATAGTATAAAATATTTTATACCAGCAAGACATCAAATTTAAACTCTTGAAAATATTTAATAGTAGTAAAAAAATATAATAATTTTTTAATAATATAATAATACAAAAGTAAATGATAATGTAAAATCTTATTTGCACTAACAAAAAATTAAATTTAAATTTAAATCCGTAAATAAATGAAAAGTAAGGAGGCAGAATGAATAATACATCTCCTAATCTCTTAATTATATATTACCCATAACTTATCCCCTTAACACATTACTCATCTCCTGTTACCTGCTAAAGGCGTGCACAGCACTCGCCAGGGGAGGAACCAATGCTTCCTCTTGTGAGATGTTGCAAGCCACTCTCCCTAATATAGAAAGCTACAATTTTCTCATTAACCAATCTCGCTGATTTCAATCTGGTTTATTGCTTAATTTAATATCTCCCTAATTTCCTCTTGATTTGTTGTCTAATTTAATGCTTTTCGTAAATTTGCGGCTTCAGGCCATTTCTTGAAGCAATTTCTTGCCTTGATTCACTGCCTTTCATACACCTATTGCTTCAGTTGCAACAATCACCCAATGTAACACCAATACTTGATTGCCCTATTCTAACACCATCAATAATGGTGAGTGAGCAGGAGTTTCCGATAATGCATGTGAAAAGGTTATAAGATTTGTTCTTGAAGTACCACAAACTTGACTTCAAAGCATCGCCCTAACCTAATGTAGTCCCATACTCAACATGTTTGTAGCCATGTTTGCACCTATGTGCGGACAAATTTGGCAGAAAGCAACACTGTAACATAACATATTTTATAACAACATTATCAACATGATTGGCAGTTTGATACAGTTAAAATTCAAAATGGGTTCACTGATGCATGTGGGAAACACAACTCCTACTGAATTATATTTATTTAAAGCAACAGGAAAAGGATTAAAAGGAGTTAAGATAAGCTGAGGTTGTCAGGGGAACATGATATGGAGGTGAGAGCACGATGATATTACCTAACTATGGTCAAGTTATAAGTATCTTGCTACCACACCAAATGCAAAATCATCGACATTCACGAAATTAGATCCCAAAAAATCTAAAACAACTTCATCTTTCCTGCAAATGCCAATATAACCAATATATGGTGTCAACCATAAGACCACAGGAAGTGGAGTCCAAACTAAACAACATGGAAAATTTGCATTCTTTAGGTCAATTTTATCAAGTGGCCATAGCTTATGTTGCACTCATGGCACAGAACTCAAACACTGAATGTAATAACTTGCACTTAGCTCTATCATATAAGTCTTCAGCATAATATACGACTTTGCTAAACTTTCTGTAGAGATACATCACTAGCTTGAACTACACCTTTTAACATCCCAACCTTGTTCTGAATAGATTATACAGATAAAGTGAGATATTTATTTTCTTGTTAATTAAACAAATTTGTCAATTGATTCTAAAATTACACACACACATACACCTGATTCAAAGTAAGTTAATAAATTTTTGGAGTGGGAGAAGGGGTGGGGACGAAAGATAGTCTAAAACAATAAATTACAGAAAGGTTGTATGATTAACTGCAATCCCAAGTCTGTGTATATATTGTGTTATTTCAGCTGATTGATCATAATGGTACAGAAGATATAGTATGGTGAATATATCATGTATACCTTTATAAATGTCAAACACTGAATTACAATTAATGCAAGGATTCTTGAATTCAAGATTTCTTGAGGCTTTAAATGCCTAAAGCACGTAAATAAGACGCTTCATAAACAAAAGGCAGGTTACGACCAATAGGTTTCTTCCCCTTTATTACACATCATAATAATTCAAGGTAGCATACATGAGTTCATGAGAAAATCTCGTATAACAACCCGTTCTCTACATAGTCACACTAACCAAGAGTGAAGTAAACCATAATGAAGCAATCAGAAATGCTAACTAAAGCATCTTTATTAGACAGATATGCTTATAAACCTCTATCACCAGAAATAAACAGGAAAAGACATAGTGTATCAAATTGATTCCTGAACACTGATAGCTCCATAAGACATGATAACTATGATATTAAAAGTTTAAACAATTGGTTGGGTGGCCATTATTGTAATATATTATATTCATGTAACATTACAATATTATGACAATTCTATCAATTAATAATGGCTTAAAAAAATAATATTTCTCATTATTTAAGTTGAAAACAATTATATAAATTTTATAATTGTTCAAATAATATAAATATAATCATAAATTTTAAATTAATCACTTGAATGCTTTATAATTTAAATTTTAAAATTTTAAATTTATATTATAAATTTATATTAATTAAATTAAATTTAATTAAATCCGTGCATCGCACAGGTTAAAAGTTAGTATATACATATATATATGTAATATTATAAATTTCAGTAAAAAGATAGAATAAAAATAATGTAGCATTTTATTTATTTAATTCATTCTTGATTTATTATAAGTTAAAAATTAAAGTAATTAAAAGCATATTTTTTTAAAAAATTACATGAATTTTAAAATGTTATACTTTTCACATTACTAAACAATTCTTGATTAGCCTATGAACAAATGCCAATATATGATCATACTTAATGCTTTTTTTTCACTAAATTAATTAAAAGAGAAATACTTCATTTTATTACCTGTCATTATATATATATATACACACACACACACACACATTTATATATTTATTTGTGTATTTCTTTTTTAATTGGTTTAACACACGTAACAAAAATGTGCCAAGTGCAATTGAAAACATCTCATGAAATCTAGTATTGATTTGTTCAAGTAAAATTTCAATATAGTCCATACGTAAATAAATATTTTTACACATCATTAAAAAAATGATAAAAATAAAGAGAAAGTTTGTAATTTTTTTTGGCAAATCAATGGGACCCCCAAACTAGCAATTCACTAATATTTTTTTTGTTGTTATTCTAACACCAATCATTGAAGTATTGATTAATTAAAATAGATAATATAAACAAAATGCAATTATCAACAAAAAAAGGCAAGACTTCCAAGCAAAAATAATGGGGCAACCTTGCACCACTTAATCAATGGTTGTGGTTTTGTCATACAATAAATTAACCTATACCATGTAAGGGCTATTGACTAATTTGTGCAATTATATATTGGCCCTTTTACTTTTTTGAAAATAACACACATAAGAACATAAGCATGGGCCAGATCTTAGCCTAAACTGGCCCAACCCAAAATGAGTAAACATTATACTTTAATAATAGAGTGAAGTTGATGTGGGAGAATGAAATTGAAGCATCGAAGCCGATCTTCATTGCTGAAGAAAGAAAAGACAATGAGAGGCTTGATTAGTACTTTGCAAGTATAGGTTTTATACATTAATGGTTTATATTTTGCTTGCATTTTTTTCTATAAAAATAGGATTAAACTCGTTGATAGATGTTAAGGTTTTGAATTTTCTTTTACCTTGTAACTTGCAAGGGTAATACTTAATGTTCTTAAGCTTTTGTCATGCTTTAATAATAAAATGCTAAGAAAGTAGTCATTCATGGAATCATGAGGCTATTGTATATCCATTAGAGTTATTACTGTGCATTAACCTTAGGCCTTACAATGGTAATTTAAAGAATATTGGAGTAAGAGCTAGTCTTACAAAATTTCAGTATATGTGAAGTTTAGAAGTCACTACTTCCCTAGCAAAAAGACTTCCTAAAATTACTGAATGTAGCATAGGGGCACATTTAACTTTTTTCATAGATTTCAATTCAATTTTAGAATTATTATATAGTAAAAAGCTTAATTTGGGTGCTAAAAGGTGGTGTCAAAGGAGAAAGATAAGCGGCCAAAGTTATTAATAAGGGTGCTTCAACGTAGAACCCGCATGAAGTAATTGCCAACAATTACAATAACATTTTGCAACAATTAGAAGAGATGAAAAAGGAGGCATCACTTTCATTTTTTATGGAGCAACTAGAGAAATTACTTTGTTAATATGCTTTGTTGTTTACATTTTTTTTCAAATGACCATAGCAGTTTTGTTGATTGGATGATTTGAGGCATTAAAGGGAAAGTTAAGTATGACATTCCTCACTTGACTTGTGTTAGCTTATTAAGCATGGATATGAAAGAGGGGAACTTGATTTTGTATCACTAGGCATATTAGACCGACATGATTAGTTGTGTTGGAAACATACTAAGTGAACATAATGTAATGTGAGCCTTATGAGTGTGGGAAGGACTTCTCATTTAAAGAAGGCTATTATGGCTATTAGCTTGGATGAAAAATTAACTAAAGTGTCCCTTAGCAAGATAGGAGAGTACCTACTATAAAAAAGTTTGTCTTCCTTAAATTGTAGTTGATACATATGGTTATTTTGAAAATACTTTGAAATTCATGCTATAATCTATATCTAAAGGAGATCAGTATGGATTCAATAGATAAGTTTGAGAATAAAATTGGCAATAGTAGCAAATACAGATAGTTGCTTGTGCATTTTTAAAAATCATTGCTAAAAATGTTGCCACAACTTTGTGTTTATTTCACCACTTAACCTTGTATTTTTTTAATCATTTCACCAATTTTCTATTATAATGTTGTAAGCACACTAGCTTTCAGATGTAGAATCCAAATTTAGAAACGATAATATAAATATTAGTTCTAATTTATCATATAAATGTATTCTTAAAAAATTCTGAATACTTTTCTATATAAATTCAAAATGAATGAAGGGACAAAAGTTTTTGTTAATGTCCAGCAACATTTATAAAAGATCAATTCCTATAATTACATAATAAACTTGTCATTTAAATTCAAATGACATTGTTCTTTGCCTTTTAAAGAAGAATGGAATTAGGAAAAACAAATTTGGGAGATGGCTTTTAGGGACAATTACCTTCACACATCATACTTATATGTGTGTGTGTGTGTGTATATATATATTTAAAAGAATAGGTATTGACATATTTTTTAACTCTTGTTTGACTAAAAATTTTAATTTTTTGTCATAAAAAAGTTTAACTTTTTCATAAAAAAAAAGCTTTTCATAACGTAACACATTTTTAATAAAAATGTGACTTTTACAAACTTACTATGTGTAAAGTTTGTATAGAATTATAATTTTTGTGAAATAATTACAAGATTTGTACACATAATTCATAAAAATAAAATATTAAAAGTAAGAAATAGTGTGTGATGATATTATCTTTGGCAATTCTATAAGGCTTAAAATCCATGGTCTCTTTATCAGTTTTTTATGCATGAAAACAATTTTTTTTATTTAAAATAATTTCAATCTAAACATTTCAAACTAAGAACATAATTAGTCGACATATTGAACATGTCAATATTTTTATGATAACCAAGTCATATAGTCCCTGAGTTTCATCTCACCCTGGTAACCAATGCAAATAACCTTAAAAAATATTCAAACTCTTGTAATATCCCAAACACTTGCAACATTCAAAAATATTCAGCTTTGGGACTAGTATATATATATATATATATATATATATAACGAATCACTCATCAGCATTTCTATGGTACAATGGCTTTAATTCTGTGAAATTTTCTTTTTTTTTTTCAATATCCTAAATTCAAACTCAAATGTTACATGTGTAGTTTGTCACTAAAAAAAATCACTAACCAAGTGAAGGAAGTGCTCAAGAAACTGAGAATAAGTGGCGGACAGTAGACCGTGTAGAGCGATATGAAAACTTCGTATAGATCATCGAGGAATTGACAAAAACCATGAACAAACAGAGCCATCTGCTGCTGCGAAACGAGCAAAATCATATATATGGTTGCATAGGTAATGTCGATCGGTTTTTTTATCAAGGCTTCAAAGGAATGAAGAGGAAGAAGAGTCCATGTGGCTTACACCTTCACAAGCCCGGCACTCTTCAAGTTCTGAATTCTGTGAAGGCATTCCAAGATCAATATCATGTTCATCTTCAGCAGAATTCTGATCAGATGGTTTCCAGAGATCTACAAGAGAGGAAAGCACATGAACAGCATAACCCATATCTGGCCTTCGATATGGCTCATTTGCACAACAATGGTCAGCTAACTCTGCTACTGTGTGAATACTAGCAAGTGTTTCTTCGTTGAGGTTGATTGTGGGATCTATGGCCTCGCGGATTGAGTCCCTCTGTAAGTACATTCTGCAGAACCATGTTGCAAGGTGCATGCTGTCTTCAGTTTGAGTCTCATCAACTGCTTTCCTTCCTGTTATAAGCTCCATCAATATTACCCCAAAACTGAATACATCTACTTTAGCAGTCACGCGACCTGTGACTGCAGCCAGATATCCATCAAAAAGACAATGTTAGAAACACACAACGAAAAAAAAAAAAAAGGTATGACACATACGTAACCATTTTACGAACTTTTCATGAAAATAATAGGCGCTTGATGCTTGAGGCTAAGGCTACCATTTTTACCAACTACTAATTCACAAATTATCTCGCTCACATGGATCTTGGGAGAGGAGGGGGAAGTTAAACATACAAAATGCATATTCTGGTGCCAAATATCCAAAAGTTCCGGCTAATCTTGTTACAATCGAGGCTTTTCCATCAGGAACAAGACGCACAAGACCAAAATCAGCAACCTTGGCCTTCATATCATTTCCAAGAAGAATGTTTGAAGGTTTCAAGTCCCTATGTATAAAGCATTGATGTGCCAAGCAATGAAGGTACTCAACACCTCTTGCAACATCTAGGGCAATGGTCAACCTTCTATTCCACTCCAGAGGTTTCAGTCCCTCCTCTGCCCAGTTATAGAGATGCCTGCTTAATGTACCCTGGAGCATGTACTCATACACAAGAAGCTTCTCATTTCGATCGAAGCAGTAACCAAGAAGAGCAACAAGATGCCGATGGCGAACCTTTGTCAGGACAGCAATTTCACTCTTAAATTCTGTTACACCCTTCCCAGTTGTTACTCCAGATTCCATCCTCTTCACTGCAATTTGGGTGCCATCATGCAGTTCACCTTTATACACTGTTCCAAAACCTCCTTGTCCCAATATATTTTTCTCACTGAAATTGTTGGTAACATTCCTCAGGACCTTTATAGGAAAGGCCATATTTCCAGTTTCAACCATTTGGATGCCTCCAGCCTCACTGCCGTGTACCGTTGGAGCTTCACTAACTGCACCAACTCTAACACTTGAACCAGCCACTGTTATCTTCACGCTTTCATCATCTGATCCAGAATGATAAGGGTGAAAAACTTGTGCATTTGGGCTCTGTACCCTGCTTAACCGCTTTTGCTTCATCCTAAAGAAGCAGAAAACAACAAAGCCAATCACAGAAACTGCAATCACACCCCCAATTACAGAGAACACAATTACTCCAACGGAAGCAGATTTCTTATTGTCTGCAGAACTCCCCCCACTGCCTCCCCTTGCAGTCGGACTAGTTGAATTAGTAGATCCAGCAGGTGGAGGTGATAAACTGTTTCTATCCTTCCCTATTTCCAAGTTACCATTTGTGTTAACAGCTACATTCCTTCTAAAACTTGGGACTTTTCCATACAGATTATTGTTTTTGACATCCAGTTCAGTCAGCACAGGCAGAGTGGAAAGCTCCTCAGGAATCTGACCAGTTAGATTGTTATCAGCTAGCACAAGTCTTTGTAGTGATTTGAACGAGGCAAACTCAGGGGATATAGTACCCACAAGATCCATCATTTGAAAATTGACAATAGTAATGTTCCCATTAGCACATGTTATTCCAAGCCAATAAGCACATGGATCATTTCCCTTCCAACTATCTGCCAACCTCTGAGGATAACCCATATCTTTAACGATAGAAAGCAGAAGATTCAACCGGGGATCGCAATCCCCAGGACTTGGCAAGCAAAACCTATTGGTATCCTTACTCATGTCCACTACAATCCCTTCCTTAAACTCTGGCATTGGCCCTTGAAGCAGGTTATTAGTTAAGTTCACAACGTTTAGTGATTTAAGATTAGTCAATGACACTGGAACAGGACCAGTGAACAAATTATCTCGTAAACTCAAAATCTGCAAGTCTTTCAAGCCCGAAAACTCTGGTAAAGGACCCGAAAACGCATTTGAAAACAACCAAACCTCTTGCAAGTAAGTCATATTCTGAATAACATCTATAGGTCCGGTAAGCTTACCAACACTTTGTTGCCCATTTAGCCACAAAGTTACTATTTGTGATCCAGAAAATCTCGCGGGCAACTCACCCTCAAGGTAATTGAAAGACAAATGCAAACGGGCCAGAGTAGGGAACACGTCGGCATTAAAGAAATCTGGGATTTTTCCTTTAATATTGGCAGAGACAGCGGAGAAGTTCTGAATTTCAGAAGCGTTTTGCAGAGTTTGGGGTATTTCCCAACGCGAAAACGGGTTGTAGTCAATCTCCACAGATTGAAGTGAAGACATACCCGAGAAAAAATCAGGGGGGATGGAGGTAAAGTTATTGTTACTAAGCATAAGCACTCGCAATGAACTCAATCCGCTTAAACTAGGAAGAGGACCCGAAATTTTGTTGTCCTGAAGCTCCAAACGCTCTAATTCGGTGAGATTTTGCAGACTAGGTGAAAGCGTACCTTGGAGATTTTGGCGGCCGATTTGGATGGCTCTAATCCGTCCCTCATCTGTGCAAAGGACGTTTTTCCATTTGCAAGGGTCCGGGTCGGACCATCCCAGAGACTCGGGTGGGTTGAGGCTCTTCTTCAGAGCCAACATTGCAGGAACATCTTGGCCTGGGTTGGCTTGGGGAAGGACACGCAGGAAGAATGAGAAGAACGCATAAAGAAAAACAGCTAAAAGCTTGAGTTCAAGATGAGGTTTACTCTTCATGTTCGTGGCTCTGCAAAAGACAGAGAGAGATATAGACAAAGGAGCAGTAAGGCAAAATGCAGAGAATAATGGTGCTTTCACTAGCTTGATTCACTTCGTATTCCTTCCCTGCAGTGTTTGCATGACAAGAGGGGGGAAAAAATGGAGGGGAGAAAGAAAATTTTAAAATTTAGGATGTGTTTTAATATGTTTTTGTTTTTGTATTTTAAAAAATTATTCTTAAAAATTATTTTTTAATTCTCAAAAAATTATTCTTAAATTTAAGAAAATTTAAAATTAAAAGGTGATTAATATTAAAAATAAAAAAATATTTTGTTTAATTACAAAATTAACATTCAAAATAAGAAAATAACTAAAAGTTATTTCTATTTTTTTATTTTTAAGTTACATATTTAGAGAATAATTTTTAAAAATATATTATGAAAATATTTTTTTAAATAAGTTCTTTTATTTTTAAAAATAAAAAAATAAAAAACTATTTTTAAAAATAGAAAACAAATGAACTCTTAATTTTTTTTCTTTTATTTAGTTAAGAAGAATAGAAAAAAGAAAGAACAATTAAAGATAAAAGACAAAATATATAATTATAATTTTTTAACATTTTAAATTTTATTCTTTCTTTTTTTTATTCAAATTTTAAAAACTTTTTATTCCTTTTCTCATATTTTTCTCTCCTAGCAAACAAAGAGTTATGGACAGTGGAATGCATAGTATTAAAGTTTTACTATTTGTTAGAGGAAGAGTATCATATGTTTTTAAAAGGAAAATATTTATTACATTTTTCGAATGTTAATAAGTTAGCCCATCATTTGCCTATATAGTCAAATTTAAATGCACAAAATATAAATGAGTTCGAATTCTTGATCAAATTTGAATAAATGCAACTTTTGATTAAATTACAAGTCTTTGAAATATTTGAATTTAAACTGAGTTGTAATAATTATGTACTTAAAAAGAGTTTCTACATTTTTACTAAAATAGTTTGTTATTTTAAAAAAATAAGCATATAAAAATATATCACAAATAAATTTGATATTAGACCATTTTAACTTATTTTATTTATCAATATATTTTTTTATAATTATTAACATATTCATCATGTGATACCAATAACTATATTTAATTAAAAATAATAAATATTTAAAATTAATTAGTTAAATTAAAGTATCATACTTCCTTACACAATCTCTATAATTATTAATGTGATTAAACTTTTATGTATTATAATATTTTTTCACAATATTAGAATGAAAACATACTTTTATTATTAGATTTATTCAGATATGCAAAATGATTGAATTGAGTAATATAAAGTTTAAGTGTGACTCGTATATTAACTAAACTAGGTTGTTCAGGATTAGCTCATTAAGAATTGAATTTGAATTATTTGCAAGAAGAGAAAAAAATAAAACTTGATATCAATCTTACAATATATTTTAAAAAAATAAATTACTACATAAACATTGATAAATTCGTAATTAATCATAACATATTTAACTTGACATATAACATCCAAAAATTAATATCAATAAAAATCAATAAAAATATTGATTTTAATTTTTAAAATTTTATCAAAAATAAATTTCCATAAGTAAGCTAATTAAATTAAAATTTTAGTTTATTTAAAATATTTTTTTAATAAAATATATTGTATTATATATATAAATTGCTAAATAATATTAATGTTTAAGCACTATATATATATATATGAGAGAGAGAGAGAAAGAGAGATGTAATGCAATAAAAAAAGGAAAGAGAAACATTACATGAATTATAAAATCTTAACAAAATTTCAATTTATATATATAAATATATATATAATTTGAAATATACAACCCGACCCATGAAAATTGATCAATAAGGTATCAACAAATTTTGAATAAATAAATTTGATTAATTTTCAAATATTTTTATTAGAAATTAGTATATGTAATTAATTAATTCAATTAATATGTTCTATATTAAAGTTTTAAATTACTTGAAAATACTTTATAATAAAAATAAAATATATCATGTTATATTTATAATAATTAATGATATTAATATTTAAGTTGTAAATGATATAAATAGATATGAATAAAAAAATAAAAACATGCAATGCAACAACTAGAATGGAGAAAAATAGTATTCAAGTTATTAAATTAAAGGAGTTAAAAACAGAATATACAATATATTAATTCGATTACTTAAAATATTTATCATATTTAAAATATTTTTATAATAAAAAATATTTTCTATTATACCTATAGTGAATTGTAAATGACAGGGTGGATATAAAATAAAGAAACACATGTATTTAATTTAAAATATGTTACTTTAAAAATGGTATCGATAACATAAATAAATTTGATTGAAATTTTCGTATAGTTTTCTTAAACAATAAAATATGCTTTTAATTAATTTAATTAATATTTTCTACATTAAATTTTAATTTATTTAAACAATTTTAGTTAAGAAAAAAAATATATTATATCATATCTATTCTACTTATGAGTGTCCAAATTGCGAGTAACAGGAATGAACTTGAAGAACAATAAAAACATACATCGGAATAAACAAAAGAAGAAGAACAATACATGTGATTTGTAAAGAAATAAGAGTTAAAAATAAAATATATAGTTAAGGAAATTCGTTTAAATTAAATCTTTAATTCATTTAAAATTTTTTTATAGTAAAAATAAAATATACTATATTATATTTATACAATTCAAAAATATCAGTATCTATGTTATAAATAATACAATATTTAATTCATTCATTCAGCATTAAATTATTTAAAATATTTTTCTAATAAAATCAAGTCTAACATTTACAAATCAAATATATTGTTAAGTGATTTAACTAAATTAAATATTAGCTTATTTAAAATATTTTTATAATAAAAATAAAATATATTATATTTTTATATGTTTCATAATAATATTAGTATTTAAATTGTAAATAGGAGGAGTGTACATGAAAAAAGAAAAACATCCAATGGAATAAATAAAGAGAATTAAAACATATGCAGGAGTTATAAATAATAGAAATTAAAAAAAAATATGAAATTAAATAATTTAATAAAATTAAAATTTGAATTATTTAATATATTTTAATAATAAAAATAAAATAAATTATGTTATTTTTATAATACTGTGTGATGTCATTATATGTGCTATAAATAAAAAGAGGGGGAAAAAAGAAGAAAAATAATATGTAAATTTTGAAGTAATAAAAGTTAAAAAATAAAATATATATTTAATTAATTTAATTATATTAAATATTAATTCATTTAAAATATTTTTATATTAATAAAAAATTATATTATGTTATATTGATATTTCTTAACGATGTTATCACATGAACTAGAGGAAGCTTCCAGGGATGGACGGGGAAAATGAAATAAAGCATATTAAAAAAATAATGAGGGAGTTTTAAAATTAATATAAAATTTAAAAAATAAATAAAAATAATGATGTAATTATATATATATATATATATATATATATTACGTTCTATTTTACGCAAATAATTAATAAGTTAGCTGATAATTAATAAGTTGCTAATAACTAATAGTTTATAACTAATAATTGATAGTTAATAAGTTAACTAAAGTATTTCACAAAATCAATTATTGAATCAGTTGAAATTATAAAATGATATATTAATAGAAATAAATATAAAACTAAAATAATTCATATTTGTTTAAGAATTAAATTATATTAATACAATTAAGAAGTTTAGAATAAAAATATAATATCTAATATTTAATTAATTATGTTTTATAAACTTAGATACTTATTTACTTACATAAATTTAATTTTATTATTTATTATAAAATTATAATTACTTAAAATATAATTAATTATATTTTATGATCTTATTTATTTACATATACATTTATATATTTATAATTTAAAATTAAAAAATAATTATGTTAAAATTAAATTAATTATATTTTAAAAAAATATCTAGATTTATATTATAAAGAGGGTGGGTTGTTAATTAATAAAAAGAATAATAATAAATTTAGAAAGAATTTAAAGAAATAATAGCTTATAAGTTATGTGTTATTCTAGGTAATTTATTAAATTAAAGTTATTTTTTTAATAAGTTAATATAAGAAATACCTCTATAAGTTAGCTTATAATTTATTGATCAGATCAGTAAGTTATAAGTTAACTTATTTATTATACAAAACAGAACCTTAATATATATATATATAAACTCACTTGCATCAAGTGTTATAGAATCTCAAAACCATAGGTGCAAAGGAAAAAAAATTCCCAAAAAAAAATTTATTTTACAAGAGTCAATTGTACACTATTAATATAGCAATGTATTGATATATCACTAAATGTGATTATACATTAAATTAATAATCATAGTGCACATTATATTAAAATATTAATAATTAGATTTGATGATATACTAACTTATCACCAAGAGTTTATTTAGTATAATGATGAAAATAATTAATTATAATAATTAATTTTAGAATAATTGATTATACACAATTTTGTATATGTTTGGTAATATTAATTAATAATTAATTATGGATAATTTGTTCTTGTTTGGATTATGTACAAAATAATAATTTTTTATAGTAATTTACTGAAAAAGACAATAAAACACATAAGATTATATTAAAATTACTAATTTTATAATCTTTTTTATATTATTATTTTTAAAAGAAAATTATGTAATATTAATTAATACATATTCTTAGTTCAAATAAATAATATATGTTATTTAATTTATGTATATTCTTATTCAATATATATTCTCATTTATTTAAATTATTTTTTATAAATAAGAAAGTTTAATATTTTATAATTAAAATAGAATTTATACTGATATTTGCTAATTCTAAAAAATTGTAAATCATTAAATTATAAAATATCAAGAATTATTTATAAATTTTAAATAAAAAAGGTAATATGAATATAAAATTTAAAATTTATATTGTTAAAAGAAAGATAATTTAAATTTTCTCTCTCTATAATCATAATTAAAAAATAAGTTACTTCATGTAACTTATTTTTTAATAAAGTAGCTTATTTTCTAGTCGATATTATTATTTATAATTGATTATTAAAAATTTTTAAAAATACAATTAAACATCTTTAAAAATATAATAATCAATTATTTAACTTATAATTACTAATTATAATTTCTAATCACTATATTATACAAGTTCCTTCTCAATGCAACACCATGGATTTTTCCTCCTTTTATAGTGAATGAGTGATGAATGATAAACGAAGTAGAATTCAATGGTCCTGATGGGAGAATGAGAAAATTCTCCCTGACAACCTGTTTTTCCTTGATAAATTCTTACCACAAAAGTTTTACTTCCCCTGTAAGGGGTTCGATTTGCAAATTTATTTTTTACAATTTTTCAATATTTTAAAAGGGCAATACATTATTACTTCTGGTTCAATATTAAACAAATTTATCTGAAAGTAAGAATACTCGTAAAAATATAATTTGCCCATTATTTCGCAAGTTAATAATATAATAGGTAGAGAAATTTTTACTTATTCAGTGGACATGTAGATTACATTCCTTGACTTAAATAAAATATTGTCAATAATTTAATGAGTATTAATTCAAAAATTGGTTATTTTATTAATTAACAAAGCATTAATGTTTTATTGCATAACTTGTGTATCCATTGATCAAAACTAAAATTCCTGCAAATGTGTGAGTATCCAATTTTTTGATGACATGAAGGTCTGTTAGCTAGGATGGTAAAAAAAAGGGAAAAAATTGGCATTTTATGTTAAAAAAGAGATCAAGAATATAAAAAGTAAATTACAGTATCACGTTCTCTGTATTATAAAACATATGAAATTATACAAATCAATAAATAAAAAATAATTATAATGAGAAATCATATCTAAATATTAATATGATGTTTTTTATAATAAATTTAATACAATATGTGATCATAAAATATTTCTATATTTCAAATCTACTTATTTTTTAGTTCAAGTCTATTTCCTTTCCTTGAATATGTAAAAATAAAGAAACAATCGTAAAAAGTTAGGAGTGAGTTGTCCAACCCTCATTCCCTATATAATTCACAAGTTTTATATTTCAATAAGATAACTACAATTATATATAAGATGACATTTGAAACCTCTTTCTAATGAGTCAAATTGGATTAACCTGCCCAAAAAACATAATCCTTAAAAATAAATTAAGCTCACAAAACAAAATATTCATAATAGCTTCTGTATCCAAATCGAATCCAACCATAAAATAATCACAAATTTGAACATAAATAAAATGTTCTGCATGGTTATACATTTGTTAATCTATATTCATAAATTATCATTAATTATATTGACTCACAAAATAATGTTATAATGTTAGTCATGTAAAAAGTTATTTTATCTGCCCTTCTATTAATGTATTTTCACCATAATTATCTTAACTTATAATCATTTACTATAATGTTGAATATTTTCTTTAGTTACCATTTACCATTATTTATCACTATTAGTTATTATCTATTATTCTTAATTAATTAGTTGAGATGTGATAATTTTCTTATGAAAATACTTTAAAATTTTTAAAAATATTTTAAAAATATATAAATTAATTAAAATATAATATTTTATTAATTTTTTAAATTAAGATAGATATGATTATTTAAAAATCATATTTCTTAGGATAATATTAAAATTTTCAATGAAGTCCCCAAAGAGAATTAAAGCAACGTTAAGGCCGTAAACATTAACCCAAACGTTGGGCTATAGCAAGGGAAAAGTTATCAAGTGGTCACATTCGTCTCTTTTCCTTTTCCCCTTCCGATTTTATCGGCGGGACGTCTCTTTTCCCCTTAAGCCACATGCAGAGGAGACATTTTGTCAACTTCGTTGGTCAAAGCCGTTGGCGACCGATATTGACATATGACTGCGAGACTTGCCGGTTACGAATTTGGAAAATGTAATTAGCCAACGTGTGTTACAAGTTCAAGGAGCTCTATGTCGTTCTCTGAGTTGTTTAGAGCTTATAATGTTCAAGGTACATGTTTCAAGAATATATGATATGTATTTTTTTTTTTTTTTGCAGTAACTAAAATAACTAAATCATAAGTGTCACATGTATAAAAAAAACAGGGATTGAATCCATATACAATGAAAGCCAAGACCTTCAAAATATATCAAATGCGATAATTTACTGTAAATTTTCAAGAGTTTAGCTTTGATGCGAATTCTGAAGAAGTAAGGTGATCTTATTAAAAATATTATAATTTTTCCTATAAGATTTATAGTTTTTACATAAAAATTACAACTTTTCCCGGACGTTGTAGGTGCTTAAGTACTTACGAGGTTTTGATAAAAAGTTACAACTCTGATGATAAAACATCGATACAAAAATATTTAAAATTTGAGTTAAAAAGTTACAAAATTTTATAAAAGAATTTATAATTTTAATGATAAAATTGTAAGCATCTGTATTGGTATTAATTTTTTAAGGTAGTAAATATTAATAATACATATTATATTTGGAGTATACAAAAATTTTGCTTAACTTACAATCGACACATCATAATTTGAATCCACAAGTTGATACATGTATTTGATAAAAGAAAATAAAAATAAAAATATCATATATTAAAAAAATGCTTGTTTTATTATTATCAAGGATTGTTATGACTTTTTTTAGGTTGTGATCAATGTAATTTTTCCTATAAGATTTATAATTTTTACAAAAAAATTACAACTTTTCCCAAACATTGCAGGTGCTTAAGGTACTTATGAGGTTTTTCATAAAAAGTATTTAAAATTTTAGTTAAAAAGTTACAAAATTTTATAAAAGAATTTATAATTTTAATGATAAAATTGTAAGCATCTGTATTGGTATTAATTTTTTAAGGTAGTAAATACTAATAATACATATTATATTTGGAGTATACAAAAATTTTGCTTAACTTACACTCAACACATCATAATTTGAATCCACAAATGGATACATGTATTTGATACAAAAAATAAAAATATCATATATTAAAAAAATGCTCTTTTTATTATTATCAAGGATTGTTATGACTCTTTTTAGGCCGTGACCAATGTAGAATTTGATTCCCTAATCTCTACCAACCTAACTAATCACGCTTAATCCATAAATACATAAAGTGATATATATATATATATATATATATATATATATATATATATATATATATATATATATATATATATATATATATACAATAATACATTGAGAATTTAATAACTACAATCTTTGTTAAATTGGTCTTACAAAAGGAGGGGAGTTATATCCATTTATAAAATTCTATCGAGATCCTCATAAGCCAATCTAACTTAACCTTACAGCAAAAAGTCTTTATCCAACTATTCAATTTTATGAACCAAAGTCAAAGTTGAAATCCTACCTACAAACAAAGGTCTAACTATTACCTAAAAGACTTTCTAAAGGATCTATCCTTACTATGATAGTGGTGGAGACACCTCAACTTAAGAATTTGTAACATCAAATATGGATAGGTAAATTTAAAAGTTAATAAATAAACATTCTAATGTAATAGAATCATAAAATAACTTATCTTACCAACCAAATTTTCTAATCTAATAGAATCATAAAACATATTATCTCATCAATTACATTTACCCTTCCTTACTCATGACTCAGCCCTTACTTAGTTCCATAATTAAGATGTTAGTAATTGTAACATTGTTATAAGTAAAACAAAAGTGCCACTTATAATTTGTTTAATTCCATATTAGCAATTTTTAGCAATTTAAGGTTATATCAAATGCATATACAATAGAAAAACAAATAAATCTCTTTGTGATTTTCATCCATTCTTATCCCTTCACAAATTCAACCTTTTTCCTTTGAGGTCTATCTTATTCCTTTACAAACATTTATTAGATCTAGTTTTCAAGTCATAAACAGTATTAATTTGCTCACATCTCAATTTTCATTAATAATAATACGATTTAATATTAAGCACTACAAAGAAACATCCATGACATAATAATATCCCTTCACAAATCCAATTTTCATCCTTTAAGGTCTATTTTATTCCTTTACAAACATTTATTAGATCTAGTTTTCAAGTCACAAACAACATCATTTCACTCACATCTCAATTTTCATTAATAATAATACAATTTAATATCAAGCATTACAAAAGAAACATCCATGACATAATAATGTCACCATTCCTTTTTACATGGCCTCACTTTATTCAATTAACATCATTTAATATATAGTAGCACATGTTAACATCACAATACAAGTTACACACCCTAACACTCTATGGATAATTATTATTAAGAATACAAAAGTAATAATCAATTATGCAATCTCAGATAATAACTCTATGGGGGGCATGATCAATTATAAAGGCCCAAAGGCAAGATCCCTAGGCATATAACTGATTATATCAATTATGCCCTTCTAGAGAGTACGACTCTTAAGCATAATTGATTATTAAATAGTAGAGAGCAAATACATGTGGTAACAATCAATTATACCAACCTAAAAAATGCCTAGAAAATATGTTTCCAAGGCACAATTAATCATGTGATTGATTATAGCCCTAGTTTAGAAAATTTTAAGATTATATCAAATGCATATGCAATGGAAAAGTAAACAAATCTCTTTATAACTCTTATCCATTCTTATCCCTTTACAAACTCAACCTTATTCCTCTAAAGTCTACTTTACCCTTTCATAAACATTTATCAAATCTAATTTTCAAGTCATAAATAATATTAATTCACCCTTATCTCAATTTCCATGAATAATAATACAATTTCATATCAAGCACACAAAGAAACATCAATGAGTTAATCTCAAAATATAACAATATCATCATACCTCTTTGTATGACCTTACTTTATTCAATTAACATCACTTAATATACAAAACACAGGTTAAGATCATAATACGAGTTACACGTCTTAAGACTCTAAGGATAACTATTATTGAGGATACAAGGGTAATAATTGATTATGTAGTCTCAAAGAGTAACTTTGTAAGAGCTAATCAATTATAAAAGACCAACAGTAAGACTCTTGGGTATATAATCAATTATACCTTCCTAGAAAGTAGAACTTTCAAGCATAATTAATTATTAATTAGTAGAAAGTAAGTCCATGGGGTAGTAATCAATTATGCCTACCTTGAAAATGTGTTTTTGAGGAATAATCAATTATAACCTTAGTTTCCATAAAATGTTCTTCAAAAATTATTATTCACTTAAGA
This sequence comes from Sindora glabra, assembly GCA_020226215.1. Taxonomy (NCBI): domain Eukaryota; kingdom Viridiplantae; phylum Streptophyta; class Magnoliopsida; order Fabales; family Fabaceae; genus Sindora; species Sindora glabra. The sequence continues at coordinate 55,124,523 of CM035230.1, read as the reverse complement.
TATACTCATTCCAAATCCATTCCTTAGGCCACATACACAATCAAGTCATCATATATTACTTGTACATCATTATATCCATTAGATCTAACAAGAAGCTCAAATAAAGAATAAATATTGCATCATTTTACTAAAATTCATGAAACAGAGAAATATATTCTCAACTAACTCAAGTTTTGTAAAAACACTCAAATCTAGTTAGAGTGCCTATTTACCTTATACGGAAGAGATACTAGACGAAGAAAATTATAAGTTGCTTACTCCAATTTGAAATTAGGGCTTAAAAATCCTTTTTCTTAGTCAAAACACTTAATTTTTTCAAATCTAAGGAAAAATAAAGGAAAGTTTTGCAAGAATTCAAGCTTAAAAAAAACTTACCTTACTTAATTTGAAGAAGTTGAAAGGTAGATAGAGATTTGTTCCCCTTTGCTTGCTAAGAAAGGAAGAAAAGATGAATGAGAAGAAGAAAAAGATAAAAAGTTGGAGTTTTGTGTGAAATAAAGGGTTAGTGGCTGAAAAATGGAGGGATAAAAAATAATAGGGCTAAGGGAAAAATGGAAAAAGTTCCCTAAATCATCTCCATACTTATATGTTTAACTCTAATCACATTTAACTTTTAAATATTTCTATTTTATCATTTTTCTTAACTATTCCATTCAAAATTCATTTTAGATTTTTATTTTAATAATTAATTATTTTCCCACATAAGAAAAAATTTAAATTTAAAGGCGTTTGATAATACTTTCTCCTTTAAAAGAATTCATTCTTAAATTTTTAGAATCTTACTAACCTAATGAATTAATTGGAACATTTATAGTCAGCATACTTAGCATTCACTAAAAAGATGTAGGTATTTTTACCACGTATCCGACTTTAGTTCCCATGTAACTTCTTTTATTTCATAGTGTTCCTAATGTATTTTCATAGATAACACATCTTTAGATCTCAATTTTCGAACTTAATGGTCTAGGATTTCAATAAGTTGCTATTCATAGGTCAATTTAGAGTCTAATTTCAATAACTCTTCCTTGATCATATGTGATGTGTTTGACACATATTTTCAAATCATGAAAAAGTGGGATACTAGATCTATAGGTAATAGACTATTCGATAATTCTAATTGATAAGTCATAATTCCTATTCATTTGATAATGGAAAAAGCTTAATATAATGAGGTGCCAAATTCTCTTTCTTACTGAATCACATAACTCTTTTTATAGGTGAGATCTTAAGGAAGACCATATGTCCCTCTTATAACTCTAATTTTCTTTTTCTCTTCCATATAAGACTTTTATCACTTTTTTGTCATCCTTAACTAATCTTTAATGACCTAAACTTTTTCCAAAGTGTTTGTTACCAATCTAATCTTAGGAGCTTTGCTTTTCCCAATTCAAACTAACTTATTGAATATCTACACCCCTAACTACAAAGCACCTCATATGAAGTATCATCTTAATTTTTTTATTAGTAGCTATTATTATAAGCTAACTTTATTAATGGTAAATACTTTTTCCAATTTCCTTCAAACTTTAGAATGCAGGTTTTAAGCATATCTTCCAAGATTTGAATGGTTAGCTTTGACTACCTATCCATTTGAAAAATGAAATATTGTACTAAATTGTAGCAAAATACCTAAAATCTATTGGAAAGATTATCAAAATAAGCTATAAATTGCTTGCACCATTAGGATATAATAGTGATTGGAACTTCATGTAATGGTAATATTTTGTCGATGTACATCTAGGCATATTGTGCAACCCTAAAAGTAGTCTTAAATAGTAAGAAATATGTCATTGAGCTAACTAGTTAATAACAACTTAAGTTATTGGCAACCTTGTTAGGAAATCTATGGTTATATATTCTAGGATTGAAAGTAATTGGTGCATTCTAGCTAGTTATTGGTGGTTTGCTTTCACTTGTTAGCACATGAGACATTTCACTACATAGTCAACATGTCTTTCTTTATTCTTTTCCATTAGAAGGTTTCTTGCAAGTCATGATACATCTTGACTATTCCTGGATGCATGGTCTAGGAAGAACAATGTGACTGGTACAATAATTTATTCCTTTCATTAAAAAGGACTTAAAGTTGCCCTTAATACTTTATTACTCTTTTCTCATCAATAGTTGGATCATTATTCTAGTTTGTCATTATTTTTTCTAATAAAATAGGTTACTAAGGATTATTTTATTCTTTCCACTAACATGGACTGAATAATTATTTGTATAAATATTACTTCTTGATCACTACCTTAAATATTGACTATACTAAATGATTTCTTGCTTAGTATATTTGCCACCATATTTGCTTTACTAGAATGATAATGGATTATGCAATTATAATCCTTAACAAATTCCTTACATTTATACTACCTCAAAATTAAATCCTTCTTATCAAAGATATACTTTAAAGTTTTTATGATTAATGTAGATTTCACATGCTTTTCTATATAAATAATGCTTTCATCTTTTTAAAGCAAATACCACTGTAGCTATCTCTAAGTCATATATTAGGTAATTAAGCTCATATTTCTTTAGTTTTTGGAATGTATACACAATGATCTTCCTTCTTTGCATTAGCACAAACCTAAGGTCAGTTCTAGATGTATCATAGCACACCAGATATTTTCCAATACCCAATGGAAAAGCTAAAATATAGGTTGAAGTTAGACATGCCTTTAGTTACTGAAAATTATTTTCATAACTATTAAACCATACGAGTTAGGCCCCTTTTTAAGTTAACTTGATTAGCAAAGTTACTATCTTTAAGAAATATTTTACACATTTCCTATGGTATCTTGTTAAACTCAAAAGGCTTTGAACCTCTATAATAAAAGTAGGTGTCAACCAATTCTCCATAGTTTCAATATTTTAAGGGCCTACCTATACTCTATTTTGGGATACCATATGTCCTAAGAACTTTGCACTAGTTATCCAGAATTCACACTTAAAAAACTTTGCATATAACTAATGCTCATGCAAGGTTGGCAACATAATTCGAAGGTGATAAGTATATTCTTCTTCATTCCTTGAATACCCTAGGATATTATCTATGAACATGATCATAAACTTATCTAACAATAGCTTGAACACTTTATTTATTAGATCCATGAATGCAACTAAGGCATTTGTTAGCCTAAAAAATATTAACAGGAATTTATAATGGATGTACTGCATCTTGAAAAATATCTTTAGTATATCCTTTTTTTGAATCTTCAATTAATGATACTTGGATTGCAAAACCATTTTTAAGAAGTACTTGGCTCTTTACAACTAATCAAACTAATTGTCAATGCAAGGGAAAGGATATTTATTATTAACTATAAAAAAATTCATCCTTTTTCTTAACAAATAGCATATGAGCTATCTAAAATGGTGAATTAAAGTGAATGAACCTTTTATTTGCTTGCTTTTATAATTGCATCTTAAGTTCCTTTAACTCAATTAAGGCCATTTCATAAGGAGATATGGAAATTGGTTCGATACCTAAAACTAAATTAATATTGAACTTAATCTTTTTATCAGGTAGTAGTCATGGTAATTTTTCTAAAAACACATTTACAAACACATACATAATGAGGACATTATTTATATTTAAAGTGGAGTCATTCATGTCTTTGACCATACCTAAGTAAGCCTTACCTCCTTTTTTAATTGACCTTTGGGCCTTAATATTAAAGATCAATCTTATAGTTTCAATAAATCTCTCTTCTAGAAATACAATGGATGGGGATACTTCTACAAAAAGGATTACGATTTTGTTAAGATAATCCATTTAGGTATGGTGTATAGATAACCATTCTATTCCTAATATTATATCATAACCTACCATATCTAGCAAAATCAAATTAGTAGGCATTAAGTTATCATGCACATAAAGAATAAGCATTTATGATTGAGGTAGCTATTATAGCCTTATTAATTAGGATAGGTGTTGAAAAAAGAATTTGCAACTCATGATAAAGTCTAGCTAATAATAATATAAAATTTTTAGAAATAAATGAATGAATAACATCTAGGTCAAACAACATATGTGCTTGAAAGTTATCAATTTTGAGAATACCTAACACTATGACATTTGATGCTTAAGCCTCTTGATAAATCAAAGTAAACATTCTAACTTGACTCTCACTTACATTCTTTCCATCGTTACCTCTATCATTACTTCAGCTTGAAAGAGCTTAAGTCATTGTTGGAATAATGGAGTGTTTTAAAAGTGTGCTTTGTTAAAGAAGAGGGTAATTTGTGCCATAGCTTGAAATGTTCCTAGAGTATTCCTTTGCCATATGCCCTAATTGGACATATTTATAGCATATAATGCAACTTTGATTACATGGTCTCTAGTGCTTATTGTTATACCAAACATATCTTGATGACTCCCTTTAAAGGTTACCTTATCCTTGCAATAAATTCCTTATAGAGCCTATGCAAATATTTAAGTAAAATTATTGATTTCCTTAACCTTTTCCTATAGAAGGACCACTTGATACACTATTTAGGTGAACTAGTCCTAATAAAAGATCTATTACCCTCATTTGTGAAAGTATTCTAAGTAAACATCCCTTTACACTAAACATGAGACTAGGACTCTCTAATTGACTCTATTTCTTACCATTCACTTGTGATTCCCGTTCTTTTCTTTCTTTTATTCTGAACTTTAGTTAAAATTTTTAATCTAGCACCTACTAATAAGTGGTGGCATCATTGACATTTATGTGTATAAAGTAAAAATCTCTTAGCATTTGAATGAACTTATCCACTTTAGCCCTTTCTATAAGGATTAGATATTCTAAATATAAAAATAGATGAGTAAACTACATATTGTACTCATTAATGGAGAGATTACCTTGCATTAAGTATTCAAATTCTTTTACCTTCACTTACCTCACACTGGAAAGCAAAAATTGATCCATGAAGCTTTCTTTTTTAAAAGGTAGTCTAAGTTAAGGCTAGAAAGTTTGGATTCTTGCTTTCTATAATGTTAAAGAACCAATATTGTACTACATTATCTAACTGATAGCTCACAAGCTTTATCAATAGTTGGTTAAGGCATCTTAACATCTTCCCAAAATGTTTAATGTGAGCAAGGTATAGATCCATAATCAAATCTATACCCGTATATTAAGGCGGCTTTGACTTAATAAATTTATGAATAGTTTAAAATTTATTATCTAGATCCTACCTAAGAAGGTTTGGTCCTTTTTTATCTTTATTCTAATTTTAATCACGGTTATCTTGAGTTTTTTTTCCTAATCTTACCCTTAATTTTGATTAAGAACCTTAACTACTTGATGTATAACCTACTGTATAAAATTTATAGCCTAAGAAGGATGTGTTGATCATTTCTTTCATCCCTATATTTACTATTTTGAGTTTAAGAACATTTAGACAATTCCTTATTGATAAGTTCGTTGACCTGTTAACTCATCGTATTCACCATATTCTATTTCACATAACCTTCAATTTCTTAAGAAAAACACAAGTCAACAAGTAACAAATTGTTAGGAATAAACTCCACCACTAACATCTTAAGCGATATAAATTCCATTGAAATAATGCTAGTGATATATGATTCTGAGTGCATACATACCACTAATATAGTTTTAATTGATATTTATTTAGATAGTAAATAGATATAACCTAACTAATCTATCCTAGAGCTTAGTCCTATTAGAAAATCTTTAGATCATTTGATATCACATTTATTGTGACCCTTTCTAGGTTGTCATTGATGTGGATTCCAATTCCTTAGTTTCCATTAACCTAACCTAATCATGCTTAATCCGTAAACATATAAATGCTTAATCCATAAACACATAAATTGACATATATATATATTACTAGTAATATGATGATACATTGAGAATTTGATAATTACAAACCTTGTTAAATTTAATAATTATAAAATGATAATACATTGTTAAATTTATAAAATGATGATTCACTGAGAATTTAATAGTTACAAACTTAATTAAATTTATTTTACAAAATGAAATAAGTTAGCCTTATAAAACTCTATTAAGTTCCTAATAAATCAATCTAATTCAACTTTAAAACAAAAAGTCTTTACCTAACTATCCAACTCTACAAACTAAGGCCTAAGTTAAAATCCTATCTATAAATAAAAGGTCTAACTATTACCAAAAGGAATTCCTAAAGTACTTATCATTGTTGTGGTGATGGTAGTGGTGGAAGCACCTCAACTTAAGAATTTAAAATATCAAATATGGAAGGATAAATTCAGGACTTAGTAAGTAAACATTCAAATATAATATAATCATAAAATAAGTTATCTTAGTAACCAGATTTACCCTTCCTTACACATGACTTAGCTTGTACTTAGTTCCATAATAAAAAAGCATTAGTAATTATAACATTGTTATAAGAAAAAAAAAGTAAGGCTCGTAATTTATTTAATTTTAGGTTAATAATTAGAATATATCAAATACACATACAATGGGAAAGCAAATAAATTTTCTTGCAACTTTTATCCATTTTTATTGTTTCATAAACTTAACTTTATCCTTCAACAGTCTATCTTATCCCTTTGTTTATATTTTCTAGATTTAATTTTGAAGTCATAAACAATATTGATCACCTCCATCTCAATTTCTATAAATAATAATACAATTTCATATCAAACACAATAAAGAAACATCCATGATATAATTTTAGAATATAACAATATCAACATGCCTTTTTACATGACTTTATTTCGTTTAATCAATATCATTTGATATATAATAGCATAAGTTGACATCATAATACAAGTTACATGCTTTAACACTCTAGAGATAATTATTATTGAGAATACAAAGGTAATAATCGATTTTATAATTAATTATGCAATTTTAGATAGTAACTTTGTGAAGGCATAATCAATTATAGAAGTCTAGAGGTAAGACTCTTAGGTGTGTAATCGATTATATAATTAATTATACCTTCAAAAAAGCAGGGCTCTCAAGCACAATCAATTATCAATTAGCAGAAAGCAAATTTGTGAGGTAATAATTAATTATGTTTGCTTAAAAAATGTGTCTCTCGGCATAATCGATTATAGCCTTAGTTTCTACAACTTTTGTTTAAAAATTACTATTCACTCAAGATATATTCATTCTAACTTCATTGCTTAAGCCACCATACACAATCAAATCATTATATATTACTTGTACATTATTATGCCCACTAAATCCAATAAGAAACTTGAATGAAAAATAATCAATTGCCTCATTTTCATCAAGATTCATAAAACATAGAAACCTATTCTCAATCAACTTAAGTTTTACAAAAACATTTAATTCTAATTAGAATGCCTACTTACCTTTTATGGAGATATTAGAAGAAAGAAGTTATGGGTTGCTCACTTCTAATCATTCAAAAATTAAAGATTTGAAGTTAGGATTTGAAAATTCCTTTTTTTTTATAGTTAAAACACTTAATTTCTTCATATCTAAGGGGGGAAAAAAGGAAAGTCTTGTAAGAATTCACACTCAAGAAACCTTACCTTACTTGATTTTAGGAAGTTAGAAGGTAGATAAAGATTTGGGTTCCTTTGCTTGCAAAGAAAGAAGGAGAAGAAAAAGATGAGAAATTAGTGTTTTAATGTAAAATAAAGGGTTGATGGCTAAAAAATGAAAGGATAAAGAGCAATAAGGTTAAGGGCAAAATATGAAAATTACCATAAATTTTTTCCTTACTTACACATTCAATTCTAATCACACTTAACATATAAATATTTCTATTTTATCCTTTTTCTTAACGATTCCATTCAAAATTTATTTTGAATTCTTACTATAATAATTAATTATTTTATAACATAAGTAAAATTTTAAATTTTAAATGGTATGACAAGAAAAAAGAAAGGTGTTAGAGAGAGGTTAGGGGAGAGGGTTATGTGTGGAATTGAATCATGACCCATTAAGCACCACTCTTTAGTAGGTACAATGTCATGCCATGTGAATTCTAACTTATGATGATATATCGAAAAGACTAGGGAAAATAAATGTAAAATATCATATTTAATTTTAAGGTGATTGGGTTTTACCCTAATTAACTTTGAAATTTTAAAAATCATTACTTAAACTTTAGAAAACTTGAAATTAGCTGCCATAATTTATAGAACTAACCATTTATCAAAATTTATAAATTTTTATGAAATTTTTAAACAAAAATCATAATATATTTTTTAAAAAATTTTAAACAAAATTTTTTAAATAAATCATAATATAACAATATTACCATGCCTCTTTATATGATTTCACTTTGTTTAATCGATATCATTTAATATACAATAGCATAAGTTGATATCATAATACAAGTTACATGCTTCAACACTCTAGGGATAATTATTATTAAGAATACAAGGGTAATAATCTATTTTATAATTAATTATGCAATCTCAAATAGTAATTCTATGGGGGCATGATCGATTATAGAAATCCATAGGCAAGATGTTTAAGTATGTAATCGATTATACACTTCTAAAGAGTAAGGCTTTTAAGCAAAATTGATTATCAATTAGTAGAAAGCAAATTTATAAGGAAATAATTGATTGTATTTGCCCAAAAAATGTGTTTCTGGGCATAATCAATTATAGCCTTGCTTTTTGCAAACTTTTCTTTGAAAATTACTGTTCACTTAAGATATATTCATTCTAAATTCATTTCTTAGGCCACCATACACAATCAAGTCATTATTTATTGCTTGTACATTATTATGCCCACTAAATCCAATAAGAAACTTAAAACTCGAATAAAAGATAATCAATTGCCTCATTTTCACCAAGATTCATAAAACATAGAAAACTATTCTCAATCAACTGAAGTTATGCAAAAACACTTAATTCTAATCAAAATGCTTGCTTACCTTTTATGGAGGAAATACTAGATAAAAGAAGTTATGGGTTGCTTATTCTTAATCATTCAAAAATAAAAGATTTGAAGTTAGGATTTGAAAAATCCATTTTTTTTATTTAAAATGCTTAATCTTTTCATATCTAAGGGGAAGAAAAGAAAAGTTTTGCAAGAATTCAAGCCTAAACAACCTTACCTTGCTTGATTTTAGGAAGTTGGAAGGTAGATGGAGATTTAGGCTTCTTTGCTTGCAAAGAAAGGAGGAAAAGAAGAAGATAAGGAGTAGTATTTTGATGTGAAATAAAGGGTTGATGGCTGAAAAATGAAAGGATGCTAAGGACGAAACATGAAAATTGCCTTAAATTTTTTTTCTTTACTTACACAATCAACTCTAATCATACTTAACACATAAACATTTCTATTTTATCCTTTTTCTTAACTGTTCCATTCAAAATTTATTTTAAATTCTTATTATAATAATTAATTATTTTATCACACAAGTAAAATTTTAAATTTTAAAAGGTACGACAAGGAAAGGGAAAGGTGTTGGAGAAGGGGTGGGGAAGAGAGTTATGTGTGGAATCATGACCCATTAAGTACCACTCTTTAGTAGGCACAATGCTATGCCGTGTGAATTCCAACATGTGGTGATACATTAAAAAGATTAGGAAAAATAAATGTAAAATGTCATCTTTAATTTTAGGACAATTGGATTTTATCCTATTCAATTTTGAAAATTTAGAAACCATTCCTTAAACTTTAGAAAACTTAGAATTAACTCCCATAATTTATATAATTAATCATTTTATCAAAATTTATAAATTTTTTATGAAATTTTTAAGCAAAAATCATAATATATTTTAGAATGTTAGTTTATTTTGTTATTTTTTACATATAATTTTGAACCTCATTTACAATTATTAAATTAAAATTCTATATATAATTTAATTTTTATTAATTATGCAACATAAAAATTATATTTAAAAATAATAAAAATTAATATACTTTAATATTATAATTATTATTTAAAAATTTTATTAAAAATATATAATTTGATAAAGGACTAATTAAGTGAATGACAAATATTAATCTAAAATTTTATAAAACTTAAGAAGGTAATTCTTAATTTTTAAAGTTGAATGAGGTACTTTGTACTTCTTTTCTTAAGATTATATGAAAATTGAAATGAACAATTTTAAGACAGTTAGTCGAGGAGGAAATTATACGAATTACTATGATCTATCATATTCCGATCCAAGTCTCCTCCTCTACGTGGGCTTTCATATGATTTGGACTTTTACATTTTGGACCCCCCTGACTGTATGAAACAAATCACCTGTATAGGTTCGACCGTACGAGACTGCAAACTGTACTTATTTTGATCTGAAGTTTACATTCGTTGAACACATTTTTGGACCTTTTGGTCATCGATGCAATGGTGGACGAAGCTGCATCGGGTGAGTATTTGAATCCTCGTCCACCCAATTTGGTTCTCCATTTGCCAAGGGGGTTGAAAATTTCAAATTGTCACTACGCCCACAAGAGTTAGCATTGTATTTGAGTTTGTGCTGTCTTTGTTTAGTAATTTACACAATTTTCCTTGCTTTGGCTGCACATTGAATTTGGAGTTACAGAGATTGAACTAAAGTTATTTTGTGTAACGAGCAATATTGCTGTTCAAAACGAGTTGTGTATGGTGTATTAGGTAGTTATTCGTGTGTTATATGAATAAATATTTATTTTAATAATATAGTATTATAATCATATATTAATTATTTATAAAAAATTTATTAATATATAACTAATAGCTATAAAAAAATTTATTTCTCTACTAATTTTGCTCAACATTTAAGTAGGTAATTGATTTTAAATTTAAATATCACATTAATTAGATATCATTTTTCAATATAATTATTATCATTAATATTAATATTTAATAACATAATTTATAATAAGAATATATTTTTTTGTAGTGAGAACATATTTTTTATTTTCCACATTATACTATAAAATAAAAATTTGAAAGTAGTAATTTTATATTGTAAATAAATATTTATTTTAATAATATAATATTATAATTATATATTAATTATTTATAAATAGAATTAGATAAAAAATTGATTAATATATAGACAATAATTTAAAAAAAAAGTCATCCCTCCACTCATTTTGCTCAATATTCAAGTAAGCAATTAATTTTAATTTTATTTTATCAAAAAGATTGATTCTTAATTCAAACATCATATTAATTAGATACTAATTATTATTAATATTAATATTTAATAATATAATTTATGATAAAAATATATTTTTATAATAGTAATATATTTTTTCTTTATCACATCACAATATAAAACAAACTTTTGAAAATAATAATTTTATATTATAGAAAACACATTAAAATTCACAAATTATAATATACATATTAACTAAAATTCAATATTTTCATACTAAATATTTCATATTTTTTTAATTTACATGGAATTTAGTATCTTTTGAAAGTTGTATTACAATAAAGTTTTTTTTAGAATATAATTATAAATATAAAATAGTAAAAAAATAAAAAATATATCACAGATAATAAATCTTTAAAAAAGGAGAAAATACATAAACTCCCTTAAAGTTTGTAGTAATGTCAAATTTAATACATAAGGTTTCGAACCTTACAAATTACCACCTGATCTTTGGATAAAACTAAAAATATATATTTCAGTTTGTTTCTTAACAGCGCAAGTAACTAACATATGGTGGCTTTTTTCTTCTTTTCCTGCTTTTAGTTCTTTAGAATATGTTCTCTACAAAAATCTTTAAGAAAGTAAGAAAAAATACATAAAACTCCCTTAAAGTTTGCACTAATGTCAAATTTAATACATGAGGTTCTAAACTTTACAAATTACCCCCTGATCTTTGGATAAAACTAAAAATATTTGTTTTAATTTATTTCTTAATAGTGCAAGTAACTAACATGTGGTCGCTTCTTCTTCTTCTTCTACTTTTAGTTCTTTAGAATATGTTCTCCTCATTACGCTTATGGAAACAAAACTAGAAACATAAGAAATCGTTTAGTATAAGGAACAAGAATGAAACAAAACTGGCCATTATCAAAGGAGAATGAGATTGATGATCTATTCTTACTTGGCCAATGCTTTTTCTATGTTGAGTTATTCAAACTTCTCTTATGGAGCAAGAATTGATTTCTCACTTTGCACCTTGGATGACCTATTTCATTCATTATGGTTCCCGCAATCAATCAATTGAAGCATGGAAGTAGTTGATTCAGTTAGGATTGTAAGCATGTCTATTGTGTCTTAGTATGTTACAATGCTTCTTGCTTTAGTTAGAAAAAACTGCTAATTTGGAGTAATCTCTTTATCCTCGACTTGGAGTTAGGGAAGTAGGCTAAGCTTATGTTCTTTATGGTATGTGCCTAGTTCTGTATAACAAGAAAATAAAAGGCACCATTCTATGACCAAAGGCCTTGTCACGAATTAGGCTCAAACTAGCGCTTTCCAGATGCAATCCAAATTTCATCATTTCTAATCATGAGTTAAAAAAAAAAGAAAAAAAAAAGAATTAACAGTTGGTGCCTGCCTACTTAACAGGCAATTTTGGTAAGTTCCTTCAGTTTGATTAATATTTCTTTCTTAACTTATGGGTCTAATTCACAATATAATGCCAGAAAGACCACTTATTTGTTTGTTTACCAAGTTTGGTTTAAAATTATGATTAAGTCTGATATGAAAACAAAAATAGGAACAAACCTATTAAGATATTAGGATTTGTAACAGAGCCTTAAGCACCTTTATATGCATATAACCATGCCCTTGCTTAAAACTTTCATACATTTGTAATAACAATAGAAAATTATTGGAATTATTGACTCCAAGCATAATTGTGATTAACTTAATCGAAGTATGCTCCTATGGCATTCATATTCCTTCAATTGATAAAAAAGGTTCAATAAACTATTGGCTAATTTGTTCTATTATTATTTGTACCAAAATCTCATCCACTTTTCTTATAGTGGGAATATGTAACATCACCTAATCATGATTCAAGAGCGACATAATGATGAACACATAAATAAACAATAAAGTCTAATGAAGAAAGCTTAAAATTGCAAGTGAAATAATGATTACCACTAAAAGTCTAAAACTAAATGGAAACTCATTAGAGTGGATAAAACTTTGTTGTAAAAGGAAGCGTAGCAGATGAAACTTCCTAAAAAGGGTAATTAAACTTTTAGTCAACTATAAGAAAAAAAGCTACTAACAAAATGATGAAGGTAAAGTTGCTTCTAAAAACATTAGCAAAAGAAGGGGAACACCTCAACCACATGTGCCTTTTGGAAATAAACTTAAACAAATGTTTTTAATTTTATGCAAAGATCAAGGGTAATTTGTAAGGTGTGGAGCTTTATGTATTAAGTTTGATATTAGTGCAAATTTTAGGAAAGTTTTATGTATTTTCCCCTGAAAAGAATTGATCTATTCTTTAGTTAAAGTTTAAAAAAAAATATGTTAATGATACAAAAAAGAAAAAAAAGTAAAAAAAATAATATAATTATTTAGGAACAAAATAAACAATGGATAATTAGATTGTAAAATGAAAAAATAAATTTACAATTACAATAATGAGAATCCATCAAATGAAGATGAACTTTGGATATCATTCGATGCTAAATTCAAGCTTTCTTTGATAGATCCGAGTAGAATTTTACATTTGTTTAAGTAAGGAAAGGGTGATTTTATGGAGAAAGTGTATTATAGATGAAAATTTATAAATTTTAAACTGAACATAAAATGAGATGAAAATAAAGATAAAAAAATTTCTAATAAAATAAAATAAAGATAAAAATAGAAAATTTTCAAATAAAATTAAATAAAAATAAAGATAAAATAATTTTTAAATTTTTAAATAGAAAATGATGTATTTATTAATCTTAATATTTTTATATAAATCAAAAGTAATAAAAAATAACCTATTTATATATATTGTAACTAGAAATTTATAAATTTCATAATTGATAGTCTATGTGTTAACATGGAGAGAGAGAGAGAGAGAGAGAGAGAAAGAAAAAATAAAACATGAATGTAACTAATTAGTCACCCTTGTAATGTATGGGTAAATATTTATTTTAATAATGTAAAATTATAATTACATATTAATTATATATAAAGAAGATTAGATAAAAAATTAATATACAATCAATAACTGTAAAATATATCTTATAAAATAAAATATTATATTTTTATTATATGTATATTATTACATATTTAAAATTAAAATTATAATACAATAAAAGACTAAAATTAAAAATTCTTTCATATATATTGGGTTATATAAAATAAATCTTAATTTTTTTCTTACTTTTAAATATTTATAAGTTAAACTAAAGTTAAATTATTTCAAATTGTTCTAAATATGAGTTGCAGTTTTAAAAGAAAATTCATTTAGACTTACAATTTTAGATCATAGGCTTATAAGTGGATAATAATTTCATCTAATAGAAAATTTTCTAAAATATAAGTATTTTGTAAACAATAATAGGGGAAGAAATTAGAAGTGTTAAAAAATTTAGAAAAATAGTTAAAAAATAAAATATGTGTGGAAGAAGATAGTTAAAAAAGAAGTATTTGATAAAATAAAAATTGAGAGAAATTTAAAAAAGAAAAAAGTTATTTTCCTACTCATTTAGTTTAACATTCAAATAAATCAATAATTTTAAATTTATTTAACTAAAAAGATTAATTTTAAATTCAAACATTGCATTAGTTAGATATCATTTTTTAAGATATTATTATAATTAGTATTAACATTTAACAATATAATTTATGATAAGAATAAATTTTTTTATGATAATAAACTTTTTATTTACCATATTAGTGCATTATAAAATAGATTTTTAAAATAATGATTTTATATTGTAGACATATTAAATATAACACATAAATTACTACCTATTTGTTGACTAAAATTTAATATTTTAATATTAAATATTTTTTATTTTTCAATTCACTTGAAAAAAAGGAATAGCTTTTGACAAGAAAATACTAATAAAGGACTTCTATTTAAGTATTTTTTAAAATTTGTATTATAATAAAAATTAACAAAAAGAAGTTCCTTCCAAAATTTAAAAAAAAAATCCTATATAAACACACAATAATATCATGGATTGTTGCTTTCATATAAACCATGACCAATTAAACATATGAAATCATAAATTCATAAAAAAATGATAGTGAAATTAAAAAATTTGATATAATCATAAATATAAAATAATTTAATTGAAGTTTAAGAAAAATATGCTAAGAACATGAAAAATATTAGAAAAATAATATAAATATTTAGAAAAATGTTACCAAAAAATAATTATTTAAATAATGAAACAAAAAAATAAATCTTTAATTACCATAATGAGAATTCATCAAATAAAAATGAACTATTATGTTATTAGTGGAAAATATTATTAGATACTGAACTCAAACTTTTTTTAAAAAAATATGGTGTTGTCGGAAATAGACTTAACATTAGATTTAAACTTTTTTTCAATAGTTGGAAGTAAGGCTATTCATTTATATGTGCAGGCAAATGAAGATTTTATCAAATACATATTAAGAGAAAGTGTATTATAAATGAAAATTTATAAATTTTAAATAGGATTTAAAATATAATGAAGATAAGAATAAAAATATTTTTATTTAAATTAAGTTAAGATAAAAAAGTAGAAAATTTTCAAATGAAATCAAATAAAAATAAAGATAAAATAACTTTCAAATTTTAAAATAAAAAATTTTATTAAGTTCATTTATAAATTTATTAAATTTAGTTGTAAATTTATAAAAAATTTTAGAAAAAGCGTCATAACTTTTACAAATTTAATAATATCATGGACTACTGCTTTCTTATAAACCATGGGCAATTATATTTATGAAATCACAAATTTATAAAAAAATAATAGTCAAATTAAAAAATTTGATATAATCATAAATATAAAATAGTTTTATTGAAGTTTAAGAAAAATATATTAAGAATATGGATAAAAAAGATTAAAATAATATATATATTTAGGAAAATATTACGAAAAAAAAGTAATTAATTAAATTATAAAATAAAAAAATAAATCTATAATTATCATAGTGATAATCCATCAAATGAAAATGAATTATTATATTACTATTGAAAAATATTATCGAATATTGAACTCAAACTTTCTTCGAGAGAAGATTATGTTGACAGAAATACTTAATACCAAATTTAAACTTTTTTCAATAATTGCAATTGAGGTTGTGCATTTATATATGTGAGCAAATGAGGATTTTATCAAATACATATATAGAGAAAGTGTATTATAGATGAGAGTTTATAAATTTTAAATTCAATCTAAAATGTGATGAAGATAAGGATAAAAAGATTTCTATTTAAATTAAGTAAAGATAAAAAAGTAAAAAAATTTCAAATGAAATCAAACAAAAATAGAAATAAAATGCCTTTTAAACTTTAAAATAGAAAATGTTATTAAGTTCATTTGCAAATTTATTAAATTCAATTGCAAATTTATAAAAATTTTCAAAAAGAGCATTATATGATAGTTCACCTCCTTTCATAATTTTCTTCAAAAAGTGTTACTATCTTTTCCTATTAAAAGTTGTGTGAAATAATCAAGGAATTTACTTAATGAAATAAACCATAAAAAAATACTTTTGTAATTTTTATACATAAGAAAATTAATGGATTAAGCTATAAATCTTTAAAAAAATATAAATTCAATGAAATAAAGCATTCATGACAAAAAATGGATAATCAAATTGGAACAACAATCATATAAAAAAAAGAAAAATAAATTGTAAAAAAGAATTTACATGGTTGAAGTATTATTGAGAGTTACAAAAAGTTAAAAGTGGTAAGATCCCATAAAAAAAGAAAAAAAATGAAGATAAAAGTTTTTATATTAGAGAAGACGACAACAAAGTGCAAAGAGAAAAGAAACAAATATAAATATAATTTGAGGAATTTTTATGAAATTAAAATAATTTAATATTTATGAATTCTGATGATAAAAGTTTTGATATTAGAAAAGACAATAGCAAAGTGTAGAGAGAAAAGAAACAAATATAAATGTAATTTAAGGAACCTTTTATGAGATTAAAATAATTTGATATTTATGAATTTTGATGATAGATAAAAATTAATTCAAATTTAAAAATTTATTAGAAATTGATTTAATATTGAAAAACAAATGAAAAAGAAATGACATGTACCGAATTACAAGAATGATACTTGTTATAAAAAGTAAGAAATATCATAACTAATATATAATATATAGATTTAATAAGATTTTTATGAAAATAAAATAAATAGATAGTTGTGAATTTGAGTAATATATAAAAATTTAAATTTAAATATTTATTAGTAATTAATTTATTATTAAAATGATAAATAAAAGAAACAATCAATAATTTATATCTATTATTTATTATTGATGATTAATAAATGTATAAAAATTATTTTTATTTCATAATTTATCTTTTAGGTGGAGGAAAAATGGCAAATTAACTTTTCATTAATAAAAGACAAATTGACATATGACAAATTATCATAATAACACTTGTCATAATAGAAAATAAGTAATATTATGGAAAATATATCACATAGAGATTTGAATATATTTTAAAATGGTTTTTTAAATTTTTTTGAATTCAAAAAAAAATAAATGATGTTTGGGGAAGCAAATAAATAAAAAAATTATTTAATAAAATTGCCATCATGAATAATTGAATAAGTTTAGAAAATATTTAAAACTTGTTTCTATTTTTTTAATTTTAAAACAAAATTTTCAGGAATAATTTTTTTTAAAAAAATTGAAAATATGTTGCAAACAAATTTTTGATTTTTTTTTTAAAAAATAGTAAATTATTTTTAAAAACAAAATTCAAACAAACTCGTGCGCGGCTGCGTGTTACTAGAGTAGCAGTATTAGATCATTAAAACACACAAAATATTTTTCAATTTCGATTTTAGGTAACAAAAATGTTACAAAATTATTAATCAAATAGTATTACGTTATTAAGGTTCCATTTATTTTTTTAAAAATATTTTCTATCATAAAATTTTATTTCTTTGTACATAGTTAAGGGAGTTCTATATGAATTTATATCTTATGATTAAAAAATAATATTTAAAATTATGATAGAAAAGGAAAATATTTTTTTTTTTGAAAAAGAGGAAGTTCCTCCACCAAATATTTTATATTTAATATTGAGTATATAAATTAATTTTCATTATTTTTCATCTCCTAAATCCTATATAAATATATTCTTATAAAAGGTATTTTCTACGAAGTAAGTGCGACAATACGGTTGTTTTGTATATCTTTGTTTGGTAAAAAGGTTTCATTTTAGGAAGCAAAAAATAATGATTGTTATAGTATGAAAAATTCTAATTTTTAGAAAATAGAAAAGAAGTGTGTTATTTAATTAATTATTATTTAACATATCAATAAAAAATAAAATTTTTCAAAAAGTTATACTCCCGATAAAATAAGAGAAATTATTTGCCGATATCTTTCTAAGTAAGTTCTATATCTCATATTTTTATAGATATAAAAATAAAATTATCTTTATTAAATTTAATTAATAATAACTATACTCTTTTATTTGATTAATGACAACTAAATTTAATTAATAAAAAATTATTTCACTAAATTTAATTAATAGTAACTAAGTTATCTCCATTATCATATCACTTTTGATGTTATATTTAAGTTACTAATATATTAGTATACTTTATCTTTAGTTCTATTGGTTTTTTTCCAATTCAATTTAGTTTTCAAAACTTCAGTATTAAGAGCTCAATCAATAATTTTGTATTAATTTTATTTTTATGAATATAATTTAATTATTCACATTTTTTTAGCTAAAAGTGTTTTTTTGTTAAATTTATATCTAATATTTTAATAGATAGTAAGCATGGAACAATTGAAATTTTTTTAATAAAAATATGACTAATATCAAACTATGTAATATGTATAATATTATATGTGAATGAATAAAAAGATTAGATAAATGAATAATATATGTTTTTCAAAGTAATATAGTTCTATGTGATAAAAAAAATAAAATTATGACTTATGAGTTAATGTAATTTTTTTATGAAAAATGTAAAATTCTAAGTTAATAAAAATTATGAGCCAAAATATATCATGTACATAATTTCAAAGAAAAGGAATTAAAAATTTTAAAATTTATTAATATATTTTATAATTATATGAAGGGTATAATATTCATTTTATTAATAATTTTTGAAAAATTTAAAATTAAACTAAATAAAATATAAAAATTATTTTTTAAAAATGTCGTTTGCTTAATGTTAATCAAACTTTTATAAGTGTTTTTTGGAAAGTTTATATAGAAAGGTATCTCTTGAAAATTTAAACTTTTTACAAAAGCTTACTTCTGTATAAATTAAATGAATTAAAAATTTGAAATTAACATACAACTTTTCCCCTTTTTTTTCTGTGAACGGTGGGGATAAATAAGTTAAGTTTAGGGATGAAGAAAGAAATAGAGTCAATGATGGAAAAATATTATCTTACTTTTAACAATTAGAAAAAAAAACTCTTTAATCTAGGACAAGAAAAAAGAGAGAGAGAGAGAGAGAAAGAGTAATCCTAAAAAATGGATAAGGTGCAGGTCAGATACCCTCATTCCTTTTTCTTGCCTTATGAAGTAAGAATTTTTAACAAAATAATTTTTTTTAAAAAAATATTAATATAAGCGATGCATCATAAAATTTTTCAAAAATTTTATATGTTCCTGATTCATATTTAGGTGTGAGAAAAGACAAGAGGCGTGTGAGGATGTATACCATATAAATAAGCGAGCTTTATTTTAAGAAATTTAGGCTTCAACCAAATATATGACTTGTACTTTTACATTTGTAAGTAGTAAGTTGCTCGACCCATTCACAAAATACATTTTTTCATTCGAGACTAGTCATTAAAAGGAAAAAAAATGTGAAAAGCAACTCCATTATTAACAACATCAAAAGCATGACTTGTTATACTCTGTAGAAATAGATAGAAAATAAGTTTGACCCAACTTGTTTTCATAAATATGACATAATTAGTAATTGAAAATTTTACCTTAATAATACATTATATAAATAATCTAGGGACTAAATTTTTTAGCCTATTTAAGTCTATATACCAATAGGTAACGGAAAGAATGAAAAAAAAGATTGCCTCATGGCATAAAATTAGCTGCAAGAAGTTAACAATTGACGAATTGTGGCCTCAATTCGGACCCAACTTTGACTCTCGGTTTCTAAGAATGCTTCCACTATCGTGCAGTAATATTGTATAAATTATAGTATTTTAATCTAAAATTAAATTCTAAATATAAATTTGAAATTATCAATAAAATATAAAATAATAAGATAAATTTAAAAAATTTAATATAAAAAATTTAAAATTTAATTATAAATTTTACTTTTGGTTTATATAATATTTTTTTTGTTGTACCATATTCATATCGTGTATATTATAGATACATATAAACACAAATTATCAAAAATTCTGTACATTACATATATAATGCCCTTTTCATTCTTGTTTATTTATCGGACTTTAAAAAAATTTATTCTTTTTTATCTATTGTATTAGAATTTTGATAAATTAATAAATTATTTTCCAATTATACTTCCAATCTATTTGCATTTATTTTATCATTTTTTTATATTTTCAATTGTATTGAATTCTGTACATAAAAATAATTTTAAAAAATTCATTACAATAAATAAATTAAATTATTTTTTTAATATTTATAAAATTGATTAACCATAAAAAATAAAAAAGAACAGATGAAGTAATTTGTAGAAAATTTTGTGTACAACATTTGGTAGATTAAACTTTTTTATAAGTAATATATTAATTTAATTTATTATGTATTAAATATTTTTAAAATTAAATTAATATTATTTTTATAATTATTAAATTTAATAATTTACAATAATGTGATAAATAATTTTTATAATTATCAAGGCCGCCGCGTTGAATTCATTGGCTGTGGCCTTACTGCAGCCTTACTACCAAAGAAACAAAGAAAAACATCTTCGGTTTTCTTAATAAAAATTAGAACAAATAAAAGTTAATCAAGGATAATTTAGTTATTTTATATTTTTTTCATCAACCAGTTAAATATAAAATGCTGATCTTTTTAATATTTTGCAAAATAGCTGTTTGTTTGGCAATCAACTACATCTGATTATCAAATACTAAATTGATTGATTGAATAAATTAATTAGCCATTTTCAGTTAAATCAATTAAAAGTCGACCAAAAGCAATTTCTCTTGAAATGGCACTGAGACGAGAAAGAGCATTCAAAATTCAAATCTGATAGCCAATTACCATGTTTAGCTAAAGTCCAGAAACCAAGACGTTTTGAATAAGGAACATGTGTTTGACGGTAATTTGAACAGAGCAAGGCAATGCTCATAAATGGTTATCAAAATTTGACCATCTGTCAGTAACTAATCCAGATTTTCGTCTCTGCTGGGCTCCAGCTATAGTCGTTGGACGGCCGAGCCGGCCCATCCGTGGCCGGTCCTTTTTTGAACCAAATCGCGCCGGGCCGGCATGTATTTTCTGTGGACTTTTTTCATGCGGAAAGTTCAAATCCGACTTTGACGAACTTGCTGGTAAACGAGTCAACTCGCAAATTTTAAATATTTTTAATTTTTAAAAAATAAAAAATTTTAAAATCATTTTAAAATATTATATATTTATCCATAAATAAATTATAATATATTTATAATTTATATATAAATTAAAAAATATTATATGTAAAATATAAATTATAAAATATCTTCCAAATAAAAATATTATTTAAAAATAATTTATAACAAAATTCTACGTAAGTAAAAGTATAAGAAGTTAGTATTATTTTATATAAATTAAAATTTTAGATCAATAAAAAATAAAAAATATATATACGGGCTAGTTCCAAGTCATCTTGCATTTAAATCGGTTGTGAAAATAGCAGCCCTAATTTGCAAAAGTCTGCAGACAAACGAATTGGTTTATGAACTTTGATTTATTTCAATAATTATAACTCTAGCTGAAAAACTTCAATTTTATATTAAACATATGTAAAGTAATAAATGAGAATACATAAATAAAAGAAATCATTTTGTCAAACATTTTTATAAAGTGCAAATACAACATTCAGCAATTTATTTGTAAATATAATAATTATTATATTTATCAAATTTTATAATTAGTATTATTAATCTCTTATTTTTAGTTTGGTAATAATCCTTTGTCACTTCCTTTACATATAACATTAAAATAAATAATAAAAAATAATATAATTAAAAATTAAGTATGTATTTGATATTATTAAAATGAGGTTTAATAATTAATTTCAATATTTTTCATTCATTTTAACATTACAAATGAATGAAAATATGAATACTTATAATAAAAAATAAAAATAAGAAACTAATTATATTAATTATAAAATTTAAAAATATAATAATTATTATCTTTATAAATAAAAAATTTAATATTGTATTTACTTTTTTTATATTATTTAATAATATTAATGATTGTCTTTGAATTTTTTAATAATTTAAATTCAAACTCAAAATATTATATCCGTATATATTTAATTAAAAGTTTGCGCCCTTAAAAAATATCAATCTCGTGGAAGAATTTACTCTAAAATATTTCAATAGAGACTGCAATGATGATCATCAAAATGTTATTATTGTATATACCTTGAGCACTTCCATCATCTATCATATTATAAATATTAATATGGATGCATAAAATGAAATTATAAAATGGAAGATATGAAGTGAGTGTGGTGGGGGGACCAGTGTGAGGCAGTGCCGGAAGCGTAAGTGGTGACGAGCGGCGTCTGGGGAACTGCACTAATAAGCGGCGGAAACATGGATCTGTCTTGAACTGCCATGACCAAAAGCAAGATTGTCACTTGTTCACGTGCCATTCCTGTCTTCCACCAAAAAGTATACACATGAAATTGTTTTCCTTTGCTAATGCTTCTCCCCAAACTGAGCTGTATCCCAGAAACTCAGTATGTTTCCACCCTAAGACATAAAAGATTTAGCCTTTATTTGACTTCATGAAAAAAACATGTGAAAAGAAATGCATCAAAAGAAAAATGATTAAAAAATAAAATTTTAGTGTATGAATATTATAAAAGATTTGATGTGAGAAAAAATTAAAAAAGTATTTTAAAAATTACAAAACATTTTCATATTAAATGGATGTGAAAAAGAGCTAGCCTCAATCTGCCGATGAATTCCAACCTCTACATCTGCTTTCCTGTAATTACGGGACTGGTGCATTTGGAACAAAGGTGTAGGTAGACTAAGTTGGTGCCTCGAATTATTGCCCCTTTTATCATTAACAGGTTTTGTCAGTAAATTTCTGGCATGTATCATGTTTTTGGATGGTTTTAGAATAGATTTCTGTGGCTGTATAGGTCATTTCAATTTTGTTGTATACTCTATTTTATCAACTCTATCCTATATTCTGATTTTGGAATGCATATGGTGAGGGATCACATATTTCTTAGATTTATAAAGAAAAGTTTTTTAAGTATCAAATGAGTGCCTCTTGACTTTTAAGGAGGCATTTTCTGAGATTTTATTTGGGGAGAAATTTCTAGAACAATTATTGTCTTTTGGGTTTAAACTTGAAGATCCATTTTTTTCTAATATAGATAGGACAACTATTTGGACATTGGTAGGCGATAGCTGGCCATATCTTTTACTACAACACTTCAAGATTTTAAAAATGATTGTACTTATGCATTTGCATCAGATGGGTTTTCTTTTTTGGCCATTCTTAAGGTAGTGATCGATAAAAAAACCAAGGCCAAGGTTGTTGGAGCATTAGAATTCAAAACCACAAAGTTTGTTTGTGGAGGTGCCAAAAACCTACAAGAGAAAATTCATGATTTGAAAAGCTAATGATTTTGGAACACAATTAAGTCAATGCAAAACTACAGGGAGTTTGGTACAACTTTGGCAACTTTGGAAGAAGAAATCAAGCAGTTAAAGTGATATAAATTTACAGTTAAGCAGTAAGTGAAGGATTCAATGGTCATTGTGGAAGATGCAACCAAATCTTCTCAATTTGGAGAGCTTAATCCATAAAAGAATAATTTACTTTCAACACAAAAATTTGGTGCATTTGTTCCAATAGCCAAGATAATTTGGTATTAGTTTTATTCAAGAAGGAGAGAAATATAAGAGTTTGTTTGAATTGTGTCAAATGGAACATGATAAAAGTTGGTGTTCAAAGGGGAAAAATAACTACTTTCTATCAAATTTCATGAGATGGCCCATTTTATTTCCAATCCTCCACAAGTTATTATTCTTATAATTCTTATGTTCAATTAGTTTCCAAATCTTATTATAGTTCTTTCAGCCAAACTTCCATGAATAAAGGAGATATCTCACAAGAAAGTCATATGTTAGAGGAGCCAATTATTTTGAATTTAGTGTGCTTTGTACCAAGAGTTTGTTGGAAGTAAAGAACAAGAAGTGAATTCTACCTTCATCTATCTTCCAAAAAGAATCAAGACAATGTCCAAAGCATACTTTTTCCCATAAATTTCATAGAAAAAAAGTATTGCAGACTTTCTCATATGGGAGATATTTTTATCTTTTTGATCTAAGAGAGTTGACCTTGATATCACCTCAACTTTCAAAAAGAAGCAAACTTCCATTCCCCTTTCTCCTCCAAGAATAGTTAAGAAGCTTAAACTTATTACAGAAGATCTTAATCAACTACCTAATATAGACTAGAGAAATAATAGTTGAAGTTTGGTTTTATGTTCAGGAGTTTCTTCTTTAAGTGGTTATGTCTTAGTATGTTGTGTTTTGGTGTAGTGTTTTGTTGTTTCAAGTTTCACATTAGATCAGGTCCTTCTTTGTTTTGGTGTCTTGTTGTATTTAGGTTAGTTTCTTCTCTTGTATGTAACTGTTTCAAAAAAATGGATGTAAAAAAAAGGGAAAAACCTTGTAATTTTAAAATTCTTTTTTTAGAGTTTATTAGATATGAGCAAAAAAATATTTGATTTTTCACTTATAAAGGTTGTCATTATTATTTGTCTCAAAATTCATAACTACTATTGTTGATCTCTTATTTTGGCTTTTGTTATAATTATTTTTTCACCCCTTTGTTTGTAACATTAAAATAAATGATAAAAAGAAAGAAAATTAATCATAAAAAAGTAATTGTTAGAGTTAGATTTAGCAATTCATTTAAATAAATTTCACTTATTTAAATATTGTAAGTGAATAGATGAATGAATAAATGTGTAACAATATCAAAATATGAGACTAATAGTGTTAGTTATAAAATTTTAAAAAAAAATATTTTAGGGTGGAAAATTTTCACACAAAGATGTTAAATTGTTACAAATACAAGATACTTTAGATGATTTTAGGTTAAGCTTATATAGGTTTAAGTTGTAAACAAGTCAATCTATATAATATGAATAATAAATGATTCGGTTAGAGCTAGTTTAAAATTAAATAGGTTGGCTTAAAATTAAATGAGTTAGCATGTCAATCCATTTAAGATTTTATATTAAAATTTTAAAAATATTATTTAAAAATAATTGATAGCTAATTTATAAATAATTATATACAATGAATAGATAAGCTTTATATTATAGTAAAATAATAATAAAACTTTAATAAAGTGTTTAATTAATGATTAAAAATATTTTTAGTAATAAATAATAAGTAATTAAACTTGATAAATGAATTTATAATATAAAATTTGTTAATTGAAATTATTAAATGGGTTATATGATTGATACATTTTAGCATATTTAATAAATAAATTAACCCAATATAATATAATTGTTATTAAGCTAAATTTAAGTTGAGTTCATTTAGGTTATTACTACCATTTAACATGACATGAACATGATACATGTGAACACAAATTGCCACTCCTAAATATAGTAATTATCTTTATGAATAAGAGACTTATTGTATTTACTCTAACTTTATTGACTTTCAATAGAAGCAATTTTATCATTCAATAAATTACACTATTATTCTTTTTAACTTAATAATTACCAATTTCTTCCCTTCTATTTTTTATACATCTAAACAATAATGGAAAAGCATTTTTTTTCAACTATTTTATTTTCACCTTTTTATTTTTTACTTATTTCTTTCCATACTTCCCCTCTCTAAGTCCAAGCATAGGATTAAAGTCTTCATGATATAATTGATTATTTGTAAGATTTGGTTCCATATAATTAATTTGTTTTATAACGAAAATGGTTGAAAGGCGAAGTTAACTTTCCCCTAATTTTATCGGACTATAATTAAATACCAATTGCAATTATAATTACCTCACAATATATAAAATTGCAAATGAAATATAATATTTAAATAACAAAAAATTAATTACAGACCGTAATTTAAAATTATGTTTAACACTTTTTTTATAATACTCAAGACTAACCGTTATCGTTGGAATATTAACTCATTAACTCATTATAAATATTTCGATTAACTATAAATTATTGTTGCTAATCAAAGCTTTTACTTTCACTACTTAATTTGAAAGTTCTAATAAAATCCAATACATCAACATTAATGCTGGTATGACTATTGGTGCCGCTAAAATATCATAGCTAGCTCCATCAAAATAATGAAGAATTCTTAGTTAGTTGGTGGAGACATAATTTATGTATTCACTAATAAGAACTAAGATAAATATAAAAATGGATTATTGAAAAATTTATTATTAAAAAATTGTATTTTTATATTAATTTCTTTACATTTATCTTAATTATTTTTATTGATAGTGGATGTGTACCCAGTAACTAAAATTCTCTCCCCATGGCAATGTCAATCTTAGGGGAAAAAAAAATATGCCCATTTATAGTTTATTCCACTTTCAATCACTTCGGTGTGAATTTGATGGATCTTGGCTATAGTGGAGAAAATCACTAAATATGCTTTCAACATGTGCTTAGGCCTTAATGGGCTAATTAATAGGTATGTCCCCAGCCTAGGAGTTCCTTTAACTTTTCAAGTGCTAAAGTCCAGAGCAAATTTTATTGGTTTGAGAAGCGTGGGTGTTAAAAGACTAATCCCCTTTGAATATGTGCTTAATCTTTATTAAAATACTGTATTTTCCTCAGGCTGTTTCAACCCTAAAAGCATAACGCAGGAGCAAGATCCATTTTTACAAAGATTTATATTCTTCCTAAAGCACTTTTTGTAAGATTGTTTTTCGTATGTAATTCTTAATAAATCCTGCCCTGTCAGCCCATTAGGAAAGTGCTTCTCTTTATATTCTTTCTCCATTTTTTTTGTATTGTTCAATTTCTGTGTTAATATTCTTTGGCCAATGCATGCTTTGTAGTTTCGAGATTAAAATGGACAGAAGCATAATCCTGACACCAAATGTTTTGCTGGAAAGCTCACGGGTTGCAGAAATATTTACACGAATCAAATTCACTGTATCTGTGAACAAGTGTTTTGTTATTCTTATGTCAGTAACAGTGGCAGGTCTACTGTATCCCGTTTGTTTTTGGTGAAATATTTATTTTATACATATAAAATTATAAATATATAAGATGATGAAAATTATTTTATATATTTTATATTAAATATAATAATTTTGATAAAAAAATAATTTATTCTTCTTTAAAGCGAAGTTATTTTATTGAAAATTTTTAGTTTAAGTAATATTTATTTTTTTAAAATTTTGTACTTTTCATTGTATATAGGATTTTAGATCTAATGATTTAATTATCCTATTATTAAAAAAAAAGAAAGAAAGAAAGAGTTTTCCTTTATCATCATTATCCTAATTTTTTTTAATAATAAAATACAAAGCATTTTATTTTATTTTTTCGAAGAACAGATGAAACCTTGATTGCCGACCTCACGTCTAATTCCCACTTGGCTTTCACATCCTTACTCAAAATAACAGAAACTTACTTTGAAGCCCACAGATTCTATATATCTGAAGATGTGTGAATACCACATTCATCCCAAGATATGAAAAACGATGCATCATCAGTCAAACCAGAGAAATGTATCGATCTGCATTTATTATAATGTTTTCATGTTCGGAGTCAGTAAATCAAGGACATGCAAGACAATTTTTCACAGGTCGTTCTGCGTGTTTTCTCAGCATCTGAAACTTCTGTCATCACTAATATTAACTTCAGTTTTGGGATCCTATGAACCAATTTACTGTTGAAAAGAATGGGACATGAGTTTTAATAAAATAATAAATAAATATTGTTTTGAGGAAAATCACCAGTAGCATGGAGGGTTGCTGTCATACATCTCTAAGATACCATCTGATATATATATATATATATATATATTACTGATTGAAAGAGTGGAAGAACCTCAAACAGTGACAATCTTTAAAGTAATTGAATAACTGGATATTTGTCAAGTAGAAGATTGATTCAACCTGATCCACATATTGACACTAACGTAAAGGGTAAAATAAGAATCTTGTTGGCTTGCAAGATGTATCATGTATGTGTACTCCACATGTTCCGTACAGGTCAATAATAAGAAAACGCAATGCTCACTTTACTCATTTAAACTCGTGGATTAATTCTTTAACATAATACTAATATTGATGAACAAATTTTTATAGAATTCCGATTATATTATTAATTAACAAGTTGGTTCCTTGAACTATGGGGAAACGCCCTTTTTTAAATGATATATATATATCCCACCATGATTTAATATTGAGGCGAGGGATCGTCTTGCTAATTAGGCCATGGGGGATCATTTTTATTCTATTTTCTTATAGCCACTTTCTCATCTACACCCTCACTCTTACAAGCAGGTTTAAATTTAAAATGTAGATTTTCTTTGTTTATTGAAAAAAAAACTTAGTATTACGTTAATATTAAAATTTAGTATTATTTTTATACAAATGTTACTAAGTGAAGTATATTATTTTTCCAACTCAATGATAATATTTTCTTAAAAATAGTTAATTTTTTGTCAAATAATTATATTGTTAAATTGAAAAAATAATACATTTTATAATACATACACGAAAGTAGTATTGAATTTTCAATATTAATAATGTATAACACTAGAAGCTTTTTTCCTACCTACGAGAAGATGTCGATAGAAAAATGAATATAAAAAAAGCAAGAATAATATTGTTGTACTATGGTTAAAATTAATGCAAATATGTGTTAAAACATTATTTGTATATTTATTTTACATAATTAGATAAGGTAGAAACAGTGATAAAGCGATTCAAATTTATATATTGTTATGTACTTTTGTAAACTCTTTGTATATCTTTTTTGCAATAGATTTTTTTTTTATCAAAAGTTGTAATTTTATATTAAAGAAAAATTTATAAAATTTTTTATGTGACTTTAATTAATGAAATGGTAACTTTTTATTTAGTTATTAGATTTTATAATTAGTATTAGTAGCTCTTCATTTTTTTATTATAATTTTTCGTCTCCCCTTACCTAAAATGTTAAAATAAATGAAATTTTTTTGAAGTAAATTGCTGAAATTCACATTGTTAATGCCAAATACATGTTTTTTTTTGTTATAATCTTTCCTTAACGATTTATTTTAGCATTTCTGAAGAACAAATACTTAAAACAAAAATAAAAATTAATACCTATTAGTGTTAATTAAAAAATTAAAAAGAAATAATAGTCAATGCCTCTATAAATGATGAACTAATTTTTATGATTACTCTACACAAAATCTATACAAAATATAAGTTTTGTATTGAAGAATTTTATATATAAAATTACAAAATTTTTATGCCAAACCTTCGTGATACACACAAATATTCTAACACTCAGTAAAGTATCATCCCTACATTTTGACAAAACATAAAAATATAAGATAAAATCATATTTTTTACCAAATTTTATGCGTTGAAATTACTGAATGGTCAATTAATATCTTATTAATGTTATTAAACAATATACATGTGACAACTATATCAGATTATTCAAAGGAATAAAAGATTAATATTATGCTTATTTATTTTTATTAACTTAATCTTGTTTATTGTATATACAGTAAAATATGATTAAAAGCTATTTCACTTATTTGTTAATTAAGTTGTGATCAAATTATACCATGACTAAGTTTATTCAAATACATTTATATTATGTATTAAAAATTAATTACTATTTGCTTCAACACATTGGTTGAATAAAAAATTTAACAAATTACGGCCAAGTTCTTCAATAAATAATAATTGAGTAATATTGAATATAGAATTACAATTTTAGGAACTAATTCACTATC
The DNA here is from genome assembly GCA_020226215.1 of Sindora glabra. Classification (NCBI taxonomy): domain Eukaryota; kingdom Viridiplantae; phylum Streptophyta; class Magnoliopsida; order Fabales; family Fabaceae; genus Sindora; species Sindora glabra. Next base: position 55,094,337 of record CM035230.1, on the reverse strand, counting down.
AAAAAGCAAATTAAGCTCATCACTTAATATTATTATAATTTAGTGTATTTAAATTTTATAATTTAATGAATTCATATATAATATTATTTAATATATATATTTTATACAAAATATTAAGAAATTTAATTTCTTTACTTGTACATGTTTTGTTATAGGCTGATGGCTTTCTAGTCAAAACCACACGGTACATGTTTGTCACCCTTGGTGATTATACCAAGCTTTACATTAAAAGTCAATGAAGGCACTTTTGACAAAGATAACGAAATTCACAAGTTTGCAAGTTACAATTGAATGTTACTAAAGTATTTGCACATACCAAACTACAAGACCTTTCTACATATGAAGCTTCTAGATATAATGGATCAAAAGGGATAATTGAATAAGGAGAGAAACACTCCATTCACTTAATATATACTCCATTCCATAATTTTGAGTGTGTGAAGGATTACCACAACCAACACATTTGAATTCTTAGCTCAGTGTCTAAACGTCCCATCAGGCCTTCCTGACACTCCATTGTCTTAAAAAATATTTTAAGCAAAAGCCCTCTTATCAAAAGTTAACATATTTTTTCTAAACTGTTATAAGTCTTTTTCTTAAAGTTTCAGGTATTCAAATCACTTGAAGACTAACCGATACAAAGATTTTGAGCAAAAGCTCAATCAGTGTCCTAACTCAGTGTTCAAATGCCCCATCAGGCCTTATTGAGACTCCACTTTCTTAAAAAATATTTTGAACAAAAGCCCTCTCACCAAAAGTTGACGTACCTTTTCTAAACTGTTATAAGTCTTTTTCTCAGAGTTTCGAGTATTCAAATCACTTGAAGACTAACTGATTTGAAAACTAACTGATACAAAAGTAAAAATGCAAGGATAATAAATATAAGCTTCTTGAACTCCTTTGAATTCTTAAACTATTTTAAAATGATCAATATAACCTAAATTAAAAAAATTAAGAAAAATAATACACTAGTCAGATTGACTCAAATTTCAATCACAGGACCATCACAACATGTTGAATTTTTTCACTAAATCTTGTCTTAATTTGAGTGCGTTTACCTATTGAATTATCACAATTACCAACTTGTGACAATTTATATATCTTTATGGCCATTGTGTAAAGATGAGTTAAACATTGTCTAAAATGTTATAATACTTATCTAAAAGGTTTATAAAAGTTATAAAATTAAAAAAATGATTAAGATGACAATGATATTAATTTTAAATTTTTAAAATTGATAGGGAAAATCCAATTTACCCAAGGTTGAAAGACTTTAGAATATTTTTCAATATTTTATCATGCATGTTGAGTTTGGGATAATCATAAGGCAATAAATTGTGTAAATTATATTTTTCAAAAACATAAAGGTAGCATCCAATTTGAAAACTAAGGGCAAATATGTGAGTTATGGCCACCGGCCGGACTGCTTCTATAACTTAGCACGTGGAATAATGGACAGATTATATAGTTTTTAGTTTTTACCAAATTGGGGGTATTTGGCAAACAGTTTTTTCATTAGTTGTTAGCTGGTTTGACCAAAATCAGTTGGTTGACTTGGCAATAAGCTGATTTTCGTGTTTGGTAATCAGCTTATTGAATCAGTTGATTGGCCCTAAAAAATTAAAAACGAAAAAGCTAAAGGGAGTAGCTTTTTCAATTAGCTTATATGAAAAATGACCAAATTACCCTAAATAAATTTTCATATTTTTCATTTTGTCCTTTCTAAAAATTCTTTAAAAATTTTATAATTATAAAAGGTAGATTAATTTAATTTTAAAAAATATTTAATATATAATAATATATTATTTATAATATATCTAATAAATTATAATAATTTTAAAAGTTATTTAATAGAATAAATATATAATATTACTTATAAAAACTATTTAATTTTAAAAATATCCAATAATTTAATAATAAATTATAATAATTTTGAAAATTATTTAATAGAATAAATATATAATATTATTTATAAAAATTATTTAATTTAAAAAATATTTAATAATTTAATAATAAATTATAATAATATATTATTTATAAAAAAATTTAATATATTGACTAATATATAAAATTTAAAAATATTAAAATAAAAAATACTCAAATAATTCATAAAATATACTCATACCCGTATATGTCATTTTATATACAAACAACTAATATAAACAACTAATTTTGCCAAACACTTTTATTCAAACAGTTAATATAATCAGCTAGTCAAATCAGTTAATACAATCAGCTATCAGTTAACAGCTAATCAAACCAACTAATCGCTACAGCTATTAGCTGTTTTCCAAACAAGGCCATTATATAGTTTTTAGATTTTACCGAATAAAGTACCAGCTTAACGATGGAGATTTAAGGCCAAGGCTGCTGATGTACGTAATGTGAATGAACTTGGCTTTGGTGGCTAAGGTTGTGCTTTTATCGGCCAACGTAGAATCACACACGCTCTAACTCTATTCGGCAGACGTCCTGTTTGAGTATATTCGCCTGAGAAATATATTGAATAGAGCAAACCTTTTTCAAATTGTTCTTATCATGCCACTTTTTTTTATCTCAAAAGGGAAAATATATGCTTTTGCTGACGTAATTTATCTTTTTCAATTGCTGTTCATGACATTCCTTGTTAAATAAAATATCATGGTGACATATGCTGAGACTATGAGATTCGCCAATTCTGGGGCAGCATTAGAGCCAAAAAACAATGTTTGTGTTAATTATTATTAGCTGCTTAAACTGTGATTTACTTCAATACTTTTTTAATGGTAGAAGTAATAATTCACTTAAGATATAAAAGTAAATTTTAAATTCAAATTTCAAAATCATAAAGAGTATAATTTTTAAGATAATATTAGCTGTCAATGCATTATCCAGTACAACATGATTTACTTGAATTACAATTAATAATAATCAGATTCAACTGTTGGCTTTTTACAGTTAATTTCATCTTAAAACTTGAAAGACAAGGAGGAATAATCAGTGAAGAAATTAACAAGGAATATAAGGATTAAAAAAGGAGAAAAGTGGCCGCACCCACAATAATTCACATTATAGAATGGTAGTTGGAAATGACTATGTGCTCCATCATTTTATGTTGAGTGGGCTTTAAAAAAATAGGATAAACAAAGGATTTTATTCTATTGCATATATAATATGTATGAATAATTCCCCCAAAAAAAAAGTTGGATGCATAATCATCCTATCGCATTTTTAGATTTTATTATTCAACTGTTCATACCTGTTAATTTTGATTATATTAAATAGTTCATGACAAAAATGGATCCATCATATTTATTTCAGAAATTGAATGACAAAGTTTAAACAAACATTGGTTATTTAAAAACTTTTCAATTAAAATAAGATGTAGATCTGTGCTGCATATATATATATATATATATAAGTGATGCTGGAAACATTCATTATGAAATGCTTTTAGAAAACTTTCTTTTACGAAATAAAGTTTATATTTTATTAGAATTTACTTCATAAGAGAAGAAATATTTTTTTAGAGAATGATTTTATCATTTTTTTTTCTAAGAGAGTTAAAGTTGATTGTAAATTGACCGTGAATTATATTGATTCCAAATTATGCTGGATAAACAACTAAAAATCACTTTCTACAGTATATGCTCTGGTAGCCGTGAGATGGAGAGAAAAACAGCTAATTGTTATAGTGGACTTGATAGATAGAACCAAATATGAACCTACGGAAGGTGACCCCATGCATTGTGGAGTTATCTGAAAACACTTTTTGAAGTGGAGAGACAGAGAAAGAGAGAGAGAGAGAGAGAGAGAGATTAGAGAATCTTTGGTGGGAACAATGACAGTACTGCTTGCTTGTTTTTGCTTCCATTTCCTTCTCATCCTTTGTACATTGACCCCAAGTTGCACTTTGTATTTGGAGGAAGTAGTTGTTTCTTCATCGAAAAGGTCCGAAATACTACAAAGCAAAAGTACAAATGGCTCCTCAGTCTTTCAAAAGACTCAGTGGAATTTGATCACATCCTCATTTTTTTTATTTTATATTCATCCCAACACTTGCTTTTTCTGAGGTCCCACCAGTGTCCCCCCACCCCCACCCACATCTAGATGAAATATTCCCATATGTTCAAAAGACTAAGAATTTTTATACTTCGTGTAAGAAGGAAGACAAATGGAAAAAAGTTAAAACAAAAGTTACATCACTAAAATCTTATACAATAAATTGATTTTTAATAGCAGAAGTAACAAGTTAATATATAAGTATATATATTAAGTACAGTCAAAATATTAAAAAATAAAAAAATTTCAAGAAAATATAAATTCTGCTGCACCAATGAAAGTATGTATTGTAATTTGAAAATTCTTTATTATTTCATTTTATATTTTTGTCAAAAGTACAATGACAAAATTGAATATATCTAAACAAGCATTACAGCATTCCATCATTAAACATCAATACACACTTTCTCTCTCTCTCTCTCTCTCCCTCCATTTACTCTGCTAGTATTTCTGGTTTTTATAAAACTTAAAGCCCTTTGCTCTCAAAGTCCCATCTAAACCTCTATTAGTGCTGCTGAAACATAGAAAACCCACAAACCTGTTTTATATCTAATGATAATTGGCCATACCTAGAAAAGCAACACTTGAAGCTTATGTCTCCCATTTCAAAGCAGTTTCTTGGGTAATTTCAGAAGCTCGCCCCTTCCACTTGATCTCGAGACTCGACAGAGTTAGGTAAGTAAAAGTCTTGTTACTTACTGTCATCTCTGTAGACTATACTCAATACTGAAGCCTTCTTCTTCTGGTTTTTCCTTGTCTTGTGGCTTTCTTCGGTTTTGAAGCATTTAGAATCACTGATTACACAAAAATGGCGTCTGTGTCTTTGCTTCAGTTTTGCCTTGCTTTGTTTCTCCTGTACCCAGTTCTTCCTCTCTTGCCAGCGATTCTAATAATATAATAATGTAATTTTCTTCTTGGGACTATCCCAATTCTCTAGTAAAACTGTTCGTGTGTTTGATCTTGTACATAGAAATATGTGCAGACAGAATTTGTCAGATATACGGCAACAAATATATGCATGCAGCTCTATGTTGTTCTTTCTTCCTTCTTGTTTGGTGACATGTTTACCCTTATTTGTCTGTGAATCCAGCCCTGCTTTTACAATCTGATGAAGTAGGAGTTGAAACTGTTAGATGAGTTTTCTCCTCTTTCAGTGTCGATGGATTCAAAAGTAGACTCAATTGTGGTGTTTAATCTCAAAACTCTGTTTTTTTGGAAACATTATATGAGAAAGAATCCCAAAATGATGGTAGATATTGATTTGGTGTCAGATATGTGCCGGTTACTTGTTAGAGCAAAGAATGACCAAATTTGAATTCTGGATCCTCTGTAATAGTCAAGATATGATGAAAAATGAAACTACTTTAACTGCAACATATTGATCATTGCATACGTGATATCTCCTTGCTTTTCTTTCTGATTTTTTCCCACGTACACCAGATTCAGTCAGAAACAGTTCCTCACGGGGAGTTCATTAAGACTTTCCCAGCCCAAATTAGTCTGCATCAGACAGTTTCTTGTTTTCATTCTTACTAATTATGAACTGATGATTGTTCATGGCAGGATAAAATAATTCTTTTTCCTTACGAGTGGTGAAACAGATCCCTATTTGGATGAATGATGATTGATTGCTCCAATTCCACTTGTGTTCTAAATTAGCTCAAAACTCAAGCAAAGCCTAAGTCATGAAACCACACTTTGATCTTGAAGTGGAAGCCTCAGCAGAAAATGAGTCTGAAGTTAGCAGCCAGGTTGCATCCAGTTTATCTATTCAAGAAACCTCTACAGGTCTTTGCAGTGACAGCCTCACTAACAATTCAAACATCACAAATCCAGTAGGAGTTCATCCAAATTCAGATCCTCTTTCACTCGAATTAACTCTTAACTTCAATACTAATGAGTTAGGGGCTAGAAATTCCATAGGACTGTCATTCTCTAGCACTAGTGAGAGTAGCAACGAACCCACCTCTCAAAATACACCGGCAACTATTCCAAGAGTTTTCTCCTGCAACTACTGCCAGCGTAAATTTTTCAGCTCACAGGCTCTTGGGGGCCACCAGAATGCACACAAGAGGGAAAGAACATTGGCAAAGCGTGCTATGCGAATGGGATTCTTCTCGGAAAGGTATGCCAGTTTAGCATCACTGCCTTTGCACGGTTCTTTCCGGTCCTTAGGGATAAAAGCACATTCTTCAGTGCACCATGGGTTATCACCAATGATGAGGCCTCCTGAGATTAAAACCAATGCAAGATTTGAGCAAGGATATCCAGGTTTACCGATGTTCATAGAGGATGATGAAGCAGAGCTGTTGTGGCCTGGTAGTTTCCGGCAGGTTGGAGAGGTCAGTGATCCTCAGCAGAATTTCCTACTGACCGGAGGTTCAGGTTTGAGTTTTGCAGAGGTGAATCCACCAGTAGACTTAGAAGACACAACACCAGATTTGACATTGAAACTTTGAAAGGGCTATTTGCTTGAATCTGGCTTTGGATTGTCTATCTTATCATTCTAGCTTTGTACAGTAAGACTTGCATTGACAGATTGATTTTTATAGTTTTGTTGTTTCCCTTTTCTTTCTTTTTCAGCCTTCTCTTAGGAATCCTTGCTTTGGTGTTTTACTTTGTATGTTTCTAATTGTATAGGAGCTCCGAGAGGACAATTTTGGAGCTTCTTTGCTTGTCATATAAATCATGCTTTTTGCTTACTGTAATTGCTGAGCTTCCATTGTGTTTCTATATCTCTGTTATTTTCCTTTTACCAAACTGAAAACCGTTCAACACACGCCATTTGCTCTAATAATAGTAAATTCGCAAGCAGAACTTACAGAAACTTGCTTAACACTGTTCACATTACAGCAGCTTCAAAAATTTAACTAGGCATTTCTGACTGCTTAAATCGGTTACAACCAGCATGCAAAAGCAAAAGGATAATGTTAATGAAGGAATTTCTTCAAGAAAGCAAAACTGTCCACTACCACCTGAAAATCGGTGACAGCATACTACAGCAACATTCTTTGCGGGACATAAAACAAATTTCCTGAAAGGAAAAGATTATTAAATTTGATCATCGTCAGTTTTTTGTGATAAAATTTCACTAAAGCAATTACCACCTGCCCATATTATTGCTGCCTTAGTGCTTCCTTAGATTTAGACGGTTTCTTCCCATATGCTAGGAGCGCCGAGCGCGATAGATAACTTGAGATGAGCAAGGCATCTATTAGGATTTTTTTTTAAATGATTAAACCACTAGATACGTACACATAAGGATGAATGATCAAAGCTGAATACAAAAAAAAATACTGAACCTTCAAAAGACATCAAATATTATTTTAGTCAAAGGTGGTCGGCTATTAAACTTTGTTTTTCAGCATACTTGTTTCCTGTCTTCAGGTCTACAACCTTCAAATCCAGCTTATTGTAAGCAATTAAACATCCACCATTGCCTCCCTCACGTCCAAAGGACTTGTTTTGCTCTTCCTCTTCGCCTACATTCATCGGACACTTTCATCCTCATTTTTCCCTTCTCCTTCCTGAAGGCCTGGATTACTGCAGTTCTCCATTTTACATTTTAATGCTTTTTCCCTTGCAGCAAGAAATGCATCATCAGACTATGATCTGACTCAAAAGGCTCATCTTTCCGCTTTCGACCAGAATCCTCCTTCTTCACCTTGATTAAGTTCCTTGTCTCCCCTTCTAGAACGTATCAGCTTCTAGTACTCATGGTCATCCTAAGAAGAATCTGTTTCAGAATCTCCTTCACCTCCCAAGGATCATCATAAATATCAATTGGAGACAAGGACCATCTTTTTTTAACTTCTCGACCTGCCTCTTGTCGTCAAATCTCTGGGCATATTCCTAATTTATTTATTTTTTTCCTTTTTGTATGCAATGTTTTCTGAAGCAGACCCAATCAAAGAGTTGCGGAGCCATTCTTGACACCGTAAGATTTGTGAAGCCCCACATCAATTTCAGTGTGCTCTGTAAGATATTAAATTTGACTATTTAGATAACTCTCGATTAGTCTTTTAAATCGGTAGATCACACCTAGTGATTGTCTTAAACTAATCAGACTTGGGATATTACAACACTGGTTTGCAATGACTTGATCGCAAACCAAAGTCAAAGTCAAAGATTCCTTAAGGAGGCATTTCGTCCATAATCTGAAAAAGACAAATATGATGAAGTGATCATTATGAAAAAAATAGCAACAGCAGCCAACACAATTCTTCAGTTCGAAACCATAAAATATATAAAAGTACGATCCACCAAAACAATCCAGTGGCAGGGTTTTATTGTTTCCTTAAGAACAAATGAACTATACAAATGTAGAACTACAGTAAGTAGGTTGCATCCACAATACAGTTCCCAGAAAATCTTCTGCACTATTTCAAGAGACGTCCGCTTTAATTGAATACGGTCCAATGATCTGCTGACATGTTCCTTCTTCTTAGGGTAATCTTCTTCGAATTATTCCACTGAGAATAGGTAATTTAATTGTTTAATCCTGAGTCTGAGCAGAAAGACAATTTTCACTGGTAGAAGACAAGAAAATCAAATGAAAAGCATTATGCATTTAAGATCATATAAATTATACCACAAACAGATTAAAATCACAGCCTATAACTTAAAAATAATAGTTCGTACATGATACCTATAACTTAAAATATAATAAATATCAATAAAAAGGACAGTAGACACGTGTGACATGCGTAAGGATGCGATCAAAGTGTCCAAAACGATAAGTGGCGCAGCTTAATACAGCATAGGGCGTGACCCTTCCAAATTTCTCTTAAAATTATGTGTATATTAACATCATGCAATTATATTAAAAATAAATAAATATTATTTTTATATTGATCATTTTATCTCCAAAATTTTTCTTACTCCTTTAAAATTTAATGTCAAGATCTGTCTCAAAATCTGTTATCTCAGCGATTATACATACATTCCATTCAACATAATTAAGTCAAACAAATTTAGAAAGAGGAAAAAATAGTGAAAAAACAAAATGGAGTGTAAATATATGGTTTCTATCCCGAGAGGGGGACAGTTTCGTTCGAAAATTCCTTTCCTATGAATGAAATCTCTAGTTTCCCAAATTTATTAACACCTAATATCAAAAGGAAAAAGCAGTATAAGAATTAGAAACTCTCATCGGAGGAGAAGACAAGCTTCAACGATGGCAAAAGTTGTTGTTGGGGTGGCAGGAGGCGGTGGCCTCATAGCGTCAACCGTATTCGTTAGATTAGGCGGTTGTGGATGGTATGGGTTGGCTGAAGTAAGGAGAGAAGTTAACGCCAACTCTTCTTTCCTTCGTTTATTAAACGGTACGTGTGCTTTTAAGTACACTAGTCAACGGCCTACTCTGCGTCTAATTCAACCCATCCCTAAATTACTATGCTTTGTTATGTGATTTATGTTTTATATTATATATAAAACAGTGAAATATACAATTTTTTGGTAGCCCCAAGAAAACAAACAAAACAAAAACAAAATTTCTCTCTACACAGTTTGGGCAGAGTAACCCCTGCAGTATCATCTAAAACATTCTTCACCAAATCAGTGGGAGGCGATGTAAAAGCATGAAAACCAACACTCAAACTGCGACCCAATGAAGCACAAAAATTGATAGCTCGATTGGCTTTTCGCCAAGTATGAGAAATCATTAAATATTAGTACCATGTATCAATCTCTGAACTTCCAAAATGATTTGGTTTAGCGGATGAACATTAAGAACTTTGTTGCTAACAAGTGCCACTGCAGCAGCTGAATAAGATTTCAAAATAATATTTTTTATGCCTGCTTCTTCTGCCACATACCTAAAGTCGCTTCAATAACAGTGCAACAGACAAGGTTATGAGTAGAAGTACCTATAAACCTTCCTAAGCAATCCCTAAGAACTCCACCACATGAGGCTAAGTTTTCGGGCGAGTTAACAGATCCATCTGTATTAATTTTAAACCACCCAGTAAGTGGAAAAGTCCAACCAACAAGAAACTCTGTTTTCCCCACTTGCTTAGCACTGTCCAAGTCATGAAGACATGCTCTTTTAATTTCACCAACACAAGCAACTATATGTTAAATCACATTTCCTTTAAATGGGCATTCTGAATTAAAAAGTAGACTTACGCCAGCACTAAAAACCAGTTAGGGCAACACCAAATAATAGGCTCCATTCTACCCCATCATACAAGCCCACATTTTTTTAAAGTTTATTCATGACCCAATTCTTAAGATTCAAAGAGAAGAAAGAATCCCAATATATTGGATGCACCAACTGAAGTCTTTGATTTGAAACCAAATTGCAATCTCTCAAAGCATGAAGAATCGTCATGGAATAAGAATTACAAGCAGGGCAAGAACTAATACTTGTCAAGTGCATATCTTTTCGTCAATTGTTCGTCGTAAGTTTTCCATGAACGCATTCCAACTCCATACTTTCTTCCACAAAGAAGAACCAAAATCATCACAATGATCCTGAATAGTGTTAAAAGCAAGTTTGATAGAGAAATTGTCGTTTTTCGAATACCTCCATTTAATAACATCATTACGATTTGTACTCTTTGGAATAGGCATAACCGCAATATGCAGATATAGGAAGACAATTTTTTAAAGGTGTACCAATCCCAAGCTTCTGAGGGAGAAATGTAATCTGTAATTATTCTTGGTAATTCAGAATTGGAGGCCGGACAAATGGCATAATCATGAAAAAAAAATTCAAAGAGCTAATCCAATGATCAGTCCAGAATTTCATATCAAACCAATCACAGATATTCCAAGACAGGCCTCTCTCCACATGATCCCAAGCCTTAATAACTCCCATCCTCATTTAGAATTGATTTTAAATGGACATGTTGGTAGTGAGGTAAGGCATTTTTCAGGAGCACATGGAGGTTTTAGTTATGGAGCACTAAATGAGGAAGGGCAATCCATTCTTGATTTTTCGATGGCGTATGATTTTAAGATTGCAAACACTTGTTTTAAGAAGCGAGAGAAACATTTAATCACGTGCAAAAGTGGAACCTCAAGGTCACAAATTGATTTCTTTTTGGTAAGGAGCTCAAATAGAAAAATCTGTAAGGATTGTAAAGTGATTCCAGGAGAGAGCCTTACTACACAACATAGGGTCTTAGTCCTCGATGTTCTTTTTAAAACTAGAAACAAAAAGAGACAACAAGTTATAAATTCAAGGATTAAGTGGTGGTAACTCAAGGATGAAAAATAAATGACTTTTAAGATAATATTATTGGAGGAAGGTAATTTGGAAGCATAAGGAAGTGCTAATGATATTTAAGATGTGATGGTTATGAGGGTTAGGATGATTGTTAAGATAGTTGTAGGTGAATCAAAAGGTTTTGGACCAAAAGATAAAGAATCTTGGTGGTAGAATGAAAGTGTGCAAGAAAAGCTCAAAACCAAAATAGAATGTTTTAAGGCCTTGCATTTGTGTGACAATGCTGAGAATTGGGAAAGGTATCAAACGGCTAGGAAAGAGACCAAAAAGGCAATGAGCGAGGCACGATCTAAAGTTTTTAAGGAGTTCTACCGAAATCTAGGAACAAAGAATGGAGAACGAAAGATTTACAAGCTTGCCAAAAATAAGGAAGGAAAATCAAGAGACTTGGATCAAGTAAGGTGTATTAAGGATGAAGAAGGATAAATTCTACTAACAGATAAAGATATCAAAGAGAGATGGGAGAAATACTTTTATAAGCTTTACAATGATGAGGAAGGAGTGACTAGGGATATGGAAGGATTAAAAATCCAATAGGATGAACAAAATTTAGCTTATTATCTAGGATTCGAATTAGGGAGGTAAAAGAAGCTCTTAAGAGGATGGATAATGGTAAAGTCGTTGGTCTGGATGGTATTCCTATTGAAGTTTGGAAATGTTTGGGAGAGTAAGGTATTTTTTGACTCACCAAGTTATTTAATGAGATCTTGAGGTCTAAGAAAATACCAAATGAGTGGAGGAGGAATATTTTGGTGCCTATATACAAGAACAAAGGAGATATCCAAATTGTGCAAACTATCAAGGAATAAAACTTATGAGCTATACTATGAAGTTATGGGAAAAAGTGATTGAGCACAGATTAAGAGATGAGACTAAGATTACAGAGAATCAATTTGGATTTTTGCCAAAAAGGTCTACAACAGATACTATTTATCTCCTACGAAGATTGATGGAAAGGTATTGAAGTAAAGAAAGAGACTTACATATAGTTTTCATTGATCTAGAAAAAGCTTATGATCGAGTACTAAGAGAAGAGTTGTGGAAGGCTCTGGAGAAAAAAGGAATTTGTGTCGCATATATTCAGGCTATACAGGACATGTACGATGGAGTAACTACAAGTGTAAGAATGTCTGGAGGAGAGACAAAAGACTTTACTATAAGGATAAGTCTACATTAGGGTTTAGCCTTGAGTCCTTACTTATTTAATCTAGTTTTAAATGTTCTTACTAGGGACATACAAGAGAATATCCCTAATTGTATGCTATTTGCGGATGATATAGTCTTAGTTGAAGAATCGCGGGAGGAGGTTAACTATAAATTGAAGCTTTGGAGACAAGCTTTGGAATCAAAGGGTTCGCTTGAGTAGGAGTAAGACAGAGTATATGCATCGCAAGTTTAGCAAAAAGCAAGATAGAAATGATTTAGAGATAAGAATTTGAGAGCATATCATACTACAAATATCTAAATTTAAGTACTTAGGATCTTTTCTACAAAGTTATGAGAAAATTGATGAAGATATCACACACAGGATACAAGTTGGATGGTTAAAATGGAAAAAGGCATCTAGAGTGATTTATGACCATAAAGTACCTACTAAGTTTAAAGAGAAGTTTTATCGGACTGTTATACGACTAGTTATGCTCTATGGTAGTGAATGTTAGGCTTTAAAGGGACAACAAGAGCAAAAAATAGGAGTAGCAAAAATGAGAATGTTAAGATGGATGTGTGATCATATAAAAAAGGACAAGATACAAAATGATTGCGTACGAGGACATATTGGCGTGACACCTATTGAGGAGAAGATGATAAAAAATTAGTTAAGGTGGTTTGGTCATGTGCAAAGAAGGCTATTAGAGGCATCAGTGAGAAGAGTTGATCACATGATTTTTAACCTTGTGAAAAAATGCAGAAAGAGGCCAAAAAGGACTTTAGAGAAAGTTATAAAAAGAGATCTCTTAGTGAATAATATCACCAAAAGCTTAGTTTTTTATAGAGCCTAATAGCATCGTGCAATCTATGTAACCTACCTCACTTAGTGGGATAAAGCTTTGTTATTATTGATGATTAAAAGAATAACTTTATCACCACAACCATACTGGCTTGAACAACCTTAACCTAAAGATCTTCTCTTCTGTGAATTAGTCCCTAACTAACTTTCATCATAAAAGCTATCTTAGTGTTCCTCATATGTTGCAAACCAAGACCACCAAATAATTTAGGCTTACACACCACATCCCATCAAACAACATGAATTTTGTTTTTGTCTCTGACAATGCCCCAAAAAAATTTTCTACTTAATTTTTCAAGTTTACTACAAGTAGAGAAAGAAAGCATAGTTATTTCCATCATATCAACAAGAAAAGCTTCAATAGGGGCCTTAGTTAAAGTTAATCTGCTCGCACAAGAAAGGGTATAAGCTTTCCGTGCACTTAGTCTCTTAGTAGTTTTATCCACTACATGAGTATAAGTCTTTGAATTAATTCTTTTATGTAGCAAAAGGACTGGAGATATTTACTAAGGTCAGCAACTAAGTAAAACTCAAGCATTGCTAATATAATTTGAAATGGAATGGTTGACATTTTTGGCGGAAAAAAACTTTAGTTTTGTTCTAATTAATCTTCTGCCCAAAACTATCACAAAAATCTTTGAAACAATTATGGATAACATTCACCTACTCTTAAGAGGCTTTTATGAAAATCAATAGGTCATCAGCAAAGAAAAGATAGGAGATTTTAAGGCCCGTTCTTTTTATCCCAATTGGTTTCCAATGCCTATGATCCATAACAAATTGAATACAATGTGCTAAATGCTCTAAGCAAAGAACAAAAAGATAAGGAGATAGAAGATCACCTTATCCTACACCTCTAGAAGTAAGAAAAACTTCAGTTTTAGCATTATTTCACAAAATTCGTATAATGGGGGATGAAATGCAATGCCAAATCAAAAAAATTATCTCTCAACCCAATCTCATGGAAAGTGTCTTTAAAGAAAGACTATTTTATTTTATCATAAGGTTTTTCAATGTCCACTTTAATAGCCATGAAGCTTTTTAACCTTTTATTTGTTATATGGAGTGGATTATCTTTTGCATAATTAAAATATTATCAAACCTTTGCCTTTGTAGGATAACACTGCATGAATTAGGAGAGACTAATTTATCTATACAATCCTTCAGTCTATTGCCTATAATCTTAGTAACTGATTTGTAAATGTCGTTACTAAGGCTTATAGAGTGAAATTGGGAGATATCATCAGAAGCATCCATTTTGAGGATGAAGACCTATTTTATATTATTGAACTGCCTGATAAGAGAAGGTTGAAAAAAATTTGATAAATAAATTTACAAACCAAATCACTGAAATGTCCCATTGACTTTGATTAAAAAAAAGCACATGTAAACCATTGGGTCCTATAGGCTCTCTTAAAGCTCCAAGGAAATACACACTTTAAACATATATGTCATAGAACCTACCCATTTATGGTTTAAAGTGCTAAAAGGAGATCAACTATGGTTTGGAACTCTAACACTTTACCCATAGGTGCTTATTTTTTCTCTAAATATAATGATATTTAATACACACCTTTCTTGCACCCATCCCTCTTATCCATTAAATTGAAATAAATCTCTAAGGATCTAATATATGTCATCGACTTATCCATTACTTCCTTAATTTTAGTCTCTAACATTTCAATCTCACAAAAGTAAATTGGAAACAATGGGTGAAATTAAAGATAAATAAAAGTGAAATCAAATATAATTAGGGCTAATAGGGGAGAATGTGACTTCCACATAATGATTTTCATCAAATATAGACATTAATATAGAAGGTGGTTATCATAACCCTCATAAGTCATGATTAATGTGGAACTCAATCAACCAGTTTCTATTAGCCTAATCTATTTTCTCCAATTTACATACATATGCATGCATAAGAAAATGAAAACAATTATTAAGGAAGATTATAATGAAAGATGCAATAATTGTAATCATCAAGATAGTTTTAGAATGAAGAGAAAATAAGCCTACTTATATTCTATCCTAAATAAAGGATAAACTAACCTAACTAACCTAGCTAACAAGAGTTTATATTTTTCTACCCTTTTTCCCTATACAATTCAAGGCCCAAAAACATCTCATTACAACCAAACATCTATTACTATTAGCTATCATACTAAAAAAACTCCCGATGTATCTATCATTATAGTGGTAGTGGAGGAAACTTAAGAATTTGTAAAATAAAATATAAAGGAATAAGTCTGGGGTTTAACGAATAAGTATTGTAATAAATACAAAGCTTAAGAAAATCTATTTAAATTATTATTGATTAGATTTACTATCCTTAAGCCTAAATACTCTTATCACATAATTCATAACACGATTTCATTAGTATCTTTACAACATTCACATAAACATGTATATCTATTTGCATCATTTCTCAATTCCATATATATCTTTATCCCATAAGAAGAATATATAATATAGTAAAGAGAGTAAGTAAATGTCTTTGCATTTTTTATCCACCCTTATGCCCTACAAGCCTATCTTTATCCCTTTAAGTCAAATTTATCCCTCATAAGTTGTTACTAGATTTGATATTTAATTCATAAGTGGTGTTAATATGCCCTTATCTCATGTTTCATAATCATTGACATAATTCAATCTTAAATAGGCATAAAATAATATAAATCATATCACAAATCCACATGCCAATATTAGTATGCCTTTATTGCATGGCCTCAAGTATTCTATCAACATCATTTATCTTATTTATAATCATTTTTTAAAAAAAAATTAAGGTACAAGTGCTATTCATGTGTTCAAAAGGGATAAAATGTCCATTGTTGCATTTACAATTCATTTCATACATAAACATACACTAAGATAGTCAATTATATTTAATTTTAAAAGTAAAACACAAATTTTAATTAAGGGAATTGATTCAGGATCCCTAGTAACTTTTTATAAGTCTTGAATTGATTATAAAATTGATTTAGGGTAGAAATTTTTATTCTAGAAGCTTAGAATTGGTTCAGTGGAGGGTGGTTGCTCTTTACCATTCATTGAATTGATTTTAGAGTTTGGAAGCAAGCAATAAATTTCTAGTTGCATTTACTACTTTCTAAACTTAAAAAATTAATTCACAAATAAAGATTCTACATTTTTCAAGAAATATACTATTCATTTATGAAGGAAACCACTTCATTTCCATAGTATATGTATTATAATGCAACTTAAGCATTGCTACATGCAAAAACAGCATTATAACTACTAGATTCAACCTTTCACCATGCCAAACATCAATAATAAGCATCCTACCACAAATCATTCAAAATTAAATAACAACGAAACTTAATCCATTCAAATCCTTCAAAATAAGTAAAAATTAGAAGAATGCTTACTTATAAGTTAAAGACAAAAAATTCCATAATTAAGGTTTAAGGTTTTCAAATCCTAAGTTTAGTCAAATTCCTTCATTTCTTATCATTAATCAAGCAATAAAGATGATGTAATATATGGATTTGAATGTTTACTGAGATTGGAAGGAAAGGAGATGAGATTGAAGATTTATTAATATTAGTTAGAGAAAATAGAGAGAACAAACACATAATTCATCAAGTTTATGAAAGTGGCTAGGGCATTAGTCAATCCAAAGGATATTACTAGGAATTCAAAATAGTTATATTGAGTCCTAAAAGTGATTTTCATGATAACTTCATTGTGGATTTTTAACTGGTGATAACCTATGCATAGATCAATCTTAAAGAAATACTTTACTCCTTGAAGTTGATCGAAAAGATTATCAATGAATATTAATGCAAGGAAAAGAAAATTTATTTTCGATGGTGACCTTATTAAGTTAATGGTAATTAATCCATAGCTGTATTAACCTATCTTTTTTTTTCACAAAAAGAATTAAACCTCTCCAAAGTGAAGAGCTTGAATTAATTAAGTTTTTATCTATAAGATCTTACAACTACTCTTTCAATTCTTACAATTCCACTAGGGCTATTTGATATGAAGGGATTGAAACAGGTTAAATGTCAAGCAATAAATTGATGTGGAACTCAATCTTGTGATCTAGGGGTAATTTAAGAAATTCTTCTAAAAACACATTAGGAAACTCTTTCACTATCAGAACATTACTAGCATCTGGAATGGATTGATTCAAATCTCATACTAGAGCTAAATGCATAATGCCTCCTTTTTGAATAAACCTTTAAGTGTTAATGCTTGAAATAACACCAATGGAGTCTAATAACCTATCTCCTTAGAATTTGATAAGTAGAATGCCCTTTATTAAAAATATAATAAATTTATCAAAATAATTCACATACACATGATACTCAGATAGCCAATCCATCCTAATGTTACATTATAATAACTCATATTAAGCAAAATTAAGTCTACAAGCATCATATGATCATAAATTTTTATAGCATAAGCTTCTAATTTATGTATGGCTATGAAAGATTATTCTACCAAGGTCATTATAATTAATAGGGTATCCATCACTTTGGTAAGTTCATTTAAGGTGGCAATGAATTTTTTTCAAAACAAAGGAGTAGGTAGCACAGGATCAAACAAAATTTTAGTAAAAAAGATCTCAATAAAGATAGTACCTATCACAATAACCTTAGAGGTATGAGCCTCTTAGAAAGTAAGTAATACACTTGAGCTTAACTCTTACTTACCTCTCTCTTTTAATTTAAAGCATTCATACTTTTTAAAGATGTTAGAGGATTTCTCAAATGTGGAGTTAATAAAGGATTTGGATTATTCTAATGAGATATAAAGTAGCTTGTTCCTTGGCTTGCAACATTACTAGGGAAATCCTTTACTTTTTGCCCCACTATCATACATTTGAAGCACCTTCCCCAAAATAGTTATAAGGATCACTATGGTGGAAATGACATTATGAAGAAGGTTAATTTTCTTGTTAACTTAAGAAAGGGTTAGAATGAGTCTTTTGACTTTCAAAATTACTTATTGAAGAAAACCTACCATAAGTACCTTGAAAAGATGGCAGCCTTTGGTAGATTATTTCCATTATACCTAGAAGTGTATCTCTTTTAATGAAAATGCTTAACTCAATCTTTCAAAGTAGCTTTTCTTCCTACTCTTTTTTAAGCTTGCCTCTTTTTCTTCTCATAGAACTTCAACTTTTGCCTTAGTGCTTGATCCACTACCTTTTGACAAATAATGTTTTAATTAACCTGGATCTTGTCACAATAATAGTCCAACAAACCCTACATAATCCTCTCTATTTAAGCTTTTCAGTAGAGATCAAATTGCATATACCTTAATAAATTAAGCATCATACTTGATTATGGTAAGACTTTCCTACTTAAGGTTCTTAAATTTTTAAACTTTCTCTTAACATATGGTAAAATAATTCTTGGAAGGCTGCCAAAGTTAAGGGCTTTAAGTGCAGATCTTAGCTTATGATAACATCCATGAACTAATAATGGGCTACACTATCTAGTTGGCAGCCTATCGACTTAATCAACAAAAGTACGAGGCTCTCTAGTATATTTCTTAACCATGTAATGTAGTTTAAAAATTGTTAAAGATATGTTATTAGATCAAGATTGAAATACTTCAATGGATTTAGAGAAAGAAATTCATATATAATCTTCAATTGATTTTCAATTCCTCTTACAGGTGGGGTGCACTCATGCTCATATTTTCTTTCTTGATATGACTCTTTCTATGATCACTAGGATTACTAAATCATTTGCTTTGATCCCTTGATATATCATGCCATAGTCACTCGATAAAAGCTACATTAACTTAGTCTAGAACAAGTTATAAGAAA